>JAKSZP010007997.1:0-191328 GCA_022478985.1 Massospora cicadina | reverse complement strand
AAAGTTTTAAATAGATACATAATTAATTATATGAATAATTAACTAATACAAAGTTATATAGTCAAGAATAATGTCAATTTATATATTATAAATTGACTCCAATTTATAGAAAGCCTTTATTTTTGGCTTATTGGATAAATATGCTGGATCTTTAAACCTATACTAAGGTCACCTCTTACAAGCTGCCAGTGATATTAATGTTTGACAGTATATATTTTTGAGATGCTTTAATATTTTTGATGCAACCTTATGAAGCAAGAATTAGGTCTAATAAATAAGTTTAAATGAAGTGGTATTGTACCCACTGTTGGGATGTGGGGACACTAAGTCCAACTTTAGTAATTAATTTCAGGACCCCCAAAGTGCCCAGTAGTTCATTCACCACAAAGGTATAAAAACCTACAGCTTAACAAATGGTAAGTGTTGGACAATTGCCATCTCAACTTCTACAAAAGAATGTTTTGGGGAAGAAAAATCCTGGTTTAACAAATATTATTGGGAAATTTCATGTCCAATTTTATAATAATATTAATTCAAACAAAAATAACAACAATATCAGCCAAAAGATTCTGACTGATTCTCAGTGGAAATCCACAATTTGGGGCAACACTTTCCAAACTACTAAATGACTATTAACTCAAAATCTAGCAGTTGGATTACTCTGACCACGCAGCATATTACAGAGCGCCCATCAAATGGCTCTCCACCAGCCACATCCAGTTCCATTTCAACGCCTAAGTGGGGACCCCCCTTTTATAAGCGTGGCGGAGGTCCCCAAGGTGCAATCATTTTAGAAAACGGTGATTGGTTAGAGTATATCAAACCATTACCACATGGATATGTTCTGTCTAACAATACATATCCATCAGTCAAATCACTTAAGTGACCCAAGTTTCATGAGCTCTGATAAAATAAATTATCGTATTACCAATTTTGAATGTTACCAAGCTATTCCACATGACTAACATTGTATCTCCCTCAACCCTCAATACAGCTTCTATATGGAATAATCCAATATTGAGAGGTTTATTTTCCTCAAGACAACACTAAAAACCTTATACAATTTCACCTTTTTGGTTATTTAGTATTTGTATATTTTTATTATTTAAAACCATTTGTGGAGCCAGCACCCATCAGCACCAGCAAGCAAAAAGCAGCTGGTTTTCCATAGTAAGAAAACAATAGTTTTAGATAAAGTCTTTCACTATTTAAAGTACTTAGTTAGATGTGAGAGTGATAGAAGAAAAACCATAGGCCAGTGATAGATAAATCTTAAGTGTTAAATGGCAATCAAATGCCTCATTTATTATAAACCCTCAGAAACAATTGTCAGTAAATTAATATTATATATAATTTAGAGAACAAAAGGCTATTCTGGGTCTTTTAGCCTTGCCTTTTTGAAATTTTCCAGCTTACACCTTTATACATTATGAAACTTCTTGAAGTTGACATACCTTAAATAAGTTAATTAATTTAATTATTGGCCAAATGATCACCAACTACCTGGTAAAACCACTTAAATTATTAATTAACCAAATATCAATCTGCTCAGCTATAACATTACTGATTACCATTAAAAATATAGAATTTTTAATTCTTTCATATATAACTTTTTTATTTTACTATGTAAGCGTAAAAAATTATGGTGGAATACTAAATTGTCAGTTGTCCTAATTAACTGTGAAAATTTTCATAAATAGGTAATTCAGGAAGTTTGTTAAATGAAGGATGAAAGATTATAGGACAGATAAGTTGGTGAGGTAAATAAAATCAAGTAATCAAGTCATGACCCACTGAAAGACTTGCTGGCATGAGACCCTTTCCAAATTTATATTCTCTTATGAGTTCACAAAAGGTAGAGAGAATGGTTTAGCTGATGCTTAAAGTCATGTTTCAGCTTTAGCTCCTGACCTCAAGGAAGTGGCGTTGCATAACTGCTACCTGGTAATTCCCCAAGGGACAATTGCGTCTAAGCACCCCTCCTCACCTGAATAAATTCTGGTGCTTGCTTCTCTGGATAATTTAGAATAAACAATATAATCAAAAAAATCATCTTTTCCCAGTTCTTACCAAAAAATATATACTTTAACTCTCACCAAATGCACTTTGTATCAGGAGGATATAACATAGGGGTACCATGTAAAGGATGATATTGTATGGCTTCAAGGACGCTCATGTTCCCAAAGGACAACTTCACTTAGAGATGATTGAGGAACATCATGATGAGATAAATGTAGGGCACCCTGTTAAGAACCCAGGAGCTTATCCGCCACACATGTAACTAGAAGGAATCTTTGCTCAGGTTGTAAGGTATACCAAGGAATGCTTTGTCTGCATCAGGATGAAACCAAATTGTTAGCATCTCGCAGTATTGTTAGTACCAGTCCAAAAAGCAGAGTATCTTGTACTTCCCTCTAAGTTGATTTAATTGTTGAACTACCCCTCTCTAATGTTAATAATGCAATCATGGTATTGGTGGAACAATTTACCAAGTTTATCCATTTTACTCCAGGTCACACCACAATAACGGCAGCTCAGATGGCCAAGTCATTTGTTTTCCACATTTTCCTACATCTAAGGTGCCTTAGGAGATCGTTAATGACTGCAGGCCACAGTTCACATCTTTATTCTGGGAGGTGTTGTGCAAGACTCTTCAAAATTGCCCATGTCATTCTACTACCTTCTACCATCAATATGATGGGCATAAAGAACGAATAGATTAAAGTTTGGAACAGTTTTGGAGTGCTAAAACCAGATGACCTCTCTTACTGATCCTCACGTCTCCCTTTGGTACATTTTAGTTTTAACAATGCCCTTCAATGCTTAATTTGTCAATTTCCGTTATTTGTCAACTAATGTTACATCTATCTCATAACATGGAGACATCTGTTAGTCCAAGATGAAAGTCATGGTGGACTTTGAAAGGTTAATCAAGAAAGTACACAAGGAGGTAAAAATCAATTTGAACGCAGCTATGACGACTTTTAAGGAGAACATATATGGGAAGTGAAGGGTAGGCCCAGCGTATAAGGAAGGAGATCTGGTGATGTTAGATGCCAGGGATATTCCCATCAAGTAGATGTTTAAGAAGCTTGACAAAAGAGGATAGGAGCATACCATATTGTCAGAAAGGTTGGCCATGCTTATACCAGAAAAATATTCCAGAGAAATTCCAAAACTTTCAACTTTTCATGAGAGTAAGTTGACCTAATTTGAGGGGTCTCCTCCTGAGAGACCAGAGTCATACATTGTGGATGGGGGACCAGAGTGGGAGGCGGAAGCTTTTATGGCTTCACATCAGGCAAAAAGAAGGCTTGAGTACCAGGTATCTTGAAAAGATTTGATGTCACAGAGAATGTTTGTTTGCAGCTTGTATTTGCGCTCATGCTCAGGACTTGATTCTTCTTTCCAAAAGCATTTTTAATGTTGAGGGTCCTTTGCCAACTATAATTGCATCCATGAAGTTATTACCAGATCACAAGAAAATTTTTCTGGCTAACGCTCATGGAGAGAGGGGTGGGATCAATGAAATTGGAGGGCAATGTCATGTCCCATGAATTTATTTATGGAGTGATCTCAAGGACAAGGATGAGATTAACCAGTACAGAGGAGACAGATTTGCTGCTCTCCCTGACCTTAGATACACCGTGGATAAACGCTGGGTTAAGGACAAACATGCCTAGGTTAGTCCGCAGGAATTAAATGATGGGTTCCCAGATATTACATTGATGGGTTTAAAGATTTCTTATTATTATCAGGGTTCATGTAAACTGAAAGAAAACTGGAAATCTGATTTAGGTGTTTTAAAGCTTAGTGAATGGCCAAGCTTGCCATAGGCTCAGCAGAATGAAAATGATTTTGAAAGAGATTCTAATAAATCAAAGTGAGTATAATATATGCTCAAAAAATACTAAATGCCCCCATAACAAGCCAAGAGGATGTACTTGAGGCAACCTCAAGTCTTACTGGGGCAAACCCAGGGGTGGGAGAGGCAAGTAGGGCGATAACCATTCTAATGATTGCGTCTGTTCATTAAGGTATTTAAACAGGGAGGATCATTTTATTATGTATTCTAAACGGATTATAACTAAAACGTTGCGAAAAGCACCCAGATTGGGGTGGATCAATTTGAAAAAAGGTGTTTGATGCCCTCCACGGTGTGGAAAACATACCAGAAATTATCATTACAAAGGTAGAAGTTTATTAATCGTGGGGGGAGTGGCAACAGATCTGCAGATTGGAATGTCTGCTAATCAATTTTCAAAAAAAATTGCATGACGGAATACATCAACAGAGAATTTTGGCAAAAATCAGCGAGGCGGCGTGGAGGTGGATTCCATGATAAAGGGTTTAGCAGAAAAAAGTTGTTTTTATTAAGCAAAAATATAGGGAGGAAAGCTAAAGAAATGAATTGGAAACCTACCTAAAGAGGGCGGTTGCCTATAAATTGGTGTGGAAAAAGGGATCACAGAGCGTTAAGGGTGATGAAGCCTTTACAAGGTAATCTTTTTGACAGGGTGGGCTTTGTATGATGCTTTGAGGGGAGGGAAAAGGCGCCAGAGGTATCGGATGGCATCATGAAAATTAGATAGCATTTCTGGCGTATAATGGAGAAATTGATCAGAATACAACTGAACATAAAAAAGATTTTGGCAATTGGGTAAGCTGCAAAAACAAGTTCTTCTGGGACCCCTTATATTAATGTTGTCAAGGATTAGGCTGCAACTAGTTCAGAAGATCATTACTTGACCAGTGGAATGATTAGAACCCAACCCCAAGCCAGTGTAGGCATAAGTGACCAATTCACCGTGGATGTGGGTGAATAATCTCATTTGTTTAAATTATGTGAGCAACGGTTTTTTATAAAGAGCAAAATGATGGCATGCAAGATAATTTTCTCCTTAATGAGTCAGAGGAATTAGGTTTAGAAGATGAGACTATGCTGAATTTCATTATATAATTTGACCCCCCTATATACTTCAGGGATCTTAAATAATTTTCATTCCGCTGATAATGCTATGATGAGCAGACGAAATTACCCCTATGAGATCGTTTGAAGTTTTTAAGTGAATATCAAATTTGCTTTCATCCAATCTCGAAAATTACTCAAAAATATGATTTGGGGCACATTGTAAGAGCGCCATCGCTTGACCCTGATGTTGCAAGAGTTTTAACAACTTTGGTAATCAGTCAATACTACAAAAAGAAAATTTTTCAACACCCAGAAGAGGGACAAGTGAACAGGCCCCTGGACATCCAGGTTCAGTGATAATCACTGCAAGAAGGAGCTTGCAGCTGCAAAAATTAGCCCAAATGGATGAGTCCACTAAAGAAGCAGTCAGAAGGCTTCTAAATAGGGACCTTGATAACTCTACATATCAAAAACATATTCCCAATTATTTCTCAATATTTTATTTTTATTATATCCTTATTTCCCTCTCAAGTATAAAATACTTCACTTTTTATCTTTAAAAATTTCCACAGACTCTCAGTTTTATCCTCTGTGCTTTCACTCATAGTTGTTTAAGGGGCTAATCGCCAGTACCCAGTCTGGCATTAACCAAATATACAGATTACAGTAATTAGTCTGAGATCTGCTCTGTTTAAACGAAGACGTTCTCTATCATGGATATCTTGAAGCCATGTTACCAAGGGTGATTTAGATTGGATTCTGTTGAGTCACAAGGGCCAACTACAATGAATATATAGCTAAGTGTGTCAACAAGAGATCACCATGGGCGCAAACAGATTATCAATGTGATCAATGCTACCTGGAGTAGCATCAGAGTAAGATTTTCTCTATGAGGATTATTGTGATCTTAGCAAAGGTTATCTGATGCCTAATCTGTGTGAGTTAGACCCCCTGAGCAGCAAATTGGCCTCATATGTTAAGTGAGCTGAGGTTGGCGATCTGACTGAGGTGCCCACTAATGGGTGCATCATCAGGCCCTAGTGATGATCATAGGAGTTTACAGAGAAGTATGAAACGAAGTGGATATGGAAGTATATCATGGAGAGGATTCCTCTGAGCTCCTGGTGAGAGAGGAGTATGCAATACGTTCAAGACTTTTACCTTGGAATTAGAATTACATGATTTATGTAACAATCTTAAGCATGTCAAGGAGACTTCCAAAAGAGCGCAAATTGTCACACTAACTATTGTGAGATGACCATCACTGATTATTGAACTGGATTCTACACTTAAGATTTTAAGGGAGAGACTTGCAACACTGAAAAAAGAGAACTGCAAAAACATCACCTATTTGAATGAATATGTATAGAACTTGGAACAGCACTACAATATGCTTTTTGCTATGGACATGAGTATAGAGTATTTAAAGTAACAAATGCGTAGTGTACCTGAGCCTACTCTACTCAACCTATAACCTAATTGGAGGCCCCCACCTGGGTCTCCCAACAGAATGTATCTCAACTGGTTAAAAATGCTACACAACCAACCATGATGCATGCTGATCCTGTTGAAGAGGATCCCAACTTTAAACTGTACTTTAAGTCCATGTATACACCTGAAAAAGAGTTAAATTGCGGGTTTCATTCAGATTATAGAACAGCATGGATGGCGCTAGCAATCGCTAGAAGGCTTGCCATGTGCAAGGGTTTATGAGCCTCAAGGCTTAGAAAATACTTAGAGTGAGCCTACGACCCAGACTATCTTGGATTGAAGTAAAAGGTATCCTACTATCAGAGTTCAGATTTAAGCAAGACGCCCAGAATATGAAACAAGAGTTCCTCTTGATGTAAATGGCGAAGAATGAGTCAGCTGCAAATCATGCCTCTCACTACTATCTCAAGGCTCAAAAGTTGTGGACCACAGGAAATATTATTTCCTACCACGAAAAGTTTTTATGAGCTCATTGGAGATTCATCCTAACTCAAAGATGCATATGACTCTAGCTGGTAAGAGCAAACGTCCATCAAGCTATTTAAGGAAGCATTACTCGACATACAAGGGATGTACAAAGCTGGATATAAGGCAGTGTGATCAACAACACCCACTTGACAAGTTAACAAAGCTGTCCATGTCACAAATGATAAGAGCGACAATTTAAAGGAGTAATAGTTCCAAATCACCTAAAATCTTGCCTCAACAAGAGTTCACCTTCAATAAGTGCCATCAACATGGGCATTTTTATTGATTTTGCCTAGTACTAGCCGCTAAAAAAGGACACACTCCTAAGGAGGATACCCTAAACACAGTAAACAGGGTGGATCTCCATACTGAGGGTGAAGAAAAACACGTAGATGATGATTTTTATAGTCAGAGTACCACGTGTTAGGGGTCACCTTGTGCAGTGACTGTGATTGCTAGATTGAGAGTTCACAGTACTAACGGATCAAAACTAAGTCTACCTAATTGGAAAAAGCGAATCTGCATACCTGGGTTAACAATCCAGTTAAGGAGATCAGGTAGTTAAGGCTACCTTCAAGAATCTTGCATCAGATGGTTGGGATACTTTTAAAGCGACCATGAGCGCTGCTGATCTTAGGCATTTAGAGGAATCTGCTACTGAAGTACTGACTACTGGAAATCCTTTCATCAAAAGTGTAATGAAAGTACAAGTGATCACCCAGAAGATGCGCGTTTTGGTAGTACTGGACACTTGGGCTCCAGTTAAAACATCACATTCAAACTCATGACAAAACTAAAGATTTTGCCTGATATTGATTACAATATGATTTACTGCACTGCATAACCTGACGTTACCCATGCTCTAGGAGCTTATTCCACATTACCCTTAAGCACTTGTAGCATGGTCCTGAAGGTACCAGTAGTAATTTTAGACAACGACCAATATGATTTCTTGGCGGGATGCAGGTTCTCTTAAAGTTTGGAGCGAATATTAATTTTATCACTAGCATTGTGAGCATTTTAAGCTACCCTCTTCCGCTGGTATTTAAGGATGAGTATGTCAAACCGTGGAAACAAAGTACATGCTTGATTGAGATGGACCAATCCATCTATCTTATACACTACACGTTGACTGAGAAAGGTGTAAAGCAGCTTTTACCATAGCACAGAGGAAGGTTTTCCACAGAGCTCTATTAAAACCATAGAAATTTGACCAGGGAATCAACGCAGGGTAACCCTGGCAATTGGTGTGAAGAATCCTCCTGATACATAACGGAAGTATACAGCCACGACGTAATCTGAAAAAAAGATCCCAGAGTACTACCTCTATTTTATGACACCACCTACTCTGGAGAGTTGAACATTGTGTCAAGAAGCATAACAACTCAACCTATCCAGGTTGAAGAGGGACAAAATGTTGCACTGTCCTGAATGACCTGTTGACAAGGTATTGAATCTGTCCATGCAGTAGGGGAATTCAATGAGCTCAGGTTTGGGGATGAAACCCCTAAACAGCAGAAGGCTTGATGAATTGTTGAAAGCGTTTAGAAAATCTTAAGTAACAGCTTACATGATTATGGTCCTCTCAAGGGCGAGGTCCATAAAATAGATACTGGTTCTGCTAGACCATTCAAATCTAGAACCTATCACCTCTTAAAAGAAGAAGATAAAGTTAAAATGCAAGAGCAACCAACTAGCCAAAGCAGAGCTAATCAGACCGTCAAAGAGCCCATGGGCTTCTCAATTGTTGCTGATGCGCAAAAAGGGTGGAACCCATCTTTAGCCATGTATAACTGCCACCTAAACGAGATAACTAAGAAGTACTCATAAGTGCTACCATGCATTGATGATACTTTAAAAAGCCTAAGTGGCTCAAATAACCTTTTTCCAATGGATTTGTACAGCGGCTACTGGCAGATAAAGCTTTTACCAGAGGATCAGGAGAAGTGCACTCTGATCAGTTTCAGGATTTGTTTGAGCCCACGAGGATGCCGCAGGTGCTCAGCAATGACCCTGCTACCTTCCAGCGCGTGATGGATCGCATTTTATGGAGACCTCAAGTTATTGAGTGTGTTGAGATAATTTTACAACATCACTGAATTCAGATGAACATTTCAAGAGCGTCTGCAGCACCTATAGAAAGGTCTTACATGGCTCTACGCATATAATATGAAGTTGAAAAGAAAGCAAGTGTATCTTCCTCAAGATGCAGTTAGAGTTCTAAAGCACAAGATCAGCCCTAGCGGAATCAAACTTCAAGATGGGAAGGTAAACGCCATCATGGCAATGGAGTTACTAGGAGAATGAGGATATCCATGTGCTTCTTAGAATGGTGGGGTACTACAGTCAGTTAATCTCCCATCTTGAAAACTTGGCAGCGCCCACAAAACATGCTCACAAAAGAAATGAAGTTTGAGTGGGGCCTGGAACAGGAGCAGGCCTTTGCGGAGTTAAAAGCACATTTGATACAGGCACCAATATTACCCGGTCTGGACTTCAACAAGCATTTTACCTATATACTGACGTCAGTGACGTAGGACTTGGCGTGACCTTAGCACAGTTGTATGAAGATGGTATGGATCACTTAATCAAGTATTAATCAAAAGCATTCAGTAAAGAATAAAAGAGCTAACTGAGACCAAAAGCGAGTACTTGGTGGTGATCAGAGCAGTCAAACACTTCATCCCTTATCTTTATGAGTACATATTAAAGTTATCACAAATTATGTGTTGCTCCACTAATTAATAGATATAAAGGATCTTGATGGACGCCTTATACGTTGGGCTGTACACCCTCAAGGATAGGATTTTAAAGTCATACATCAAACAGGAAAAAACTCAAAACATATAGCTTGTTGAGTGTCAGGATCACGGGTACATTACAACTTATCCCTTGTTAATTTTAAGCCATGGGACCTTAAGATTGAGGGTGTTGGTAAACCTTTGTGCTTCTTTTAGTCAAGAAGTTTTATACCAGATATTTAGTCTGTTGAGGCAATAACAAATAAATTATACCATTTTTAACTTTAATTTTAAAAGAAGAAAGTAAGTTTTATTAGCTTAGTAGCAACAATATAAGGGAAACCAGGGAGGTGTCTCAGTAAAGATTCAAGTAGTCCAAGCTTAGATCAATAATTCACACAAATCATGGATTCTGTGGCAAGCCAATTATTTTGGTCAAATAGGCTTTGCTAGCCATATAGATCATATTTGAACCCTAAGATTAGGTAGCAATAGTTGACTGCATAAGTCAGGGTTGATCCCCAACTTTGAGAGTAATCAGATTTTGAAGGTGATTATCCCTGAAAGAATTTTGGTCCGTTTGACGGATCAGTATTGATTCTTGTCAACTGACACATCTATAACTACAATTCAGGTAGTAATCCCTGAAAACACCCCTATAGATCTTGGAGCAAAGGGGAAAACGAATGGTGAAAATGACTATGTAAATAGTTTATTAAGGTACCTTGAACAACCTCTACAATTGAGTACTTGTTGCCCAATCTATATATGACTCTGTAAGACCCCAACAAGTTGGTGCCCAATATGTTTTCATGACCTCCAGGCCAGTGGTGGTAAAAAAGACTTGGTTACCCGGTTGGATGGTGTATATGGGGTCATGCTTATCATTAAAGTGAGCAGTTTATCTATTGGTTGTATCAGACAGGTTTTTGAAAGCTAGGGCCGAAGTCAGATATTTTTATTTGCAATACTTCGCATAGTGTCTTCAGGGGCTTTGGGGGAGGCTTGGGTAAGCATAGCCTGTACTTAAGAAGGCAGATGGGGATTTCTATTGTACAACGCTTGGAAGGGCGACATGTTAGTTATTTGATGATAGCTAATTCTATAGTCCAGAATTGCACTTGGCAAGTATTGGGGCCAGTGAGGGGGTCAGTCATAGCTATTTTCTGGAGAGTTGCTTAGAGTATCATTTGCAAATCTAAAATTCCATTGGTTTCAGGATGGTAGAGGGTAGAGAATACCTGTGTAATTACCATCAGTTCGGCTATATCTTTCACCAGCGTCAAATGGAAATTTTGCCTATTATTGGAATATAATGTTAGGGCACCCATTTTGGGTGATAATCCAATTATACAAAAATGTGGCAGTAGCCTTTGCCGATGCTGAAGGTAGAGACACTGCTTTGATTCACTTAGTTAAATGGTCCATGGCTAGAAGGAGGAACTGATGACCATTAGAGGCTCTAGGGGCATGTCCCACAACATCTATGCTAATAGTTTGGATTGGCTTACAGGATGGAACCACTGGATGTTGAGATTGGGGATTAGGTATGGCTTGGCTTTTGCATACTAGGCAGGACTCTAATACATCCTGGATTAATAACAAGCATTCCTTCTTAGATACATTATGTTTTAAGCCACAGGTAGGTTTTCAAATTCCACTGTGGCTGACTTGTCAATGTCCCTCCAATATGATGTCAGTTTGAGCTAAATGTCATACATAAGGCACCCATTGTTTAAACACAAGTTTGCACAAGTGACCATTCTTGACTTGAAGATTTGCTGATTTCTTTGCTAAGTCCTTTTGAAGTGTTGAGGATTCTTCCTTCCATAAATGCAATTAGGTTAAGAGGTCGTAGAGTTGATCCTCTTCAGTGTCAGTTAAAGTTAATATGGGAAGCCAATATAGGAAATCTACAATTTGGTGTATAAGCCTTGGTCAGTGGATAATAGAAAGTCATAGTTTTGAAGTTTAAACGCCCATTGGGATATTTATCTGTTGGGTCATTCAATTTGCTGTATCCATCATTAGGAAGCATGGTTGATAATTATAGTGAAATTCTTTCTATATAACTAAGGTTGGAAATTCTTAATAGCCAGTAGGACTGCCAAGCATTTGCATTCCATAATGCTATAGTTGCATTTTGTCAGGGAAACTGGAGCGCAGTAGGTCGCTGGAGGGAAAGAAACAGGCCAAAGGTGATACAACAAGGCCAAGTTACCCAACAAAACTAAGAGATGTCCTAAATGGTTAGTATTGTGTTTCCACATAAATTTTTGGAGCAAAACGCACACCAAATTGGCCACAACCAGTGAAAAGAGGCCCTGGGAGCTGGGAAGGGTGGCGTAAAATTCAAGGCTAAGCCATAGAAATATGAGGAGGCAGAGCCGGTGGAATAGGTGTTGGAGTAGGTTGAGGGTTCACATACAGCAGGGGGTGCAAACCAGAGTGGAAAAGGAACACCAGCCATCACAGATCTTCGGAGAGGTATATATTTTGTTGAAAAAAACAAAAATTATACAGGAAATTGGCCCAAAATTTCTGAACTTTATTGAGGTGATCAGAATATCTGAGAAAAGAAAATCCTTTCCCATATTGAGAATTAATTTATAGGGGGTTGCTTCACAAAGATTCCAGTTGTTATTGGAATCTGATATGAGCTACAAATTCGTCATTTTTCACCAAAATCAAAATTTTTCAATTTGCCAGATTTCGTAACCTCATATCTTGTGATTTTCTGGGTCTTGAGTTCAAGTCCCGCCTGGGCTTTTGCCTTAAATAAGCCATTTTCCTCAGCCCTGGCTGGCAAAGCCAAAACCAATTTTTGCTAATGACCTTAGATAGGTCATTGGTGACCCTTAGGGGTTCTGGTCTCTGCCCCAAGGGCTTGTTGGACTTGGCTATAGAAGGGCAGTTAATTCTAAAAAATATGTCACTAGCTGTGACACGTTTGGCTTTGGATAAGGTCTTTCTATAGTAAGTGATAGGATAGTTCACTAAGTTTTTGTCATGATGCGATAGTATAGCTCCAATGGCGATATTGCTAGCATTGGTAAAGAGGAGAAAGGATTTATCAAAATTTGGGTGAATAAGTACAGGAAAGTGAGAGAGAGAGACGCATAGCAGATCAAAGTCCTGCTGTTGCTCTTCTTTTCACTGGAAGGGTATCCCTTTCTTCTGTAGATACACCAGAGGCTCAGAGATGTCTGTAAAATGGGGGGAAAATTGGCAATAATATTCCGCCATCCATAAGAAAACTTGTACGTCTCATAGATTTAGGGTGGGTCATCTTAGCAATGGCCAAGACAGTGTTGCCTTTGGGGATATTCCGGCTTTACTAAACGTATGGCCCATAAAATACATCACACTCTTAAAGAAAAAGCATTTTGACAGCTTTAGTTTTAATGGCAATTGCCGTAACTGCTGGAAGACTTGCCTGAGGTGATATAGATTTTTGGTAAAGGTTCTCAAAAAAATTGTAATATTATTGAGATAAAATAGCACACATGAGAGTTCTAAAATTGCCTAGGAGTCCGTCCATGGCGCTGTGGAAGGTATCAAGGGCGCTACACAACCCCTGAGGCATTTGTTGGGCTCAATAGTCCTTCACTTGTGATTAGAGAACATATTTCACGATCTTCTGGTGACAAATCCACTTTCCAGTACCCACTGACAAGATTCATACTAAAAAAATTATGGGACCCCAACATCAAGAGTAAGGACTCATCTATATGCAGTAATGGATAGATATCTTTTTGAGTGATAAAATTGAGGCAGCAATAATCCATAATAACACGGTGACCACCATCCTTCTTCTGAATTAATAAGAGTGGGGAAGCCCATGGGTTCTTAGAAGGCACTAATAAAACCAGCCTTCAACAGTTGCTGTAACTCAAAGGCCATTTGTTATTCCTCTACTTAGGATTTTTGGTATGTCCAGGATTTGAACGAAGAGTGAGCTTCAGTTTCAGTTTTGATGAATTACTTTGGACATTTTCCCATAGTCACTTGGTCCCGAGGAAAAACATCACCATACTCCTCAAGGAGGTCTTTGAAATTATGGCGTTTATTAGGGATGAGATCATCTCCAATTCTACTTTTAACCAGAGCTATGGTAGGTAGGGGATCAAATCCTAAATCATTTAAAGATCTAAATCAACTCACACTAGCAATATCCTCAATGGGACATAGGTTTACCAAAGCATTAGAGGAATTCCAAGGGACTTGGAGGGTTTTAATGGTTAAAAACCCCAATAAAATAGAGTTATATTTCCCGTAGGCAGGATCCAAAATCATGGGCAAGTCAAACTTCCTTGATGGAAGGATTGGTTGTCTACTAAGCTCCAAAATCTGATTTGGAGGGGTGAGTATTTGGATCTCAATATTCAGAATAACTTGTGAGCCAGAGGGTATAGTGATAGGATGAGGGGCATACAGAGGGATCTCTTATTTGGCATCCACAGCCTCTGGGAGTAACTTAGTCTTTCCTCCTAAGACTTGGTATTTAACCTTTCAAATGGAGAATAGGTATTCGAGGAGGCATGTCTGTTTTTGGGGCTCCTTTACTTTTGACAGGGAGTTTAAACATTAACGGAATCTGATACCCTAGTAATAATAGGTACTTTTCCTTGTGGTTGATGATAAAATTGAATTCCCGCGTCAGTTGAACCCTAATAAGCAAGTCATAAGTATTTTTTTCTAATGAAATGGTGGTGGCAGTAATTAAAAATTTCCTGAAGCGAAGATGTAAGGCAGAATATTCTCCAATCGCCTTATTAGACTGACTACTTGACGTCCCATATTCAGCATCATGGATCATCACATGAGCCATTTTTTTTGGATAAGTTGGGAAGAAATAATGTTAACCTTGGAACTGGTGTCATTTGTTCCCAGGACTTTAACCTTGTGTATGACTATCTTGACTCGAACTGCCAATAATCCAAATTGGTAATTAACAGCAAGTAGACTGTCATTAAGGATTTTCAGTAAAGCAAGCGGAGGATTCTGTCGTGGCCAAGTTTGGGTTGTTTAATGCATTTAAATGTTTTGTCTACCACTGCTTGGCTTTCATAGAAGAGTTTATTGCTAAAATTTGTTTGGGTAACTGACCAACATAAAAGTAAAAAAGCTGGAGATTTTTATTTCCTTATATAGAAAGATGTGCGTTAACTTTTTCAGGGGCAGCTAACACAAGACAGAATTAAGTTCTGTGGATAGATCTAGAGCTGGAACAAGGGTCTTGAGACACTTGATTTCTGTCAGCATAGGGAGCCGCTTGCCGCATACTGACTGATCTTTTTCAAAATTATGTTGAAGTACATAACAAAAGTCCACAGTGTAATTGGTTCTCTTGAAATGGGTGCAGTATAGTTCCAGGTGCAGGCGAATTGGAGGGAGTAATGGCTAACACTTGGGACTGGAGCTTATTGTTGTTAAAACGAGGTGGCCAGGCAGGTTTATGTATTTAGGCTGGAATTTCTAAAATAGCTTCTTTAATATGAAGGAGGGACATCAAGTTCATTTAAGCGCTTTTAGAAAATGTATAATATTAGGTATATTTTAATGCCAAAAATGAGGCGGTGATAGCATCAAATAACGCAAGATGATTCCTTGCAACCAGCAATTGAGCCTCAAGGTAAAAACAGTGGACAAATTCATTAATAGTTTCACTTAATTAAGTCTGATGCCCATGAAGGTTTGTTTTTGGTTAAATTGGGTTAGGTCGCTCCTAAATTCCTGGAGCAAGGCAGCCTTGGTGTCAGTCAAAGTATGCCAATGCATCAGAGGGGGACCGTAATATTTTGAGCCAATTGACTAATACAGTTCATCAGGTGTTTAAGCTGTTGGTGATCAGACGCTTCCTACATAGAGTTTTCATGCAATATAAGAATGAGAAGATATTATCCTCCCTGGGAATATATTTTTGAAAGAAGGTTTATTTGTACCATTTAGGGGTTGAGGCTGAACAACATGAACTAACACTGGGACTGCACTTTCACTTAACGAAGAAGTGGTATCTCAGGAATATGCTTGAGGTTGAAGAGCACACACTTTACTTACTAGATTGTTAAAATCGTCAATTATTAGAATTACATATTCATGAGCAGCACTGAGAGCAATTTCATGGTGACAAGTTTGTTTAATTGCTGCATTTCATTTTTAAAGTGGTATCAGCAGTTTGGAGTTTGAGTAGATGTTATTTGGTGGTGAGCAATCTTTCTCCAGTCCATGTACCACAGCAGGTTGGGCTGCTAAGGTCCTAAGGCGTTTGTGATGAGCAGGTAAGGAAACTGCAAGGGAGAGAGGAAATCCATACCAATTGAGTTAGGATCCTTGGGTGACGCGTCTCACTTAGACATCATGATTCTTTACTTTATGAATTAACGCCTAGAGGCGTTTGTAGGGGATTCCTGGGTCATTGCTGGGTCCTGGAGGTCCTCTTGGCCCATGGGGTACTTGTCCGCCATCCTGTCTGTCACGACCAGGGGGGCTTCATTTACCATCTTTTCCATCAAAACCATGAGGTCCCCATTCACCATCACATCCATCATAACTGGGGGGGCCATGCTCACCATGCACTCCTTGTGGCTCTAAATAATGGAGTATTTTTTGTTTATCACTTAATTCATTATTTATTCCATCCAATGATTGAAGGCTTCATCTACAGAGGTGATAAAGTTATCAAACTCAGATTTTACTTCGTCAGTATGGTCTACAACTTGATTATGGATAATGAACACTAGTTGACTAAAATGATTAGTGCGTTTTGCCTGAATAAAAACAATGACTCCTTGATCCAGACTGGTTAACACAACTTGTATCTCATTAATAAGCTGCTGATTTTCTAATATAGCATTCAATTTCTCATTTTTGAACTGAGAGGCAGATTGGTAGAATTGTAGGTGTGAGTTTACTGTATCTAATAACTGCAAGTGGCGGAGTAATTCCTAATGATAGAATCCCACTACTTGAAGTATAAGATACTAGGTGGGATGTAAAAAGTAACGCAGATAGCGCTCTGTACGTCCAGCTCCAGCCTGTTCCATATTGAGCGAAGAACTTTGCTCCAAGATCATCATAAGGGCTGGTACTGCATGAGCCCATCTTCTAGTATCTCGACCTCCAGGAACAAAGGCCCCAGATAAGAGTGGCTGAAGAACTTCACCGAAGTCTGATAAATTTAGATTGTACTGTTTGGCGGTTGGATCGTGAAGGGTCACCTCCATTAATGGGGGGAATAGAATGTTGTGTTTGTCCACTGTATTTTCTACATTCATATTGATCGCTCAGTCACTAAGATGAGCAGCTTACAATCTGAGGCATTTTCTGAAGCCAAATTAGTATTGTCCATTGTTGATTTTTATTTTTATTCATATATTTTTCATTGTGAACTTTGGTGGACTTGCATGGAGTACCGTTTTGTTGGGATCATGGGTGTGTTACCATGTATCCCTTATTAATTTTGAGCCAGGTGATCCAAAGCTCAAAGATGTTGGATAATACCTTTGTGCTTCTCTTGGTTGAGAAGTCTTTACCAGATACTTATTCTAGTGAGGCAATTCCAAATAAATTATACCAGCTTTGGCTTAAAGGTTGAAAAAAGAAGAAAGTAAGTTTTACAAGCTTAGTAGCAACAATATAAGTGATTTTGGAGAGGTGTCTAAGTAAAAACTAAGCAGTCTAAGCTTAGATGTATAATTCACACAGATAAGGAATCCTGCAGCAAGCCAATTATTTAAGTCAAATAGGCTTTTCTCTCCGCATGGATTGGATTTGAACCCCAAGATTAGGTAGCTCCAAAGGAGCAATAGTTAACTGTTGCATTTTTGGGAGGGGAAGGTGCTTGCTCGTAATTGTTACCTTAAATTAGTCAATTTAAATAGGGGTTTTTTCCTCACCACTTATTTGAAAATAACAAAATACTAATTAATACAAAAAAGTTGATTTTAATATATTTATTAGTAGCCACACGGGGTTAAAAATCCTCTTAATAAATTGATGCAGAGTATTTAAATTGGCGAGACTCAAAGTTTAGATATCTTAGAAAAGTCTGAATCAGGAAATATTGTGATTTGACTTATTGTTCTTGGAAAACTCACCTTGTTTTAATGAAATGACCAATATAAAGTTATTTGTTGGTAGGATATGACCGTGAGGTAACTATTTGGTAATTTTACCCAATCAGTGGGCATGAAAGTATTTTTAACATGCAGGACCCCTTCTGACCCTATAATAGGGCCTGGCCTCCATGGGGTAGTTTGTACTAGATTAGTGATGCCTGGGGAGGAGCCTCTGATGGGCTCTCCTGAATTTGCCACATAGTCGGCCAATTTGATTACCTGACTTCATGGTATTGGGTGAGTATTATTACTAAAATTTATTGCCCCAATTCAAAATATTCCACCAAGAATTTGCCAGGGTTTTTTGGCCAATTTCGTACTCATTTTCCTCCTTATATCAAATTAAAACACTCTTAATTAAATAATTGGACTTGTAACTGTTGACATTACCTCCTTCAAGAGTGTTAGGGGAAGAATAAAGGCGCAGGAAAAGGCCATGTATTCTGTTTATGGTGATACTAGTAGCCAAAAATTTTATAGAATACTCGTCACCTCTCTTATAGGTGACAGTGAAGGGATCCTCCAAATAGATCCAAGCTTGCCGCTTCTGGGTTTGATGCGGTTATGGTAATACAGGACCAGGCCAGATAATTTTAAGGAAGGTAGGGGAGACCGAAACTTATTAGCTGCTTGTCCCTCTTTTTTTAAATTTTTATCTAAGTTTGTTTTAGACAAAAATTGAAGCTGAAAGATACAGTGAGCCAATCTTCTCATGGCTTTTTCAGGTTCCTCAACTTTAGAGGAGAAAATCTCTTTAGCTAAAAGATTGGGTATCCCTGGTTCCCACCCATACAGAACATGGAATGAGGACATTTTCAGGATCTTGTAATAACTAATTCGGTATGCCATAAGAGCACTGGGTAGGAATTAATCCCAGTGAAGTGGATAAGAGGAGGCCATTTTAAGTAGGATAGAAACCAAGGTTCCATGGCTCTCTCCACAGTTATATTAGTAGAGAGATTATATGGGGCTAAGAAGAGTTGTTGGATCCCTATAGATGTAGACAGGATCTTAACTACTCTGGAGGTGAAGTTCTTACCATTATCTCAGAGTAGTACTTGGGGACAACCATGGCGAGTGAAAGAATTTTGATGTAGAAATTTTGTGGTAGCCTTGGCTGTTTGGGCAGGGAGAGCCACGGATTCAACCCACTAGGTAAAGGGGTCAATGCCTACTAGGATAAATTTATCTTTACTGGTAGTCTGTGGGTGGGGACCTACTATGTCAAGACTGTTGGTGTAGAATGGTTGTTGAGTGGTAATTGGTTGAAATTAGTATTTAGTCTTAAAATCAGATTAATTATTACACTTGAGGCAGCATCTAAGACTTCAAAAATAGCTTCCATGACACCCTCCCAATAGTACCTCTCCCTAATTCACTCATAGGTTTCTTCACTCTCCCATGAACTAGGGTAGAGTGAGCCTCCAGGATAACTTATACATGTTCCAAAGGCCATAGTTAAGGCAACCACTTTGCCCTCACTTGCTTGTAAAATTTCCCTTTCTCCACTTTAGGGTTGCGAGAGTGCCAGGATAACATTTTCTGGACCGGTTCATCTTCATCATCACATTTATTGGGGTCATTAAGAGGTCATATAACCTCTCCGCCTCACTATTATCCAAATGTAGGATAGGCAGTTGAGTTAACCCATCAACATTCATGTGGAAGGTTCCTGCACGATGTTCAACTTCCATATAATAAGGCTGAAGCTTTAGAGCCCAGAGAGCTAACCGCCCAGTAGGACCTTTATATTATGTAACCTTTTCAGGGAATCGTGGTTGGTAACCACAGTGAAAGAAGTGCCATACAAGAAAGGAAGTTATTGTTTTACAGCTAATAAAACAGCAAGGCACTCCTTCTCTGTAACGCTGTAGTTACGCTCCTCCTTTGATAGCATCTTAATGAAATAGGATACAGGATGATCTACACCATTTTCATCCAGTTGGGCTAAGATGGCCCCAACAGCGTAGTCCAAGGCATTGGTAAACATGATAAATGGTTTATTATAATCTGGGTGCCTTATGATATGACGTTGTTGCAGAATTTGCTTCAGCGTTTAAAAGCGACTGCTTGCTTTGTACCCCAATAAAATGGTTCTTTTTAGCCAATAGTTGAATGTGAGGCTCACTGAGCTCTGCAAACCTTGGGTTGAACTGATGGTAATACCCCATCATACTAAAGGTACTTGAATGCCCCAGAGGTTCCTAAGGGTAGGCATTTTAGAGATAGCTTTGACCTTATCTTGTAAGGGCTGGATCCCTTCTTGGGAGGTAGCATGTCTAAGTAAATCTAGCTTCTTTTGGAAGAAGGTACATTTTGACAGTTTCAACTTGATGTTGGAAGCCCTCAGGCGTTAAAGGAGTTCTTTTAAATATGCAAGATGATTAGTGAACGTTGCAGAAAAGATGGTGATGTCATCAAGATAGAAATTAACAAAGATTAGCTTGATGTCACTCAGAATGTGATCCATTGCACTTTGGAAGGATGCCGGCGCATTGCACAGCCCTTGGGGTAGGCGGGTAGGCTGAAATAAGCCTTAACTACAAATGAAAGCATAATTCTCTTGATCTTGAAGAAAAAAAATAATTTTTCCAATATCCGCTGGCCAAGTCCATGGTTAAATAGAATTTTGAGCTAGAGAGTTGTGCAAGGGCATCATCTATGTGGAGCATAGGATAGCTGTCTTTTTTAGTGAGATTAATTGGTTTACGGTATTCCATTACTATCTGATGACCTCCATTCTTATTTTTGATCAGCAAGAGAGGAGACGCCCAAGGGCTTTGGGACGGTAATAAAAACCCAGCTTCTAATAACTTCTTGAGTTTAACCCTCATTTGCTGATCTTCAAACTTAGACTTAAGTTAGGGTTTAGATCGAATAGGTTGGGCAACGCCAACATGAATGGTGTGGCTCCATCCCTTCATATGCCCATAATCCATGTCGATCTGGGAGAAAATATCACCATAGGTATCCAATAGAGAATGAGCTTGTTTATGCTCATCCAGGGTTAGGTCATATGAGATGTGGACGTTAGGCATAGTACACACCAACTGGTCATTGGGTAAACCCATATTCAACATTGAACCAATAAAGTGGACATTGTTAATCTCATCGAGGGAATTAGCAGACCTTTCCCTATCTCTTAATATTTTTTGACGATTATGGGTTTATTAGTAAGGTTCCCATATAGGATATTAGTGGGTCATTGATAGGCGGGGTATAGTATACCTGGCAACACCTAAGGTTCTATAGAACTTACTCCATCAATGTTTGTTATGTGCAGCAGACAATATCGTATTCCGTAGAGTAATGATGGTAACGGCCACCTATTGTTCACCAACCTTGATTACTGTTTCCTCTGAAGCATAAAATGGAATGCTCTCTAAAGCGTCCACCAAATTGGGCAATTTTTTGTGTTGCGTTCAGAGGTTGTGTAAAACGAAGGTAAAGCAGAGAAATGGTATTTAAACTAAACAGAAATATAATTTTCTTATGGGGTTCTTCATTGGTGTATAGTAGAAAGTCTTCAAAACTTAGTAGGTAGAGGTAACCCTGTTTCATGTTGATTATACCGTCATACTCAATCATAAACCGAGTGCCAATAAGCATGTCATAAGCGCTATTGTCCAAGGTTGGCGGGAGCTGACAATATGAGCTTTCCAATCTGAATAGGTAGGATTAGTAGGCTTAAATAGCACGGGTGTTGTTGGGACCTGCCGTTCCAAACTCCTGCATACACTCGAGATCAGGAGCCAGAAAAATCCTCTTAATCAGCTTGAAAGAGAGAACGCTCACAGGAGATCCTTTATCCAAAGTAGCCTTGAACCGAACTTTTTGAATAATGACCTCTATCTTAAATATAGCCCCACCAAAGTTAGGGGGAGAGATAATACTTTCTTAAGGTGGAGAGTAGAGGCAAGCTTTTTAGCTGTCTCAGGGTATTTATCTTTAATGGACTGTAGGGTTTGACCATTATGAATTGGTTGGATCAGCGAAGCAATAACCTGGTCAGCATCACTAGCAGTATCAATAATCTCAGGGCACCCCAGTACTTGATTAAGGTAGGTTTATTGAGGGATCAGGGCTTTATCTACTCCTTCAGGGTTCAGCCAATCTATTATACCTACTTCAACAGAGGCTCCTAGTACATAATAGCCAACGTCCTCATGACCCCATTCAGACTCGTCTTCTATAATTTTGTCCACATGCATCGTGTGAATGATAGAAGATCTGTAAGAGGTGGGGGCCATAACTTTAGTAGCTGGGGGCCATCCACAGCAACGATAATTATAGGAGCAGGAGATTTAGCTTGAGCAGCCTTGTCCTGAGCCCATGGTTGTTTGGAGTGACTGTCACAGGAGGGAGAGGTTTGTGCTTCAACAAGGCTACAGGTTTTGGATTAGAGTTGGCTGGGGGAGATAGCATCGTGGAGGTGTATGCTTTAACTACGCCAGATTTGGGTTGATCAGAGGCACTGAGACTTGGAGAAACAGGTAGTTTAGCTTTAGCGACCTGGTCCTTAGACCCATTGTTAGTGGGGTTAATATCACCTGATAAAGGGGTTTAGGATTAGAAGCAGCCTTTGGGACCACTTGGAGAGGTTTAATAGATGAAAAAAGCTGATCTTGGTGGCAAGATGGGGGCAGGGAGCTCTGGCCCATTGATGATGATGCATGCTGACTTATTATCTTGAGAACCTCAGATTAGCTTGGCGAAGGAAGATCAGGTTTCAGCTGCACCATAAGTGCTGGGCTCAGAGTAGTAACCAGCATAGGGGTCAACATAGCCTCCTTCATCGGGGCTTCCGCTGAGCACTCCTCAATGTTCTAACCAGGGGGTTCATCATCGTTTTATGTGTTATCGCACAGGTATGAAAATCAGAAACGTCTAACAAGGCCTCTATTATGTCACGGACATTTTTAAAAGTTCGCTTTACAGAGATTGTATGTGAGCTAAAGAAGATTGGGAAGCTAACCCAGTTAACATGGCCACAATGGCATCATCCAGGGTTAGCATGTTAGTGCTGACATCCTATGAGCAGCAAGGTAGAATCATTCATCAAAGGCAGTTATCTGTTCATCTTCATATACAAAAAAAGTGCATAATATCCTGTTTTTATGGTTAAACTCTGTTTGGAGCCAAATTCCGCTATAAGAGCTTCTTTAGCCTCGGCCCAGGTGGTGAGTATCCATATAAGGGACCACCATTTCTTGTGCCAAGCTAATTAAATGAGGAAGAATGTTCTTGACCTTCTGGTAGTCAGTCGCCCCATCCATGGCTGCTTCATAAATGCATAAGAATGAAGTAATACTACCCTCACCAGGGTGAACTTTTCCTTCAAGGGAAAAGCTAAGTGGGCGCTGTTTGAGATTTTAAGTCTTGATAAAGCGCTTGCTAGTTGTTGCTCAATGGCAACTAGCTGGGGTTTAGAAGCAGAGGGGAGGTTGAAAGGGTTATTCATCACAAAACCCTCCATTTTCATTTATTGTCTGTGGTGTATGCTCCCCTGTAGTGAGCACCACTTGTTGGATTTTTGGGAGGGCTAGTGCTCGCTGGTGCTTGTTAACTAAATCCAACAATTTAAAAAGGGGCTTTTCCTCACCACATATAAGAAAATAACAAAAATTCTAATAAATAGAAAATTGATTGATTTTTATAGATTTATTAGTAGCCGCAAAGGGGTAAAAGAGAATCCTCTTAATAAGTTAATATATAGTATTTAAATTGGCGAGGCTCAAAGTTCAGATTGCTTAGTAAAATCTGAATTAGGAATATTACTAAATTTGACCTATTGGATCCTGGAAAACTCACCTTGTTTTAATGAAATAACCAATAGAAAGTTGATTGTTGGTAGGATATGGCTGAGAGGTAAATATTTAATAAATTTTACCCAATCAGTGGGCATGAAAATATTTTTACCTTGAAGGACCCCCTCTGACCCTATAAAAGGGCCTGACCTCCATGAGGTAGGTTGTAATAGATTAGTGGTGGCCTGGGGAGGAGCCTCTTATGGGCTCTCTTGAATCTGTCACATAGAGGGCAACTTAATTACCTGGCTTCATAGTATTGGGACAAATATCATTACTAATTTATTGCCCACTTCCAAGGATTCCACCAAAAATTGGCCAAGGTCTTTTGGCTGAGAGTTTCCTCATTTCCTCCTTATTTTGAACTGAAATATTTTTATTAAATAATCAGACTTTTAATTTTCTGACATCAACCATATAGGTCAGGTTTGATCCCACATTTCAAGAGTCATCAAATTTTATCAGGTATTATCTCAAAAAGAATTTTGGGCTATTTGATCAGATTGAGATCAATTCCCATCAACTGATGCATCCAAATCTACAATTTGGGTAGTAATCCCAACATTGAGATTACTGGTGTTTCACTAACAAGTGACTTAGGGCAATCGCCTTTACAACTTAATCAGGCTACCATAAAAAGCCTGGCAGGAATAAACAGAGGAAATCAAGAGGATCTTGAGGAGATGTTAAAAGACACACATTGTTTAGACCGAAATCTAAAAAAGAAGATACAAACCAAATGGTACCCCTATATTTAACCTAATGACCGCATGGAGTTATTAATGGAGGCTCACAAGCATGTGGGCCATGGAAGATTCCAAAAAACGTTAGCATACCTTAAAGAGAGGTTCTACTGGTAGTGCATGTCAGATGAAGCTCATTAAGACTTGTAGTTGTGCATATCTTGTGTGAGTTTTAGCCCGGTGGAGAATAATTTTAGTTTATGCTGATTCCCCCCATAGCGCCCTTTAGTAATGTCTCAATTGACATGGTGGAATCCTTACCAACTTCCACTATAGGATACAATTTTAACATAGTCGCTATTGACCAATTCACCAAGTGGGTTGAAGCCTCCATGGTCAAGACATATACTGCAAAATCCACCGCTTGCTTCCTGTACAATCAAATTATCTTAAGTCATGGTTGCTCTTAGGATTTACTGTAAGACAATGGAAAAGACCTTTATCTTGGACGTGGTATAAAACCTGATTGACCTAGAGGGAGTGAAGCAGCAGTTCACTACCCCACATCATCCTTAAACTGAATGCGTCAATCAAGTGAATGGAACCTAAAAAGATATTTTGAAGAAGATGGCCCTCTATTAAAATCTTAATGAGATCATTTTCTGATCTCAGCATTGTTAGCTTACCAGTTGAGCCATTACTGATTAATTGGGATGTCCCCTTTTAAAGCCCTGTATGGGCGAGAGGTAGCTCTGCCAACCCTCCTGGAACCAATCATCTAAGTGGAATGGAAATCATGCCACCTGGAAGCTACCTGCATGACTTAGCTGACGAGATTATAAAGAAACAATTAGAGGCTTAAAACAACATGGAAGCAACTAACCATTAAAGCCAATTGGAGAGTATTAGATAAACTAAGCTACCAGAGTTCAGCCTAAGGGACAAGTTTTTATTTTATCACCTGCGGAGAACACAACATGAGAATTTACAAGCCATTTGGACTGGGTCTGCCACTGTCTTAACATTAGATGAGCGTAGTACTCCATCCAGGTTGATGATACTAATGCTGTGTTTAATAGAGTAAATGCAGTATCACAGATAATTCCCTAAGTCTTGTCTTTTGGAGGGGAAGTGTCATGGATGAGGTTGCAACTAGTTTAGAGGATCTTTCCTTGACCAATGTATTAATTAGAATCTTACCCCAAGATGGTGGAGGTACAGGCGACCAACCCAACGCAGATGGGGGCTAACAATTCCCTTTAATAGATTTAGGTGAGCAACGAAATTTCACTAAAAGAGGAATGACGTCATGCAAAATAAATCTCGCACTAATGAGTCAAAGAAATTAATTTATGAAGATGAATATGCAGCTAAAATTCAGTATGAAAATTGATCCTTATATATCTTCAGGGGGCCAAAATAATTTGCATTCCGCCTATGATAATATGATGAGCAGATCATATTACCCAATGAGAGCATTTGAGGCTTAAAAGTGAATATTACCAAATTTGGAAATCATCTGGTGTTGTAATCAGGTCTGACCAACCATCTGGATATCATATTTTTATGCCTCTAATTTTATAATGGTTTAATAATTAGATAGTGGATTTAAGTGATTAGTATTTAATATGTCTCACGGCCCTAGACTTTATAATGAGTAGCCTAAAGTATTAACCTATATTAAGCTGATCCCTTATACTCATCTGGCACAATCCTCATCCCTTATATCCATAGGCTTTCGATACTATGGTTTTAATGTTATTATCATTTCCAATTCAATTAAAAGGATTAGATACACGTCACCCACCATTCTGGTGTAAACATTGGTGAAAGGATCATTAGTAAATACCAAGGCTTTCCACCTGTAATTTGATAAATCAGATGATTATCTTTTTAGAGGAAAACACTATGAGCTCTAGTTACCAGATATTTCCCAATTAAGATAGAAAATATTTTACCATTTTGGGTGCTTATTGGTACTGATAGAAGCACCAATGAAAACGCTGGTATACCGAGCATATCTGAGGAGTAGTGTTAATGGCAAGGGGATTTTCTTCCAAGAGTAAGCAGAAAAAACTACTATATAAGCTTACTTGAAAGAGCCTAAGAGCCTAAGAGCCTCTATCACTATCTGATGCTACAGATTGCTCACGTTTTCTATTAAAGAAAAGATTTATTCTGATATATACCGTCTTAGTTTTTGTTAACACTTACTGTCTTCAAAAAGACCCTTGCGATTTTTTAGTGTATAACATGTGCTCTAAAAAATGACGCCACTACGCTGATTTTTACATCTGGTTTCAAGAGTTACTAGAAAAAACAATGTGAGGTGCCTTATAGGAGCGCCATTGCTTGGCCCTGACGTTGACTAAAGTATTATTAAATCTTATAATCAAATTAATATTACAATAAGAGAAAATTGACCAATACCCAGATGTGGGGACTAGTGAATGAGCCTCTAGACATCCATATTCCGCGATAAACACCATGAGAAGTAGTTTAAAGCTATATTTATTGGCCCAAATGGATGATGCCACTAAAACAACAAAATTACGTCTAACTAGGGATTTTAAAAATCTCTTATATCAAAAACCATATTTTAATTAATTCTCAAAATTTCATTCATTTTTATATCTTAATTTACTCTCAAGTATAAAAGGCTTCACTTTTTATCATAAAAACTATTTTCCAGAATATCAGTTTTATCCTTTTTACTTTCACTTTTAGTTTTTTAATTTAGCAAATAACCAGTAACCAGTCTGAGATTAATCAAATATACAGAATATGGTAGCCAGTCTGATATCTGCTCTGTTTGTAAGATGACACACTCTATTGTGGATAACTTCAAGCTAAGCTTTCAAGGGTAAGTTGGATTGGCTTCCATTAAGTCCTAAGGGCCAACCTACAATGAATATATGTCTAAGAGAATCAACAAGAAATTTACCATTGGCGTGAACAGCTTATCAAAGAGAATGATGCTAAAATGGGTATCATCAGAGGAGAATTTGCTCCATGAGGATGATTTTGATCTTAATAAAGGATGTCTGGTGACTAGTCTGCGTGGAGTAGTACCCTGAGCAGGTAAGTTATCAGCATGCTAAAGAGCCAGGGTCAGCGAGCTGACTTTTATTATTAATCATATGGTTTTTAGCAAAAATTGCATGATCTGCAGGTGTTGGATTTTTGCCTATATTCCCAGCCAACTATATTACCAGAGGCGCTAGGGGATAATTCCCTATAGTGAAGTGAATTGGATATCAGTTGACCCTGATTAGGGGTAACAACGTTAGGGGAATTTAGGTAATTTTCCCGGTTCAGATCCATCTAGGATCAATCCAGGTGAATTCTCAAGATCTTGTTGGGCAGAGTTGCCAACAAAATGAGGGCATCCAATATTGAATTGATGATTCACTATCAGGTATACCACTTGGGATCAGTTAGGTTTCATCACTAACTAATTAATAATTTAAGGTTCAAGTTGCAAGGTCAGTGATGATACCAGCAACTAGCTAATTGATCAGTTGGTTTGCAACCTACCTTAATGGTAACAAGTCCCATTACCTAAGCATATCGCTTGCCAAATATGGATATTTTGCTGGGATCTAGATGAAACGTTAGGGACACGTTTTCTCACTCTTTCTTTTTTAGGTCTCAAACATGTCTGACAACAGAACCCTAGCCAAGATGGGGAAGAGCATCGCTGATGGCACAACGATGGGAATTCAATGGAAACAGTTGTCATTTCATTTATGAGGTGTCAACTGAGGGTTGAGCGCCAAATACCCACTATAAATTCCCCTAATAATTCACTTAAGAAAAAAACATTAAGTAGAACCAGTAATTACCAAAATTCATTAGTTCTATTCTATTTCAAGGAAATCCTTGCTATGTGCTTTAATTAAGACTCTTTAGGATAAAGAGTAAGGATCTGAGCGTGAATCCAGAGAAGAGAAGCTGAGCTAAGAAGGGAATTTCTACCAACTGTGTGTCTCCAGAGAGAAACCGTAAACAGGATCTGAGTATGGATCAAGTTAGGCGGTATAAGGTAACAATTTCCTATTGAGGGCATCTTAAGTTTCTCAAGGAGAAATATTGTCCAAGCGTTGGTCTTATCCTGAGTGTTTTATTCACCTAAGGATAATAGTCTCTATACTAATAAAAATTGATATTATTATCAGACAACGCAGAGAATTGCACAACACTGATCTGTGCGGTTGATCAATTTAGGGGTTATTAGTCATGAACAATCAAAAAACCCAAATTTTAACAGTTGATGCTCACTATAGGGGTGTAGTTGAGTAAGATACAAGGAGACTATGACATATAAGTATGATATATGAAAATATTTGGATGTAGTTAGCAACTGTCAGAATAATGCCTTGAATAATGCATATTAACAAGAATTCGCTGCCTTGGAGGACCAAGTTACCAAGATCAAGGAAGGGTTGAAAATGTCGCTAGTTTCAGCAATGAGTTACTTGGAAAAGTAACGTTATTGAATAAAAAGGAAGGGGATTTAGTTTGAGAAGTCTTATTCTTAAAATTGCATCATGCAGATCGCATTTGTTTAAGGGCATTCAGTGCAGATATAGAGCAACTGAATTAGCAAGTTGAGGAGTTGAAAACTCGAAATGTAAATATGAGCCATATGCGGCAACTGATGCCAAAAAAAGAACTCCATGGACTCCAGTGGGAAAGAGACTACCCCAAGAAATAAGCCTCCCGCTTTCACAGTCATTTTGGAGAAGACTCCCAAAATGTTCCTCAACTTAGTCAATTAGCCAAACCAAGAGAGGGTGTTAGAGAACCTTTGGAGGATTTTAAAGTGACACAAAAATTACCTACTTTCCATAAGGACAACGCCCTGCATTTTTCTGATTGTTCGATATGACAATGTTCAATTACAGTGATCATCAAAAGGCTTTGATTGTGATGAATTGTCTGGATACCGATTGTCAGAATCTAGTGTTGCCCCATCTAGAGGGGGACAGCTGGTTGTACTCAGAGGCTAAGGCGGCCATTATGAAGGAATTTGGAAGTCCCACGCACATGTCAAAGCGTAAACAAGAATTCATGGGAATTTAATTCCAAAAGGACAAATTCTTAGCATGTTTTGTTAATCATTTCTACCAATAATTGCAGATTTTGGTTAGAGCAAAAGTTTTGGATGACTTTGAGACCTGGATCACACTACAAGTGGCCATTTGGCCCTATTACAATTTGCATCAAATGATGTCTTCCATGTTACTGATGAAGATTATTAATTCTCATATGGTGGATCATTTAAAAACATAGGGAGCTGCTTATGATGCTCCAAATAGAAGTAACAAATCAAATCCAATATGAAATTTGAATCCCACAAAGGGGACTGAGAGCTTAAAGAAGTTGAATATCTGAACTGTGCTGAAAATAAGCTTAAAGAGTTTAAATGGATCAATAAGTAGGAGAATATATGTTACCAGTGTGGAGAAAAGGACATTTCAAAGTGCATTGCAAGAAACCTAAAGGGCAGAATAATTTGGTCCAAGTGAAA
The DNA here is from genome assembly GCA_022478985.1 of Massospora cicadina. Classification (NCBI taxonomy): domain Eukaryota; kingdom Fungi; phylum Entomophthoromycota; class Entomophthoromycetes; order Entomophthorales; family Entomophthoraceae; genus Massospora; species Massospora cicadina. Next base: position 161,573 of record JAKSZP010007997.1, on the reverse strand, counting down.
GAGTCTAAACCTGCATATGTGTCAGGAAAATGGGCCGCAGCCTAGATGAGGAACAGTCTAGAACTGCGGAAACCCCTATTCCTCCCAATATTAGGCCTGAAGAAATTGACATCAGTGATCTGTTCATTGATGATGACGTGAAGGATCAGCTATATCAAGTGGTCAATTTAGATGTGAACATGGTAATAAGGTCTGCGAAAAGGGGGTTGACCCCAAAATAATTAAGGAAGTTGGTTGGCCGTATGCATGACAACTGGCAGACAAGATTAGAGTCACAGATAATCCAGAAGAATCGACAGAAGTAAAATTAGATGAGGCAAATCTTTCTAATCCCCTTAGTGCAAACAAGGAATTGTTTTCTGATCTATTTAGCAAAAATTCAAGACTCAATTTGGCAGATAATGCTGCTATACACTCAGTAATTACTATTTGCAATACTCTGAGTGTACATATATAGATAAATAGTTAATTAAGTGCTGGTAAGGGTAATAGTTGAAAGTGGAGCGCCCATCAATATTGTTTCAACCAAGCTGGTGAAGAGTATGAAAATCTCACTAATTTAGAAAAACAAGAAAGAATATGGGACAGGATGCGTGACGGCTCCCCCTTTTGGGTTGGGCACCACTAGTACTAAAAAAGAAAGAATACGAGACACCAGGGCCAGCTCAGGTTAAAATTGAGTACTTTTGAAATAGTTCCAAGTATCAGAAAGGCCAACTCAGGTTGAAATTGGTGTTTAGTTTTAGGTCAATTAAGGATGGTTGGTTCTTCTTCTGCGGTAAGGTGGAGATTTAAACATCTATTGTATGAAGACAATAGACCAGCTTGTGACTATAGATAAGATATAGCTCATTGGTAATTACACTTGAAGCCGTATTCTTCAAAAATTACTTATATGATGGCATGCTGCCATGATCCTACTGATCCTAATTAAATTCTTGACATAATACAACATAAAGTATTAAATACAAAAAAGCCTATTAATTAAACTGTAATTTTGTGGTAATAGTTGACGTTTGTTTATTAGTATTGATTTGGGATAATTTATAGGGCTTGATGTTCACCACATCTTACCCATGATGCCTCAATTTCAATGGCACTTAGCCATAGAAAGTAACAAGTTCATTTGAGGGTCTACAATCCATACAACTCAAGACATCACAATCGCCTCAGTGTTGGTCTCAAACTCAGAAATATTCTCAAGACAGCGTTTCTAATGCATCTGCAAATAGCTGAACCAATACTTATCTTAAGAAATTGGCAGCACATACCAAGGCAATTTGTACCACTAATTAGTAATAAATTCAATTGAAAACTTATTCAACATTAAAACTTATTTCAACATAGACCAATAAGCCCACGTAACTGATTCATTTAGTTGGCTAATAACATAAGTCTGACCAAACCAACAAAGCCCCAAGCCCATGTCATCATAGTCAAATATTATTAAGTGAAATTGCTAGGCCACAAATCCCAAGTTCAGATTTACTTAGGATATTTTTGGTTTATAATTACCGACGATTTATATCCAATCAACTATTCAACACTTCCCCCTCCTTGACTGGATAAAAGTGGAGGGTATTCAATTTCTCTTAATCACAACATCCAATTTTTTCTTGACCTTCAGAATAGGATGCTACGTTAAAAGCCTTTAGCCCTGAATAAATCTTTCTTAAACTCCATAATATCATGCTGCATGCTATAGTTAGTTCATGCATTTTGCCTTTGTTTCTTCTATGCCTGATGCAGCTCCAGCAATCCTTGGCAAACTTGAACTGGCCCCCTTGGCTTTAATTTAACTCTTCTCCCCCTCCTATAAAAGGGATATTAGTCTTAGTGGCGATAAGGCTTTGATATTAATTAATTTAATTTTTTCTTATTTTTAATATTTATAAGTTTTATTTATATCTTTTTTATATATTTATCATATTCATTTTTTCATTTTTAATAAGAATCAATAGAACTTACTAAGTGGATATGTGAAGAATTTAATGAGTTAATATGCTTTAGGGTATTTCCAATGCTAGGACATTCATTGATGAATGTGTCAATTGGCATAGTAATTTAACCCTTTTCAAGCTTGGGGTATCTGCTGCATTGCTCAGCCCCTCAACTGGAGTATTCTCAAATATCTTTTGTACATATGGTTTAGCAACTACTTCATAGGCTTCAGGTATGACACCCTTACTCAAAGAGCGAGTTACCACATGTACGTTTGTAAATTCTTCATTCAGTGCTAAAATAGAATTCATATTGCTAATAATCGAAGCCCCATGGCCATGTTTTCATATCAGTCAGGTGGAACTGGTATTTTTGGCATGATAGATTGTCCTGCATCTATTGTGCTTATTCTTTTCCCTCCACCTGTGCGTTATCTTGAAGTACTACATTAACACCATGCTGATGGCATCAGGAAGCATAGTGTCCTTTAAAATTGCTGTTATAGCAAGTAATTTCAGTTAATGGGCGTGAGGCCCTCTTTTTTGAGGTTTGCTCAGTTTTTACAAGTGGATCACAGTCAGTATTATTGGAATTGTAGGGTTTTTAACAGAGGCAGCAGGTCCTGATCTGTATCCAGTATTGGGAGGACCATAATTTTGTGAGCATCCACGCAGATAATCAACCAGTTCAGATGTTGCAAGGTTTTTCACAAAAGCAGGCAATAAGGTAATTGACAAATTTTGATAAGGTTGTACTGCATGTTGTAATGAAATCTTAGCATCAAAATCAATTATAGCCTTTGTGCCTAAGAGAACTTGAGCTTCACGCTAAAATCAATCTGAAAATTCACCAAATGTTTCATCTTTCTTGAGGCAGATATTCATAAATTTGGAAAATCTAGTTGACATTTGTTCTGGTCCTCCAAATTTATGAAACACGGCCCCTTTGACTTCAGCATAGGTTGGGTTTTCATCCGAATGAGGCATAATCAACTCAATGCTCCATTCATCTAAGCTGTTGATCATATGGCCGCTTTAGTACGATCACTGGCCTCATACATGGCCATTTCAAAGCATTTGATAAAAGTGGCTATATTTCCATTCTTATTGAAAGCAGGCAGATTTGACGGTTTGTAATTATTGCTTTTCAGTCCATGGTTATCATATTTACTTCTTTGTTGACTTGATCCAGGTGTACTGGGGCGCTGAGGCATTGTATCACGGTTAGAGGAACTTAGGTTGGCCAAAGCAAACATTCTACGTGGCAATTGCTGACGTGGCCCATAATTTATCTCATAAGGTTTATAGGCATCACTATCAGTTTTTTTCTCTTTGAGCGTGCTGGCTTTGACAAACCTTCAATATTACAATTTTCTCATTCAGATTGTTCATTTTCAATTGAAGATCAGAAATCACTTGATCGTTTTCTATGATTTTCTTCTTAAACCCATTCACTTCTTTATGTAGAGCATTATTTGCCTCATTAGTAAAAGTAACTTCTTCAGTGAGATTATAGATTTGATGACTCATTATGCCCTTTGAGTATTGAAATTTTGTAAATTTGTCCTTGAAAATTGATATATCCAGGGGTTGCTCCCCTGCTCAGCATGGTCACCATCTTCATTCCAAGCCATGAGCGCCACTTGTTGAATTTTAGGTCTATTAAGGATGGCTGGTTCTTCTTCTGTGGTAAGGTGGAGTTTCAAACGTCTATTTTATGAAGACAATAGACCAGATGGAACTATAGCTAAGATATAACTCCTTGGTAATTACACTTGGAACCGTAATCTTCAAAAATTACTTAGATGATGGCATGCTGCCCTGATCCTACTGATCCTAAGTAAATTCTTGATCTAATACAACATAAAGTATTAAATAAAAAAAGCCTATTAATTAAACTGTAATTTTGTGGTAATAGTTAATGTTTGTTTATTAGTATTGACTTAAGATAATTTATTGACTTTGATGTTCACCACATCTTACCCATGACGCCTCAATTTCAATGGCACTTGGCCATAGAAAGTAACAAGTTCATTTAAGGGTCTACAATCCATACAACTCAAGACATCTCAATCTGCTCAGTTTTAGTCTCAAACTCAGAAATATTCTCAAGACAGCGTTTCTAATGCATCTTCAAATAGCTGAACTGATACTTATCTCAAGAAATTGGCAGCACATACCAAGGCAATTTGTACCACTAATTAGTAATTAATTCAATTGAAAACTTAATCAAAATTAAAACTAATTTTAACATAGACCAATAAGCCCACGTGACCGAGTCATTTAGTTGGCTAATAATATAAGTCTGACCAAACCAAAAAAGCCCCCAAGCCCATGTCATCATAGGCATTATTATTAAGTGGAATTCTAGGCCACAAATTCCAAGTTCAAATATACTTAGGATATTTTTGGATTATAATTACCAATGATTTATATCCAGTCAACCATTCAACAATTAGGTCCACTTGAAATAGTCTAAGGATCAGCAGGGCAAACTCAGGTTGAAATTGGGTCCACTTAAAATAAGTCCCAAGGAGCAAGAAGTTTATATGAGACACTAGATGAGATATTGGATGAGTTTTTGGAGAATCAATTAATTCATAGTATTGGATTATAATACCAACGAAGAGTATGAGGTTAAAACAGGAGAGGATTGATCCAAGAATTTAAAGGGAATTATTTGACCCAATAATACTCAATCAATGAGGCATAAATTGCTGGAGACGAGGATCATCAATTTAAGATAAAAAAGGATGAAGCTAACGAGCTAGATCAATCTGTGTGATTAAAAGATCATTTTCAGATCCACCATTGATTTATTTTAAACGTTTCAGATGGCAACAAATGCCAAAAATCGTTTTTAGGAGAAGAACAATAAGAGCAATCAAATGAAACTTTTGACTAATGAGGAATTCATTATTTTGTGAGATATGAAGACTCAAGTATCAGTTGATGAAATAAAAAATGAATTTAGGACCTAATGGACAAATGACAAGTCAAGATTAAAGGCTCGATGAATGGAACATTTTTGAGTATTTTTAAAGTTGGCATGTATTGCCTATATATGAGGAACCAGCGCTGCTGGTTATCTATGTCATGGATACAGCTAAGAAGAACTATTTTGGGCTCCCAGCAAGGGTGCGTGAGCACCCATTGGAGGCCTCAGAATGCCAGAGGTATAGCAGTCTGGGAAACTAATAAAAGTGGGGATCTATGGGAAACGTGAGGGAAGCAAACATTCAGTAACATACAAAAGGTCCCCAAGGCAAACCAGATGGCTGCGCTGGGGGCAACCTCCAAAGGTGGGAGAGGCAGGGAGGAAAACGACTCCTTCAAGGTTCACATTTGCTGGCCTTCAGATTCTGATAGGGGGCTTGCGCACCAGCAGAAGGCGGCACAGAGACCGCCACATTATTGGGAATATGGGTATAAGTGTGGTAGACCCCATGAGAGGGGCTGAGACTGAGTTTCCCATGAAGGGGATACTCTAGGTCCTTCTGTTGAGCTGGACCCACAGTGGCAGGGGCGGCTATGGAAGCAAAACCCATGCATGGTGGGCCAGGAACGCCTTGGGGCTGCTCTAACTGGGGAGCAGATTCAGTGGACTCAGCGCCCAAATGAACATAAGGGCTCCGTTTAACAGATGTATGGAAATGAACGGAACAGTGGGCTCACCTTTAGGGGTGGATGGATTATTGCATCTACAATCTGCAGCCAAGTGGCAGGATTGAGTGACTGGATAATCCAGTGGCGAACATTGTTTAAAGGATTTGGCAATGGCGCACTTCATTGGATTGATTGACAGAATCATTTTATAGTTGTGTTAAAGCAGATGGAGTCTGCGGCAAACCAGGCAGATTATCAGATTTATTTTGATGAAAGGCAAAAATAATGAACTGACAACTGCCCTCAGTGGCCAGTTGTCTTTCAAATGGTGTGATAGGCATGGGGAAGTATTGGGGGATTGGTCATTCAGGTAATGGGAAAGGAATTTGGCTTGGCTGGCTTGGATGGGGGTGAAAGGCAGCTCCCAATTCAGCAAAAGCTTAAAAATTTGCAATTTTCTCCAATTTCTTGGGACCAAGCCAAATCAATACTGCCAATCTGGGTCCCAATGACTCTAATCAGCCTGTTCACATGGCTGGGGCATTCCAGATTTGTCTCAGAAGGCAGGGGTCCACAGATTGGGTTCGTTGCAATTTGGGCCAATCCCACTGATTGGGTGGCTCATACAATCCAAACTTCCTGGATTCATTTCAGAATGTTGGACCCAATGATCTGAGCCATTCAGAGCTGGTTTTGCGATCTGAGCCATGTTCCAATCTGGCTTCCAAAGCAGGACAGCCCAGACTGGCTCCCCCAGTCCAGAAATTACTGGCCAGGCTCTGACATTGGGAATTGCCATTTTCCAATTTTTGCCATGGTTTGCCTGGGGAGCGGGTGGCCTCAGGGCCCTCTCCATGCCCCCTGATGTGAGCCATCTCCCTGCGGACCCTTTCTATCAATCTTACCAGGATTGAAGAGGAGAAAGGGGTGGGAGTGGGATGGCTTTGGGGAGGAAAGCCATCACCGAGCGCTCATCTATCATGTGGGCAAGGTCACCCAGCTGTGACAGAGGGTCCACGGGAGCCTTGGGGCCCCTCTTCAGTCTGAAAGGGGTGCTGAACCCTATCCAGTTTCAAGGGATGGTCCCCAAGACTTAAACTACCCTTCCATTTCTTGACAGGGAGGATTCACCACTGGGGGCATGGACCAAGGCGTAGATCTTGTGGCGCTCTGGTAACTTTATGGCCAGAACAGCCGTGATCTTCTGAGGAGGGAGGGGTGCAATTGGGTGGGAGGCATGTAACTTTTCTATCAGGTCCTTGCAGTTTGTACAATCACACGCATTCACCCAGCTGTTCTCATATGAGGGGTAACCTTTCTAGGCAATCAAGTACTGAATGGATTGGTGGGACCTTCAGAAAGCTACAAGGCCTCCACCTCCACTTCCTGGGATTCCCTGACAACAATTGGCTCATGGGATGTTGGCCTTTCCCACTTAAAGGGGGTTATAAGGGAGGTATGGAAGACATTGTGCTGCTTCTGGTGTGCAGGCAGCCTCAGGCAGTAGGCTCCGTTGCCTAAATCCTTCTCAACCTTGAAGGGTCCTGAACACATGGCTGAGAGCTTGCAAGTGGGGGCCTTCATGGAGAGGTTGCGAGTATCCAACATGACAAGAAACCAACCATGATCTCATGGCCTGGAAGATGCTTCTGATCAGAGAACTTCTTGTAGTCCTTGATGGACTTTGTCAAGTGTTCGTGGACCAGGTTGTGCATCTCACAAAGAGAGCTTACATGGTCCTTGGTGGCTAGGAACTTCCAAGGAGAGGCGGTGACCAATCTGAAAAGAGGGGTTATACCCCAGAGTGGCCTCAAAGAGAGAGAAGTTGGTTGAGGAATGGAGGGAGTTGTTGTACGTGAACTGTGCTAGAGGTAGGTCCTTGGCCCAGGTGTCTTGTGAGACTGTCACATAGCAGTGCAAGTACTGATCCAGTACCTGGTTCACCCGCTCAGTCTGCCCATTGGGGTGGGGGTGGTAGGCAGTGGATTGACAGAGCTTGATGCGAAGGAGGGTCAACAACTCTTAGAACTTGGCTGTGAACTGGGGTCCCCTGTCACTCACTATCTCCTTGGGGAGACCAAACATGGCAAAGATATGGTCAACAAATAAATTTTTAGTATCCACCACAGTAATAGAAGAGAGGCAGGGGATAAAAAGTGCCAACTTGGTAAACCAGTCCACAACTACCATTATTGCATCAGAGCCACAGGAGGGTGGGAGCTCCACGATGAAATCCACTGAGACTGAGGTCCATGGCCCCTCAGCCTGCTGTAACAGGTGTAACAGTCCCTTCTTTCACAAGCAATCTGATTTTGCCCAGGTGCAGGTGACATAATGAGAGATCCAATTGGGAATGTCCTTTGAGGACCCAGGATAATTATAGGTTCTCTTTGTGATATCTGCACATTTTTTTACTACCGGTGTGACTGATGGTATGGGGGACATGGTGTTCCTCAATGACTCGGCTGCACAGGGAAAGAGGAACCCAAACCCAATCACAGAACCAGATTGTTCCATCCTGCAAGGTATATGAGGTTCTCTTGCAGCGCATGGACTCCAAGTCATCCAGAAGCTTGATTCCTTCAGGGCAGCAGGTCTGGGAAGCGAGGACACGCGGGAGGAGCGGGAGTGGCAGGGTCTATATCAGCGAAAGATACAGCAGATGTTGCCAATATGAGGATTTGAGAGGTGGGCACTACCGTCATAAGGTCCATTGGGTCCTCCTCCCCATTGGGGAAGAGGGAGGGGTTGCGGCTGAGAATGTCCAACAAGATGTTCAGTGGGCCTTTGATGAATTTATACTTAAAATGGAACTCACAGAGGTCTTTGTGGGATCCACCAACGGATGCCACAAATATTTCTTAAAATATATAAAACTTACCTTTAAAATAAAAGTGATAATAAACGCTTTATTAAAGTTTTTTATGCTTTCTTTTGTTTTCATGCGGGGCAAGCCAAAAGAACTCTCCTATTTGATCCTAGTATTTCCTATTTTAAACTAGTTCCATTCTCAGGGTCTTGTTAATTTAGAGCTATAGTATCAAAAAAGCTTAGTCATCCAATTTAGAAAATAGGTTTTTGGCCTATCAGATTGAGAGAAAATTTTCTGACGCAAAACAAACCCGTGTGGTAATGATTTAAAAAATTGCACCCAATCACTGGTGGGTAAAATCTTCTCACTTTGGGGAAGAACAAACCCGTGTGAAACTGTTATGGAACGGGATGTGGCTGAGGGAAACCATGTGATGGATGCCTTAAATTTGGCCGAGGAGTCAGAGCAATCCTACTATCAGTTTTTACCTTAATAAGCGGATTTTAATTATAAAACAGGTTTTTCCAATGGGTAGGGATCCACCGAGAATCCACCGGGGTCTTTTGGCCAGTGCTACTCATATCCTCATTAACCATAATATTGTTAGAAAATCAGACATGTAATTGGCTGATCGTATTAGTGGATTTGGGGGCATTTTTACCTCAACATTCTTTTTTTAAAGTTGAGGAAGAGAATGTCTGACATTACCCCCTCAAGAATGTTGGGGGGAGTGTAAGTTTGTAGGAAGCGGCCATGTACCCAGTTTATGGTAACTCCTGTAGCCAAAGACGTTATAGAATACTCATTTCCTCCCTTATATGTGATGATAAATGGCCCCTCCCAGATTGATCCAAGTTTGCCACTTCAAGGAGTTATGTGATTGTGATAATATAAGACCATATATGACACTTGGAATGAAGGTAGGGGGGTCCAAAGTTCATTGGCAGCTTAGCCTTCTCTAGTGACCGTTTTGGCTAGGTTGGTCATAGCCTCTGATTGAAGCTGAATGATTCAGTTAGCTAACCTTCGCATGGCTTTTTCAGGTTCCTCTCCACTAGAAAAGACATTCTTAGCTAGAAGAGCAGGTATGCCCGGTTCCCTGCCATACAAAACTTGGAAAGGGGACATTTTTAAAATCTGGTGATAGTTGATTCAATAAGCCATAAGAGCACTAGGGAGAAAATGATCCCAATGAAGAGGATCAGATGAAGCCATTTTCTGTAAGATGGAAACCTCATCCCTGAAGAACTCACAATTGGAGGGCTTTACAAATAGCCCTGCCTTGTGGATGGCTGCTACTACTGCTTCAAGGTCCCTGAAATGTTGTTTGGGGGTGGGGTGATGGACCAGGATGTCATCAATATAGGCCACCACACAAGAGAAATGCAAGTTGCAACAAATCAGAAAATACCCCAGTTCTGATTGCCATATAATTTTTACATGTTTGGTGCACCAACAAGCAACCAAACTGGCCTAACTGAGTAGGAGAAATTTGGTGCACTGACAAGCAGCCAAACATTCACCTCTCATTGGTTGGCTATGTAAATGTTGAATAATGGTTGGTCTGACCCAACTACGCATATGCCTCATCAAAATGGAAACACCCAAAAAAACCACAGGTATGCAAACCCTGAAACATCCTTTCTTTATATTTTGGACCATAAAAACTAAGGTGTCCGCCGACCAGAGCTTTTCTGGGGAGCAACTGACAATGCTCCCAAGGAAGGGACATGCAAGGGTGAAAATTCCGAAGCAAACTTCAGAATGGGCAGGCGCGCCTTATAAAGGCAGAACTTTGGGGGCCTCACCCAAGTTATTGATTACACTCACACAAGCCTAAAATATGACTCAGGTGAGGCACAACCCAGTGCCCAAAACGTCCTAACTAAAAAATATTTTTTTTGAAAATCTTGACTCAAATTTGGAAAATCCAAATCCAAGTCAAAATGTACAATTGGGACAAATCCCAATTGTTACATCACCCCCTGCTAGAGGAGGGCCCCTCCCTGAAGAGGGGCCCCACAGAAGAAGGCCGCCACAACAAAAGCTTCCTGAGGCGAGTTAACTCAAGACCCAGAAAAATTAGCCCAGATGCACTCTGGGCCCTTTGAAGGAAATACAATAGAGAGAGCAAATCAAGACTGGGCTGCTGAAATCAGCCCACCCGGCGGGAAGATGCACGCCCAGATCATGGCTGTGTTGCGCCCCTCTCAGGCTCCCGTTGGTGATGGTCTTCCCATCCTGACCAGGAAGGCGCTTTCGCCACTGGAAATGTGAGAGGGGCGCGCAGTCCAGCGTGGCTGAATGGCCCCTGCCCAAGGGTGCACACCCAGCACTTGGCTGCATTGTGCCCCCCTCTCGAGCTCCCATTGGCAATGGTCTTCTCATCTCAACTGGGAAGGCACTTTCACCACCAAAAACGCGAGAGGGGTGCACAGTGCAGCACAGCTGGACATCCAACCACTTTCTGGGTGGACCATCCGTGGGTAAGGGAGCCCTGCTGGGACAGGTCCCCTCAGTGCTGCCAATCCCTGGTGAGCGGGAGGCCCCACCAGGAAATTAACTGATGGTCACTTTGGGTCAAGGGTTGGCCATCAGTCACTGGCTCCCACTGGTGCTGTTTACTTAACAACTGGGACCAAGTGACTACTGAGGTCAGCTAAACTGGGAATTGGGGCGTGCAGCGCACATTGACTTTGAAATTATGTAACAAATCAGAAAATACCCCAGTTTTAATTGCCGTATAATTTTTACATAATCGTTTGGTGCACCAACAAGCAACCAAAGCGGCCTAACTGAGTAGGGAGAGGTTTGGGGCACAGACAAGCAGCCAAACATTCACCTCTCATTGGTTGGCTATGAAAAGGTTGAATAGTGATTGGTTGACCCAACCATGCAAAAGCCTCCTTGAAACGGAAACACCCAAAAAAACCACAGGTAAGTGAGGTATGCAAACCCTGAAACATCCTTTATTTTTATTTTGGACCATAAATACGAAGGTGTCCGCCGACCAGAGCTCATCTGGGGAGCAACTGACAATGCTCCTAAGGAAGGGACATGTTAGGGTGAAAATTCTAAAGTAAACTTCAGAATGGGTAGGCGCGCCTTATAAAGGCAGCGCTTTGTTGGCCTCACCTGAGTCATTGATTAGGCTTGCACAAGCTTAATCTATGACTTGGGCGAGGCACAACCAGCGCCTGAAACGTCCAAACTAAAAATGTTTTAAAAACGATTCAACTCAAATTCAGAAAATCCAAATCTGAGTCAAAATGTACGATTGAGACAAATCATGATCATTACATAAGTCCCCAGCACACCATCAATAAGGCGTTGGAAGGTGGCTGGCGCATTCTTTAAGATGAACAGCATCACCCTGAACCAGAAAAGCCCCCAGCGAGTGTGGATAGCTGTGAGCCACTCCTGTCCCCTCGCCACCCTCACCTGTTTGAAGGCGTTCACCAAGTCCAACTTTGAGAAGATGCAAGACTTGGCGATGGCCTGTGCTATGCTCTGCTCTAAGGGTAGGGGTATAGGTCCAGGATGGTGATGTTGTTGAGGTGTCCATAGTTGATTCAGGGGTGCAGGGACCTATCTACTTTCCTGGCAAAAACTATGGGAGAGGCAATTGGAGAAGATTTCTTGAGCCACCCCTTCTCTAGCATGTCATCCAACCAACTGCCAAGAGCCCTATCTTCTTCCTCCATGTAGGGGTAGAGGGGCAGTTGATCTTGACTAGGTCGACCATTAGTTGGAACATCAAGTTATACTTGGAGTGTGATGGAGCTTAGATGCCATGGACATGTCGAAGATGGCCTTATATGGGGCTAGGCAGGAGGGAAAATCTGGAGGGAGGTCAGCTAGATTGAAATCTAGTGGGGCGATGGAACCAAGGGATGTGCCCTGGTGAAGGGTCTTCAGCAAGGGAATCTCACCACTCAACTTGAAGTTTTTAAACAAAAAAAAGTTGGTGGTAAGATTGATATGAAATTGTTAGCGGCGCCACCAGCTTACCCCCAAAATTACAGGGTAGAGCATGTCCTGTACCGCTGAGAATTGGTCAGTGAATCCAAAGTCATGAACCAAGAAGTGCAATGGACGTTGGATGTGGTGGGACATCATGGACTCAGACAAGGCGCCCAGGATGAAAGAAGCTTCAGCCATTGTAGGTCCAAGGACTGTGCCACGCCAAGGTTGATGAAGTTCCCTGAAGCCCCAGTGTCAAGCAGGGCTTTCACCATGACTACCCTGACTCCAAGGGAAAGGAAATTGGAAACAAGAAGTATGCTTGGTCCTATTTATTGGGGTGAGCTAACAAAAGGGCACCCAAGGAGGGGCCTTAACCCAACATCAAAAGAGACTGGCCTGGACCCGCAGGAGTGGGGGGCAGCTGATCTGGGGTCTTTATCACTTCCTTGCTCCACATGAGCAGATGAGGTTAATATGCACACCCGCTCCACTCTCTTTAGGGGGGTGGGTTCACCCTGGGGGAAGATCTCATCACACTGAGCGGACTCCAAACACTGGGTACGATCTCATCACACTGAACAGACTCTGAACCCTGGGGGGCCAATGATACAGCCTCCTGATCTGGGCTGGGGGCCGGCAGTATCATAAGTAAGGGTTCCCCTAGGGGGAAGTTAACCGAGGTGGCCACTGAGGGGGAGCAAAGGGCAGCTAGACCAGGGGGACGCTTCCCTTGGCTGAACCCACTGGCAGGGGGAGGTGCAGTACGGGGAGCCTCAGGGGCGACAATGGGACATGCGTGGTTGTGCCAGGGCCTGGCCTCAATTGCTCAGGTTACAGAAAATGTGACCTATAAAGATCCAGGGAGAGGATCCCAAGCGGTATGGGCTGTCGCTGTGGGGTCCAGGGCCGCGTGGAATGTGGAGACTGCAATTTTGACCAGGATGGGAACTGTTGGAGCCAGGACCGTAAAAGCCTCAATTAAGGAGGGCAGGTCCATGGCTGCCTATCCCAAAGTAAACAAGCGGAGGAAGCGCGCTGGTTTTGACTTAGGGGCCTGGAACACTGAGGTAACCAACGCCAACAAAGGGGTGGGGTTGCCCAGCTTGGCAGCAGAGCGGAGAACTCTCCTGACCCAACAGCGGGCATCCCCATCCAGGGCATCGAGGAGGGCCATGCTCTGCTGTGCATCAGAGGGAAGCGTTGACTTCCCCATTAGCAGTGAGGCGCACCTGGATCTCTGCTAGGACGCCCAGGATTTGACCTGTTACCTCATCAGAGGGGACAGGGGAACCACCAACCCTGTTGCGTTCACTAAAGGGGTAGCGCTCTCCATTGGTGCTTGTCATAATGGGGACTAGTTCAGCCGAGCCTGGTGGCAGGCCCAGATGAACGAGGCTACTGACCAGCAGGAGAAGTCCAGGCCATAAAGGGAAAGCACTCTCAGAGTGAGGGCGTAGGCCAGCGCATCGCCCATCCCAGTGAGGAGGGTGGAGAGGGCCAAGAATAGTGGTCAGTTCATTATGTCATGGATATGTCTAAGAAGAACTAGACTGGGCTCCCAGTCATGGTGTGCAAGCACCCAGTGGAGGCCTCAGAATGCCAGAGGCATAGCGGTCCAGGCGACTAATAGAAGTGGGGATCTACTGGGAAATGTGAGGGAAGCAACGTTCAGTAATGTACCAAAGGCCCCAGGTCAAACCAGATGGTTGTGTTGGGGGCAACTGCGAGTCTTATGGGGCAACCCCCAAGGGCAGGGAGAGGAAGGAAGGATGACAACTCCTCTAGGGTTCACAGTTGATAACCTTCAGATTCTGATAGGGGGCTTGCGCACCAGTGGGAGGTGGCACAGAGGCTTCCACATTATTGGAAATATGGGTAGAGGTATGGTAAACCCCATGAGAGGGGCTGAGACTGAGTTTCCCCTGAAGGGGACGCTCTAGGTCCCACTGGTGAGCTGGACCCACAGTGGCAGGGGTGGCTATGGGAGCTGAACCCATGCGCGGTGAACCAGGAATGCCTTGGGGCTGCTCCAACTGAGGAGCAGTTTCAATGGACTCAATACCTAAATGAACAGAAGGGCCTCTGTTTAACAGACGCGTGGAAACAAATGGAGCAGCAGGTTTGCCATCGGGGGCAGGATGGATTATCATGTTTGAAATCTGCAGCCACATGGCAGGATTGAGCGACTGGATTGTCCAATCATTGAACATCAGAAAGAGGATTTGGGCAATGGCGCGCTTTCATCAGATTGATCAACAGAATCATTTATAATTGTTTTAAAGCAGATGGAGTCCATGGCAAACTAGGCAGATTTACTGGATTTATTTTGACAAAAGGCAAAAAGAATGAACTGACAACTGCCCTCAGTGGGGCCAGTTGCCTTTTAAATGGGGCGATAGGCATGGGGAAGTATTGGGGGATTGGTCATTTGGGATATGGTAAAGGGATTTAGTTGGCTGGCTCAGAGGGGGTTAAAAGGCAGCTCCTGATTCAGGCAAAAGCTTAGAAAATTTTTGCAAATTTTTCCAACTTTTTGGGACCAAGTCAAATCAATACTACCAAACCATGTCTAGAAGACTTAATCGCCTGCTTGCATGGCTGGGGTGGTCCAGATTTGTCTTAGAAGGCAGGGGTCCATGGATTGGGTTTGTTGTGATTTGGGCCAATCCCACAATTGGGCGGCTTATACAATCCAAACTTCCTGGATCCATTTTGGAACGTTGGACCTGATGATCTGAGCCATTCAAAACCAGGTTTGTGATCTAAGCCATGTTCCAATCTGGCTTCTGAAGCAGGCCATCCCAGACTGGCTCCCACAGTCTGGAAATTACCAGCCGGGCTCTGACATTGAGAATTGCCATTTTCCCAATTTTGGCCATGTCTTGCCCAGGGAGTGGGTGGGCTCAGGGCCCACTCCATACCTCTGATGTGAGCCATCTCCCTGCAGACCCCTTCTTTAAATCTTACCAGGATTGAAGAGGGGGGAAGATGTGGGAGTGGGATGGCTTTGGGGAGGAAAGCCGTCACCAAGCGCTCATCTATCACATGGGCGAGGTCACTCAGCTGTGACAGGGGGTCCACTGGAGCCTTGGGGCCCCTCTTTGTCCGGAAGAAGTGCTGAAACCTATCCAGTTTCAAGGGCTGGTCCCCAATACTTACAGGTACTGGCATAATTTTCGTTCACATTCTCAGCTTTAGTAAAAACAATCCCTTACTAACAGTTAAATTTTTCTGTTTTTAAGAAGCTTAGTGTGCATTATGGCGTGCATTACAGCCAACATACACCAGATTATATGGCTTACCTCTTGTTTGATAGAGGGCTTAGATGTTGCATTAGTACTTGTCATTTGATGCCACAAGTTTTTTGTGTAACATTATTTACATTTTGACTTGAGATTCAGAAATCTGAATCTTAAGTCAAAATGCTTTTTGGGCTATTTTTGTCAGGCAAACAGCAAGTTAACTTTAAGAACAGCTTGCCAGATTGAGTGCTGAAGCACCCAAACGGCAAACCTGAATGCCAGTGGCACTGCTACTGGTATGATGGTTATGTAACTAGAAAGAACTTCTTCCATTAAGTACTTATGAGCCATAATCATGTATAGACACTTAACAAAGTACAAGGCAAACACGGCTATAAACCCTGAGGGTTGTTGGAGTATAGTTTGAAAGGGTGGTTTATTTTCCAACATATAAGTTGGACTTTAGTTAAAAGGGTTTTATTGGAAAGATAGATATAGAAAATGGACCAACAATCTTCTCAGTGCAATGCAACTGACTAAATAGTGTTCAATTTGTAGTGGGTCAAAGTAGGGATCAGGTCCCTCAAATTCAACCTAACCTGAAAATTTTTGGGGGAGAGGGCCGATAACTTTACTTGGAATTGACATCAAAGGATTCAGTGGCAAGCTGAGTTGCTACCAGTTCATCCACGAATGCCTGGAATGATGCTCGACTGCATTTACACCAGTTGGTATGATGGTGTCTGGCCCAATGGACAAGGGAATTCCCCAGTGCCACCCCACATAGGGGCGGTACCAATTGGATGGAAATGGGTTTAGGATGGCTAACCCGCCCATGCCTGGTTGCTGGGGCATTTATTTTACCAAATGAGTTACATCAGCTGCAACTCCTGATTTATGAAATAGGAGTTTTAAATTATCTGCAAATGACCCCAAAGTTTCCATCTGCTCATTGGGGATCATCCCTAATGATTTCAATAAGTGTTTGGCATCAGTGATTGTACTGCTAGTTGAGTCAAAACCGTCAGCAATTCCAGCTGATAATTTGATGCTTGTCCCTTCTTGACTATTATTTTTCCAATTTTAAGGCTTTATCACCATTGGTTTCAGACCTTTCATATTTTATTCAGTAATCTCAGCGCATATTCCTCAACTTGGTGGACAAGTTCATCAGAATTGAGTGCGGGTACTGGGGGAGAAATCATTAGAGGGAGTGCTTTTACCCAACGCTCGTCTACTATGTGGGCAAGGTCGCCCTGGGTGATGAGTGGTACAGCCACCATCTTTGGACCCTTTTTATTTGGAAATGAGAAATCACCTGATCCACAAAAAGGAGACGTTCACTGGACTTACAACTCTGCAGTTTATGTGGGGTTCAGCGCTAGGCTGTGCCCCTCCCAAGCTATTCTTTATGCTCTTGAGGGCCTAAAAAATAGTGCAGAGGGGATCCCTGGAAGGGAGACCTTAAAAGGTTGGGCTCATGTAATTCTGAACTAAATCATAATCCTTCTTCATTTACTGCCTTCTTGAGGTCTTTCTGCTGGCCATGAGCCGCTCTTGACTTGTCTTACCTGGTATCCCACAGCAAACTGAGTTTTCAATCCGTAACAAAAAAGTTTGGTCTTCAGGACCTTGGTCCATCAGCATATATTGGGTTTTTTTCTATGTGTGGTTTGTGGTGCCATTATACTAATTGGTAAAAAATGTCCACATCTTATAGAAAATAAATAAAACAAGGCTAATTTTGGGGTCAAATCCTTGCTTACCTATGTCATTTTTTCTCGCTTTAAAATTTCCTTGATCTAATATTGAAATGATGAGTATGAAGGGTAAAAACACTTACCCACGGGGACCACATATTGGATAGCTTGTCATCAAGCTTTCCGCCAAGGCAAGATAGCAGTCAAAAACTGAGATGTTTTTGCCCGTCACAATATTCTGAAC
Source organism: Massospora cicadina (assembly GCA_022478985.1). NCBI lineage: Eukaryota > Fungi > Entomophthoromycota > Entomophthoromycetes > Entomophthorales > Entomophthoraceae > Massospora > Massospora cicadina. The sequence continues at coordinate 144,063 of JAKSZP010007997.1, read as the reverse complement.
TCTGTGCTTTTAGCACGCCACCAGATCTCAAGTTTAGACTGACCTCAATGGCCACTTCAGGTCCCCGTTGTCAAGTAACCAACACCGGGGGAGCCAGTGACTGATGGCCAACCCTGGATCTAAAGTGATAATCAATCCAAAATCCTGATAGGGCTTCCCCCTCACTAGGGATCTGGCTGGCACTGAGGGAACCTGGCACAGCAGAGCCCATGACCCCACAGTCAGCCCACCTTGTATGAGATAGCTTCCCAGCCACACGTTTAGCATGTTTCCCCACTCCTGGTGGACTAGCTCTTGCATTCTTGTTCCAGCTCCATGTTTACCGCAGAAGCCTTTATGGTGGTTACCTCCAGCTATGAGCCACCTTCTTATGGTGAGTTCCTTATTAGCGGGAGGGGGTGAGGTAACAGCCAGTTTGAACTAATCAATACATTTGACTCAAGATTCAGACTTCTGAATTATATGTCAACATTGGTTACTTTATAGTTCTGTAGACTGTTGCTGAGATCCCAAGGTGGGCTCAAAGCTGAAAAGGCAATAAAATGGTTGCATTAGGATTTAAACTGAGTTGATTTAAGTGAGCAGGGGTCAAAAAGAAAATGGAAGAATGGACTAAATACCAAATTACTTATTTTGATAAAAATGTGTTGATACCTATAGGGTGTGTGTAACGGGTGAATTCATGCCCATATGCCATGAAGGAATTGGGAAGTAAGAGCCACGTAGCTGACCATACTAGGGACAGGCCTGCTGAAGCCCATTCCTAAACCCTTCTGCCATGCCTTATCATTGCCACATATATCTGCACCACTGTCCCCAAGACGCTGCACATCAACAGAAGGGTTTGGAACCAGGAAAGGGCTGAGAAAGACGCCAACGTTACGCTAAGCTCACTGGTTGAGCTCATAATTTCACTCTGATACTTATAATTCTAATAAAATAATATCTTTTGTTAGCAAACAATTTTTATTAGGTTTTAAGTTTTTGTAAAAGATGCAAATGGCCATTCAAGGCCAAAACATACTCTCATAAATAGCACTTCACAAGTATTGAGTAAGCTCCCTACTACACTAGGCTTTCTCATAAACCATCTAGCACATCACTTGTGAAGACTCCACATCCTACAGGATCATCATCCACGCCATACATAAGCCTGACGTCATATTTTCATGGATGCATTTCGGTTTCAGGGTGTTGATAACATTAGCTCTGACTTCCTCGAGTTTAAGGCTCTTTGTATTAAAGCAATATTTATATCAAATGCCACCTGATCCAAAGCAATGTATAGATCAGGTGCATCCTGATATGTTACAGTGCGTAGGAACATGGCGCCTCAAGGATCTTTGTGGCCCTATCCATTCAGGATCTTTCATGGCCTTCCAAACTGAACTCCTGTTTGGCACCCTCATTGTATTTCACCACCCCCATGACTGGATTGATGAAACTCTGCCTACGTGACCCAGGAAGTAGGATGTGACTCCTGAAGTCATCTCCACTGATCCTCAAATGCAGGTGGATTCCTGACTGAGTTTGGTATTGGTGCCAGAAAGATAAGGCTATTTTCAAATGGGCTCAAAATTCGATTCACTGCAGCTCAATTTGGAAATGGAAAATTTGATTTGTTTTTCATCTTGAATCCTGACAACGCCCCCTCAAAATCCTGTCAGAGGGAGGTATAGGGATGAATGAACCGGCCATGCACCCTATTACCACGGTCTCCTGGTTGACATCAGCGATGGAGTACTCTAACTTCACCTTATGAACGGCTTTATAAGGTCCAGACCAAAGAACGTATAGCTTATTCTGTCAGCCTCCAGGTTGATGGTGATAGAAGAAGACAAGGTCACCTAATTGAAAATTTGGTAAGGAGGGTCAGCCAATATTAAATTGGGATGTCTCTCTTCCTGTAGTGGTGACAATGCCTTGTGTGGCTAGGTCTTGAAGCCGGACAATTTTATTGGCTAAGGTCCTCATATTTATATTAGAGTTCTCAGGTGTGGAGGTCTTGAGCAATGGCTGGATGCCACTTGGTAGCCAAGGTGCACGCCCATATAGGGCTTCAAATGGGGACATCGTGATGACTAAGTGATAGCTTATCTGGTAGGCAAGCAAAGCGATGGTAGGAAGTGGTTCCATCGAGAAGAATCTGAGGCAGCCATACTTTGTAAAATGGAGATAAGAGCACTATTAGCGCGTTCTACTGCTTAAGAGGTGATGGGTGGTAAGGGGCAGCGAAACTCTGGGCAGTGCCAAATAATGAGGTAAGTTCTTGTACTACATTTGAATGAAATTTAACCCGCTATCCAAAAGTAAGGTTTGGGGGCACCCATGCTTGGTGAAAATGGAGCGAACAAGGAAGATAGCTGTGGCTTTGGCAGTGGCAGCTGGGACCAAAATCGCTTCAACCCACTTGGTTAAGTGGTCCACGGCTAGGATAATATACTTATGGCCATGCAACCAAGTGGGAAGAGAGCCCACCATATTAATGCTAACAACATTGAAGTGCCCTGTTGAGAGATGACTAAGTGTTGAAATCAAGGATTGGTTCGGTCTTGGGATTGGCAAGTCATACATGCCTCCAAGTCCTACTTAATGTTTGCACCATACAGTCTTAATTACATCGTGACTTCAGCCATTTGTAAGTCTTCTTAACTGCCCCATATCCCACAGTATAATGGCCCTCTAGATTAACATTAGTTCAGGAGTGGGGCGGACATAAGGGAGCCACTTCTTATTGACCTTCTTATAGAGCAGCCAATCCTTAATTTGAGTTTCTTGAGTTATCCTTTGGAGTTCAGCTTGTACCTCGGGAGTTTCCAACTCCCATTTCTCTGGTCAACCTATTAGAACATACAGCTGGTCATCCTTGGGGTCAAAGCTGCTAGTACTGGTATCCTGGAGAGGCCGTCAGCGTTTTGGTGAATTGCGCCTGCACGATGGACAATGGTGAAATCATAGCTCTGCAGTTTTAAAGCCAAACTTGCTAATTGACCATCTGGATTTTTCATTTTCTGGAGCCACTGAAGAGGAAGGAATGGTCTGTAACAATGGTAAAGTGAGTAACATAGAGTTAAGGCCAAAAAGTTTTATGGCTAACAAGACAGCCATGCACTCCCTCTTAGTAATTCTGTAGTTCTGTTCAGCTTTACTCATTGTCTTACTAAAATAGGCTACGGTATGGTTGACTTGATTTTCATCATGTTGGGCTAGGATAGCCCCAATGACAACATCACTTGCATCCATAAACAACAATAAGGGTTGGTCAAAACGTGGGTGGACTAGAATGGGTTTAGTACATAGAGAAGTTCTCAAGGCATATAAAGCCTATTCTTGTTCAGGCCGCCACTCAAATGGCACATTCTTCTGCAGGAGGTAGAATAGTGGCTCATCTAGGTCGTCAAATTGGGGGATAAACTGATAATAATAGCCCACCATGCCTAGGAATACTTGGATATCCCATAAGCTTTGGGGGCGTGACATTCTCTCTGGGGTTGACTTTGTCCGGTATAGGCTGGATGCCATCCTTGGAAACTTTGTATCCCAGAAACTCCAATTCTGATTGGAATAAGGAGCACTTTTAAGGTTTAAGTTTTATAGAAGACTTTCGAAGCTGATTAAAGACTTCCCTGAGATGCTTGATGTGTTGATTAAAGCTTCGTGAGAAAACAGTAAAGTCATCTAAGTAGGCAACAACGCATGAAAGCTTCAAGTCCCCAGGGATCCCATCCATGGCACTTTAGAAAGTGGCTGTGGCGTTACAAAGGCCCTGGGGCATCCTTGTTGGATTAAATAGTCCTTTGTTGGCTATGAGAGTGCACTTGGCTTGATCTTCAGGGCGAGCTCCATTTGCCAATATCCGCTGGCAAGGTCCATGGCAGAAAGTGCTGAGATCCGGCAAGCAGATGGAGGGATAAATAAATTGGGTTAGAGGACTCTGTCCTTATTATTAATGGAGTTGAGTCGCCAGTAGTCCATCACCACTCAGCGGTTTTCATCCTTCTTCTGAACCAGCAGAAGAGGAGAGGCCTACGGACTGTACGATGGTACCAGGAGTCTGGCATCAAGTAGTTGTTTGAGTTCCACCGTCACCCAAGCCTCTTCAACTTTGCTTTTTTGGCAAGGTTGGGACAGGAAGGGGGAGAGTCCCCAGTTTCCACATGATGTAGGAATCCATTCATTCTTCTGAAGTTGTAGGTCAAGACCAAAATAGGTCTGAATACTCCTCCAAAAACCCTTGAAGATTATATTTTTTGGTTATCTGAGAGGTCCTTTCTGATAATGGTGTTGACCAGGATGGCCGATGGAGGCATCTCCAAGCTGAAATCCCTTAAGTCCCAAAACTTCAGACATCAGCAATAGCCTCTATAGGTAGAAGGCAAATATAGGAGGTAGGACGGTTTGGACCTACAATTTGGGTTTTTCAGTAAGGTTGGCCAACAAAGCTGATATAGATCTGGCATAAGCTGGATCTAGGATCCCTGGGCAGGTTAGCACCTCTTTTGTGGATGGGTTGTCTAGGTCTCAGATTTCTAATAGATATCCAAAGGGGATGTTGACATGGACTCAGGTGTTGGCATTGACTTGGGACTTTAGAGGTATTGCAGTCGCTCTAGGTAAGTAGTTCAGTATGTCCTCTTGCTTATCAACAGCATGAGGGACAATCAAACTTCTGAGCCCCTAATGTGATATTTGACCAATTGAATTTGCCTTCACTCTCCAGTAAACAGGCTCAGGCTTTGACCTCTTTCTTAGAATCACAAGAGGTTTTGAAGATCGGAGGGACCTGATGCCCTAGTAGGTATAGAAAGCCGCCATCATAATAGAGTACTGCTGAATAGTCTCGAAGGAACTGAGTCCCAAGGAGCATGTCATAGCTAGGGTTATCTAGCGCGACAGCAGGGGTATTTACAGCAAGCTTTTTAAACCACACCATTAGAGAGGATAAGCACCTAAGATCGGGTACATTGTGGGCCAGCCATGTCATACTCCATATCAGGATTTTAACCAGATGAATCCTTCCAATAGTATCCAAATTAGGGGTTTTGGTTAGTTGGGTGTAATTGCTGGCTAATCGCCTAGTTTGATACTATTTAATGTTATATGTTTGATCGAGTTTAGTTTGATGGAAGCTGTGTTCACCGCCAAAATGCCATTTGAAGGTCGTTGAGGGAGTTTTCAGTGGAAAGATGATGAAACCATAACAAATCATCCAAAATGGTTCCATTGTCCAATTTGGAGCACCGGCGACTCAAGCTGAGGATGCTCGAAGTCTTATTCTATATGAATTTATATATGATCAACCAGCAACTCATGCTGAGGATGGATTGATCTAATTTATATTTGGTGATCAGTGAGCAGATCTGGAGGGAATCGCTATGAGTATGAATGAATAGAGTTTCCAATCTGATAGAGAGTTGTGGCATCAAGAGGCCAATGGGTTTTCCAGCAGATGATTGGCTAAAGAGTACTTGGGCGCAGTAGCCCTGAAAGTAGTATAAATAGTCGTTCATTCCCTCTTAATAAACATCTCTTGTTTGCCTATATTTCCTATTTGTTTGAAGTAGCAAGAGCCACTAGAGTGGGGAGGATGGTATAGGAGATTCCCAAAGGCGCAGGTGATCATGCCTGGAGTGGCCAGCGCTGCCAGCTCCCATACCTCCTCCTTATGAGGAACCAGTGGGAACCTGGCCAGCTGGCTACCAGTGGTGAGCTGCATAGCCACCAACCCTAGCGGGGTGCAGCGCGGGAGGTGCCATAGCCATCTAAGAAGGGGGATGGACTCGCCAGGCCATGCCCAGATGGGTTGGTGAAGGGTCGCGAGGGTGGAACAGCGCGAAAGTGCCTGAGCCGCCAAGTAAGGGGGCAGGACTTGCCGGGGCACACGCTGAGAACACCTGGGGCTAAAGGCGAAGCCATTGGTGGCTAGTTGGTAGGTTGGAAACAGGACTTATAAGGGTTGGTACGCCAATGAAGACGAAATAGCAAAGGGCCACCAGTCTTCATACTGGTTGGCTTGGCACACTAGCGGAGCCCAAGGTCTATTTCGTGACACTCCATATAGTGTGGCAAATCCAGAGCGATCTTAATGCGCTTCATTAACTTGGATAATATGACGTTCATAGGGGAACCAATGTCAACTTTGGCAAGGATTGGAATTTTATGAACTTGAACTGTGACACAGGTAACCAGACTTCCAAACTGGAGAGGTAGCATGAGGAACATGGGAGAATCATCAGAAGAAGAGTAAGCAGTATCAATTTCTATTATCATTGGATATCAAATCTTCTTCTCCAAGTAGAATAGCTCCAGGTTCATTAAAGGGTGCATAGGATTCTTGAGGCGAGGTAGGGATGTCAGAATGGAGCGCCTCGTCCTTCATGCTGACAGCCCTTTTCCCACCTCCTCAGCAAGTCATTTACAGCAGGTCTTGGCATTATGTCTGAAACCATTACAGTAGGTGAGTTGAGGTCATGGATAATTCTGTATTTTGAACACATGGACTCTAGGACGGTTAGAGGGGCCTGTAGATGTAGCCTTAAAGTGTAGAGTTGATTCAGGATCTCTTTAAGTGCTTCCTTGATTTCACAGATACAGATAAACCCATTCTTCTGCCCAATCATATGAATTTGAACCTCAGGGTAGGATCCCAATGAAGAAATGACAGCGGAAATAGCATCATCCAAGGTGATAAAATTTGTAGTGACTAAGGGTTGTGCTTGGGCATAAAAACGTCTGGCATACTCCATGGGGCTTTCTCCGTTATTTAGTTGGATACCCATGAACGCTTGTTTTTGGTTGACCAGGGTTTTATTGCTGCTAGACTCTTGGATTAAGGCTGTACGGACCTGTTCTCAGGTGTTGCACAATTTCAAATAGCGGTCATGATCTCCCAGGCAGTGCTATTTAGGCAAGAGTAGATATTCCCTACCTTCTGCCAGTTGGTGGCCTCCTCCATGTAACTCTCATATGCATACATGATAAAGGTAATGATTTTCCAGCTGGGGTGAACCTTTCTTTAAAACTAGGTTTAAAGTTAGTTATAAGAGGAGTGGAGAGGGTGATAACACCAGGGATGAGCGCTGGCTCTGAGATCCTATCTCCACATAATCGTGGGGCCTGCTGGTCTAGCCGTCGCCATAGGCCCTCAAGGTCCTCTTAGATATCATGCCAGCTCTGGTTGAGAGAGGAAATGGAAGCCTTATTTGCAACTTGCTCCTTTAGGGATTGAGTGTCAGCGCCCTGAGGGTGAAGCTGGATTTTGAGGGTGGTCAAATGGGTTTCAAACTCTCAACATGTTTGTTCAAGCTGAGAGATGCAAGTATCAGTAAGCCTTGTGAAGGCACCGAAGCTGTCCATTTCGCCCAACAGTGCCTCAATGGGGACCCTAGGTTCGAGGGGGACTCCATCAACTCAAAGTTTGCATCCCTGAGCTACATTCTAAATTTGATTGTGTAGGGCGGCCAAGGCTGTTATCAAATCCTTTCGCCATGGGTCCTCAGGGCCATCAGGGGTGAGTGCTGAGGGACCTGGGGGCCCTTGAGGTCCACGGGGACCCTCTGGTCCTTTGAATCCCTCACGCCCTTTGGGGCCTTCAGAAACTTCACTCCTGGAGGAGTAGTCATGAGAGTCCAGCTCCCAAAAGTGTTGTTGCAGGGCCTGTACCAGATACTTGACTTGGAGGATGCTCTGATTCCAAGTTGCCTCAAGAAGTTGGATGTTCTGATGCAGCTGGTCCTCAAGACAGCCAGATATCCCGCTATTTAACACCACAATTTAATTTTGTACCTTGTTAATCAACTATCAGTTATCTTAATAGCCTCACGGGTGTCATGGACAAAGGAGGAGGTTGCGTTGTAAAACTTGACTATGTGAGAGTGTAAGGCCTAGGTGAGCCCCAGTTGTTGGGAAACTTCTTGATGGTGCAACCCAACTAGTTGGAGTAGGTGATAGATAGCTGGGTTAACAAAGTTGCGAAGGTAGCGTTCAGAACCCAGGGCAAGCTCTCCGCTGGAAGCTGGGCCAAACATAGAGGTCCCGCATGTTAGAGGGAATGGAAGAGGAACAAGAGCGGCTGAGTCAAGCACCCATGGAGTAGATGCCATTTATTAATTGTTGGACAACATCATTAAGGCTCTCATACTGAAGTTAGTACTGACTTTCATCAATAGAGGTTAAGGAGAAATGGAATGTGTCCCAGAATTCTAACCTCTCAGGATTAGAGGGTGGTATTTCATATCATGAGGTACATACTCATCAAGCAACGCTTCTTAACGGGCCAGCAGATTGATCTTCAGGGCTGCTAATATCTCCCGTGTTTGTGATAGATGTTTTTACTTAGGACAGCTCAGAGCCCCTGTAGTGAGCACCACTTTTTGGTAATATAGTTCTGTGGATTGTTGCTGAGGTCCAAAGGTGGGCTTGAAGCTGAAAATTCACTAAAATGGGTTGAAAAGGAAACGGAAGAATGGATAGAATACCAAATATTTTATTAGATTAAAAGGTGTCGATATTCATAGGGTGCATGGGGACAAGGTGCCTTGAGGATCTTTGTGGCCCTATACATTCAGGATCTTTCACGGCCTTCCAGATTGACCTTCTCTTTGGCACCCTCAATGTATTTCACCACCCCCATGACCAGATTGATGAAAACTCCGCCTCACATGACTCAAGAAGTGGGAATGAGACTCCTGAAGACATCTTCATTAATCCTCAAACGCAGGTAGATCCTGACTGAGTTTGGGAATGGCGCCGGTAAGATAAGGCTCCATTAAAATAGGCTCAACAGTCAATTCACTGCGGCTCAATTTGGAAGTGGTAAATTCAATTTGTTTATCATCTCAAATCCCAACGATGCTTTTTAGCTATTTTGCAGTTTATGTGGGGTCCAGCGCTAGGCTGTGCACCTCCAAAGATATTTCTTATGCTATTAGGGGCCTAATGAATAATGTGGAGGGGCTCCCTGGTAGGGTGACCTTAACAAGTTGGGCCCATGCAATTCTGAACTGAGTTCAGAATTCTTCTTCATTTCCTGCCTTCTTGAGGTCTCTCTGGTGGCTGATGGGCCGCTCTTGCTTTGTCTTACCTGGTATCCCACAGCAAACTGAGTTTTATATCCATAACAAAAAAGTTTGGGTTTCAGGGCTTATGGTCCACAAGCATATATTGGGGTTTATTCTATGTGTGGTTTGTAGCGCCATTATACTATTTAGATCAAATTTGTCCACAATTTTTATTTTTTAAAATAAAAAAAGGCTAATTTTGGGGTCAAATACTCTCTTACCTGCGTCATCTATTCTCACTTTCAAATTTTCCTAGTCCAAAATTGAAATGATGAGTATGAAGGGTAAAAACACTTACCCACGGGGACCACATATTGGATAGCTTGTCATCAAGTTTTCCGCCAAGGCAAGATAGCAGTCAAAAACTGAGATGTTTTTGCCCGTTACAATATTCTGAACTCTGTGCTTTTAGCACGCCACCAGATCTCAAGTTTGGCTTGACTTCTGTGGTCCCTTCAAGTTCTGGTTGTTGAGTAACCAGCACTGGGGGAGCCAATGACTGATGGCCAACCCTGAATCTGAAGAGATCATTAGCCAAAATCCTGGTGAGGCTTCCCCTCACCAGGGATCTGGCTGGCACTGAGGGAACCTGGCTCAGCAGGGCCCATCACATCACAGTCAGCCCACCTTGTGTGAGATAACTTCCCAGCCACACGTCGGGCATGTTTCCCCACTCCTGGTGGACTAGCTCTTGCATTCTTGTTCCAGCTCCATGTTTATCGCAGAAGCCTTTATGGTGGTTACCTCCAGCTATGAGCCACCTTCTTTTGGGGTGTTCCTTATTAGCGGGAGGGGGTGATGTAACAGCCAGGTTGAACTAATCAATACATTTGACTCAAGATTCAGACTTCTGAATCTCAAGTCAAAACTCTTTTTGGGCTATTTTGCAGTACATGCGGTGTCCAGCGCTGGGCTGTGCCCCTCCTGAGCTATTCTTTATGCTATTAGGGGCCTAAGGAATAATGCAGAGGGGCTCCCTGGAAGGGCGACCTTAAAAGGTCAGATCCACGCAATTCTGAACTAAGTTCAGAATTCTTCTTCATTTTCTTGCCTTCTTGTGGGTCTCTCCGGTGGCCATGGGGCCGCCCTTGCCTTGTTTTAACTGGTATCCCACAGCAAACTGAGTTTTTTGTATCTGTAACAAGAAGATTTAGTTCTAAGGCTTCGGTTGTTTGCATATCTTGGTTTTTTTCAATGTATGGTTCAAAGAGCTGTTATATATTGGGATTAAATTCTTCTTCATGTTTATCTTAAAAATAAATAAAATGAGGCTAATTTCAGGGTCAGATCCTCACTTACCTGTGTCGTCCTTTCACATCTTAAAATTTCCCTAGATCTGAGGTTGAATTAGTGAGTATGATGAGTCAAAATACTTACCTTGAGGGAACCTCATATTGGACAATTATCTGGTGTCATCTTTACCACCACGGCAAGATGGCAGTTTAAAACTGGGACGTTTTCTACTGTTACATTAAGGAAGATGTGAAGTACTGATAAATGCGAACTTGGGCACTCTTCTTCCTAGAAACAATGTCCTAATAATTTAATGATGTAACTACCAGGCTTTCCAAAACCTGAGTGACATATACAATACAAAAATACTAGTAGTGACTCTACAATTAATTTTTAAACTCTGTTTGAACGACATAGCTTGATCAATTGAGGGGTAGTCTCCATTTGAAGGAAATCACTTAGTAGTGCCAAACAAAATTATTCGCTCCATGTGTCTATAAAGGGAATATCCCTTCCCTCTGCCATCACTTTAAACTTTAAACATTAGATCCTAATAAAATCATATAACTTAACTCTTACAAGCTTTTTAACCCGAGAGAACTTGCAAACCAATGCAGCGCCCTGGATATACTTACTTGACAATTAAATCTGTACTAAGCCACATTGGAGAACTGAATCAGTTTGGGATAGGGTGTACTAAACGCTATTTACGTCAGTATAATAATCCTAGACTGTGTCATTTGCTTTCAGGTGTCAGGAAGATGTTAACAGGGGCTGTTTTGGTGTTTTTATGCATTTTAAACATAACAATATCAGATAATAGGAGTTTATATTACTCTGCTTCTGAATCTGTGCGAGATGATTGATCTTCCTAAATCAGAATTAACGGTTAGAAGGATACTTACAGATTAAAATTATTTGCTTTATATGGAGTTGTTGAATTTTTCCAAATGATCTTAAGGAAAAACCTTAAAATCTATGGAATTGTTATTTTATGTGGCATCAGCAACATCTTAGAGATTAAATACTTCTAAGGAATATGATCATTATTGAATTAATAAATTTAAATTAACATATATAAGAAAAGCGATCCTTTTTTAATTAAAATAAGAATTAAAAGATAAGTGACCTTTCATTGTTTAATAATAAGATATTTAAAATGTCTTGTCTGAGTACTTATCATCCTAAAAGTCATGAAATATGAAAGGGTGTATCCTTTATTATCACTAGAGGAATACAGATGTCTTGGTTCAGGAATGTCAACTCCATATATAAGGAATACATAATTTTTTATTGCAGAAGTCAATTTTAGATTGGACTATGGTTTAGATCAGTCATCAAATCACTAAATCAACAATTAATTCTTCAAAGACGTTAATTATTAAAGTATACCTGTATTTTAATAAATATTGTCTTACTTTGAGTTCTATTTTTTATTGAACTATATGATAGGAGCAGTGAGGTTATATATATAACAAGGCTGCCAGACAACCAAATAACTTCATGATACATATATAAGACCAGGTAGAAAGCTTATTGTATAATCCTTGGTCATAACTTACAGCTATGGTAAATTTTTGGCTGGATTAAGTCTGGAAAAAGAAATTCTAGCTACATTTTAAAATTACCCAAAGATAACTATAAAAACTATGGGAATTGCTGGTGTAACAGGACCCTCTGACCTGTTTTCTCATTAGGCTTTATGAACCTTCAAAAATGGCTGAAAGTGATGAGCCTTAAGACTCCTGTGGCCTCTAGGGCCTCCAGACCCACCTGGCCATAAGACCCTGAAGGGCTTGATGGTTCTCTCAGTAGCCCTGGTTCATCTGGGTTTGAGAGTATTGGATTAAGTGCACTTATGAATATGGTCATAAAATTTTTACCCAAATAAGTAGAGTTGTCATTAGAATCTTTAATGTTTACTTTATTTACATATATCTATGTAAATTTTTTTCATTAATAATTTTCCTTACTTATTAAGTCAGATATATAGCAGTTTTATTATTTCACTATTTTTCAAAGTCATACAACTTAAAGTACAAATTGATTACTCAAGAATTAAATTTTCACATTTAACTACTCAAAACACTAAATTTTTAAACTTGTCTTAATTAAATATATGAATAATCGTACAGACAATTCACCATGTGTGTCTAAAATAGAAGGCATTCACCTACATTATTCTTGGTATTTTTGGAGCTTTCAAAGATTGGAGATACGTACCTTTGGCTATCCACTTAGTATTCATATCCAACTCTTAAAAGAAGTTCTTCAAAATAGCTGAAAAACATCCATGGGGAAGTAAATATAATTTTATTTCCACATGTCAATGAAAGTTTGATAGAGAAAACAATCAAGAATCATTGGCTTATGCATCTTTCCTCATGTCCTAGACGCATGGCTAAAGAAACATAGATGCCTCATTTGTAAAACATAATTTTAGAGAATACTAAGGTTGCCCTTTATAAGTTTTGAAAGCTGCCTCACTTTGTAGTATAATAACAATATTCATCCGCCTTTATTAAAAAAATCAGCAGCTGAATTTGCAATTGTCTTTTACCTGGATGAGCAAATTTTAATGAACTATAGGTCAATTTAACATGTATGATGCCATTTGTGAAAAAGAAGCTTAGTTCTATATGCAGTAAACAAATGTTTGGTGTACTACCTATGTATTACTTTATGAATACATGTTAATGAGTTAGTTATATAGAGACTCATAATAGGAAACTTTATTAATTTATTGTTATTGAAATGCACTGAAATTGTGACTGTAATGCATGTGTTTGAGGATTTCTTGAAGTTCCTTAATTATATGCTGCCTGTAATCTTAATTGTACTTCCATATAGGGTAGAACTTAACTGCATCCAAATAAAGTGTAAAAATTGCATTTATATTTAAAAGCCCCTAACCCCATTTCACCTCCGGTATATATTCAAAATCTGTTGTTGCCATATGTTGCTGATCCTATAAGGCACTCGTTATTTTTTGTAAGCTTTTATAATAGAGTTCAATCATTTTATTCACCACCAGCTACATGTTACAGGGGTAGACTTATGATACATCAGTGCACATTTTGTTTATATCAAGAAGTTTTGGGGTGAAACTGTGATTTATATTATAACTAATAGGTTTATGTGAGAGTTATTTAATGTAAAGCAAAGGTCAGTTTGTTGATATATGATAAAATAAGATAAAATTAGTAGTGGATGTTTAAAGGCAAAGCTATAAATTTTTATGGAGTCTTTTTAGAGCAACAAAAATTTATAGTCTTGGGCTCTAAAATTTGTTTCCTATTGGAACTCTAAGACTTTTAGCTCAATAATGTTTCATCATACTGATATGGGTGTGAGCATTATGGTGACTTTTTGAAATCCTAAGTGAAGATTCTTGTTTATGAGGGACTAAGTACTCATGACTATACAGATAGTAGTCACTTATTACTAATTATTTTGGGTTGTAATGTTGATTTTACAGCTCAGTTTACTAATCTTTTTTAATCATAAAGACATCAATAATACTAAATATTTTGTGTCATTATTTAAATACAATTAAGTCGCCTAATTTGATAAGTGACTCATTGCTTTATACAATTGTAATTGACTGGATCTGGTCTAAAAAGTACTTTAGTTTTACCTGATAAAGGTAATATTACTACATAGAAATTAAGACTTATGCACATGTAATATATAGTTACTTGATTCCATCTTTGTTTACTCTGTACTTAGTTACTAATATATCCCATCCCTTGACTAAGAGCAAGGGGCAAAACTGGATTATAAGTTGGAAGAGCAGGAGGATGGAGAACAATCTACTGGTTAAATTTAAATTTAAATTTATTGCGGGGAAGGCCGACCATGGGATGGACACTTCCAAATATGACTCAGGAAAGATAAACTTAGTACCAGGGGAGGCACCCCAGAGAAGCGATGCTATCTCTTGTTGCCAGCGGGAACGCCACTTATGGGGAGGGGAGGAACGTGTGAAGGGGCCGTAGCCACTATTGAGCACGTGTGGAGGAAGGGGTCTGATTTGATGAACCAGATTGGGAACCAGGAGGAGACCAGCTGTTGGCGACGCGGTGGGAGATATCCAAACATCCACACTTGAAAGTGGTTACCAAATGAGACCGGAATCTGTGGACAGCTTCTGGGAGGGTGGGGATGGAGCCAGCGATGGCATCCAAGACAATCGTGTGGATAGTCCACATGGCGATTGCAACCACCAGAGCACGGAGGGAGGGTGGAAGGGGGGAGGCCATTAATGAAGCAAACATATCTCTTTTCAGACTGAAGGGATGCGTTTGATCCTGGCCCAGCAGACGTTGGACTTCGCGCCATATCACTTTAGAGGTGGGGCACTTCTCCAGGCGGTGGAACAGCGTTCCATACTGGCCACACACGACACAGGATGAGTGTAAAGTGTTAGAGCGCTCAGCTGTACAATACACCCGCCTCAGGCAGCACCACACATGGGAGCGGACTTGAGGCTGCAACAGAGGATGGTGTGCGTATTTCCAGATAGTCTTTTGGGTCTCAGTGGGATAAGGGATGTCCATCATGTCCAGGTAGTCCACCCTGGATAGGACTTGGGGTCGAATGGGGATCACGCCATCATGGATGGGTAGCCCCTGTACCTCTTGTGTGAACTGAGGAGAGGGGCGGCCTCTTCAGGTTGTATGTCCAATAATATGAATTCTCCACCCTGCGCTTCGCATGGAGAGTAGGATTCGTTTGTAGTGGGTTTTAATCCCGTGAGGACCTGTGGCCAATGTGTGTGATGCGAGGTATCTCATCAGGGAGTGGGGTTTTGATGGATTGTTGAGGCCCAAGGCTCGGGAGAAGTTGGAGCAGGCCACGCAGGACCAGTGTTGGGAGGGAAGCATAGGGGCGGTGACGGCTGCAATCCAGGTGCCCAGGATCTTGGAAGCATGGGCTTTGAAGTCAAGCAGGCCCATGCCACCATAATGATGAGGGCCAAACATGACCTCTAGCCGTACTGGTGGAGGGCGGCCTGACCAAAGCTAACCTTGTAGCAAAGCATACAGGGATTTGAAGAAGCTTGGGGAGAAGGGGATGGCGTGGGCTCTGAACCAGACTTTGGATAGGAGCATAGAGTTGGCAAGAACAACCCTGCCAGTGAGGGTAGTAGGGTGGGCTCTGAGAGAGGCGATTCGCTTCGTCACGTTGTCCAGTATATGGCACTCCATTACTGCTGATGCATATCCGCCTGCCTCCATCCACACGCCCAGATGGCGCACCAGTCCTATGGTAGGACGTGGCACGAAGGGGAGCACCAGTGGAGCGGTGTGTGTTGATTTAGTAAGGCGTGGACGTGGGCGAGCAGATGGGCTGGGTTGGGAACTAATTGCTGGGGCCCAGAAGTTCTGAAACCGACTAAGGAGGATGATTTCGGTTTTGGAGGCGTTTAGTGCCGCGTTGCTTACCCGGGAATATTCCTGAATGAGGGCTTCAAGCGCGCGTACATCTTTGTTATTAGACACCCCCACCACGCAATCATCTGCAAAAGACATCATCTTGACTGGGGTTTGGCCTGGCACATGGACCCCAGTGAGTTGGGCATTCACATTTCGCAGTAGTGGGTCAAGGCTGAAGTTGTATAAGAGTGGGCTGAGGGGGTCCCCTTGTCACAGGCCCCTTTTAGGGCGGACTACTTCCGTTAGGAAGCCTGGGCCACGCACTGCCATTGTCACAGATTCTGTGAGCAGCATCACCCAGTTAATGAAGCGGGGAGGTAGGCGGAATTGTTGGAGGCAGGCCCTAAGGTATTCCCAGTTTACTCTATCATAGGCCTTTAGTTGGTCCAAGAATACAAGTGCCCCAGAGGCTGTGGACTGACATACATTAGCCACAGAGTGCACGTTATCCCAAATTGACCTTCTGGGGATGAAACCAAATTGTTTTGGGGAGATGGTGGCAGATTCTACAGTCCCTAAACGGTTAGCCATGATTTTTATTAAATCTTGGTGTCTGTGTTTGTTAGAGAAATGGGGCGCCAATTGGGTAAGTCAAGCTTATCCCCTTTCTTGAAGAGTGTGACAGTAAAGGCCTCATGTCCTCCTGGTAGGAGGCGCGTTTCCAACAGGCTTTGGTTAAGTGAGGCTAGCAGCAATGGGGATATATATTTGAAATATTTTTTGTAGAACTCATATGGAATGCCATCTGGGCCTGGGCATTTTCAGTTTGGCGCACCACAAACGGCTGTCCATAATTTGTTCAGAGTAATTAAATTCATTATTTCCGGGTATCAGAAAATGGTGTGGATATGAGCTCAGTTGAGAAATTCTGCCATTTCGGCCGGCTGAATTGGTTCAGCTTGGTATAACTCAGAGTAATATTTTTGCATTTTGATTGCCCCTTCAGGCGGTGTGTCCACAATGGAATTATCCGATCTTCACACCTGTGTGCAGGCCACGCTCTGGCATGGTGCGAAATTTTTCAAAGAAGTATGCGGTGCACTTGTCACCTTTAGTGATGCGTGTGGCCCTGTATTGGACACAAACCTGATATTTGTGTTGCCTTTCGAGTGCGTTGAGGTGGGCAGCTGCCTCCGCCCACTTCTGGCCCCATGCAGGGCTGTATCCTGTGGCTGGAATGTTGGACTCCAAGTGGGCCAATTCTGCCAGAGCGCGCGAGATAACCGCCAATGTGGCTCGTGAGCATCTGGAGGAGAGATGGTGATAGTGGCGGATGGTGTCCTCTTTGAAAGTTGCTCATATGGAAATGGGGTCCACACAAAATGGTGCAACAAACAATTTTACCAAAGTTGCCTCTTCCACCCATGTGGAAAATCCTGGCGACGCGAGCTCAGGGGGGTAAATTTTGCACCAATGTGGGGCCTTTGCAACTGTGACAGGTAAGTGGTATGTTATTGAGACCAGTCGGTGTTCAGAGAATTCTATTTTCGTTGTTTTGAAGTGGGAGATGCGGGGTTGGAATTTTGACAGCATTAGAATAAGGTCAATGCGGGTCATAGACCTTAATTGGCCATTGTGGATGTGGGGATGCGTCATGTTTTTGAGCAGTGGGGCATGTCGCGGCAGCACATCCATTAACCCAAGGGTGGCTTTTAGAACGTGTAGTTCTATGTGACCCTGTGGGGCGTGGGGTGAGGGCGGCCACTGGTCTGTTGGTGAGGTTAGCTAACAGTTCATGTCACCAACTAGGAAAGAATCAGGGGGTAGCGGGAGGGATTTGACCAATGAGAAAAATTCCCAACGCTTGTGTGCACCATTTGGGGCATAGATGTTGACAATTGCGTGCACAACATCAGCCCACGAGAAAGTGACGATAAGCACTCAGCCATTTAGGAATGTTTCTGAGGATGTGAATTTAAAAAATTATTTTTCCAAATTAGCACCCCACAGTGCTTCGACCAAGAGGTTAGGGATGGGAGGAGCATTGTTTTCCAAGCTTCCTCAGAACCTCGTGGATAGTGGGACTCCTGGATGGCCAGGATATCCACGGGTAAATTGTGTTGTAAAAAACTCAGTTTCCTAGCCTGGGATGGGGAGGCCTTGAGTCCGGCGATATTCAGCATCCTTAGAGTGAAGGTTTCCCCCATTGCACCTTAGGTGTGAGGGGGTGGGCCCCCAGGCCCACCAGCCTCTTCAAGGTCCCCACGGGCTTTCACAGTAGTGCGGGTGTTAGTGGCATCGCTATCAGGGTTTTTGTTAATTTTTGTGGAAAGAGTCATATTGGCTTTTGCCTTCGCTTTTTGTTTTCCTGACATCGGACAAATTTTTTATGGTGCGGATAAGTTCAGTGCACTGTCGAGTGGGGCAAAAAAAATTTTTAGTTGGGATAGGTCCCAAGTTGGTTTCAACTGGAGCTTGGGTGCAGCGATTGGGTGAGATCAAATATCCCATCAGATCCTCAGATTGAGTGGCCCACTCAGCATGGGCCTCCCAATCTGATTGGGTGATGCATTCCCAAGTCACTTCCACCGCGAAGGTCTCCATGTCCTCCTGGTGTTGTGAGTGTGGGATGGTGGTGATGGCCTTGGCCACTTCCTTGGCCGCGGCCCTATGGGCCTGCTTGGCCTTCTTCTGCTCCTGTGGGGAGATGGGCTTTACCAATAGGTAGCAGCCTTGTGCTCCCCACGGGAAAGCCTCCTTGGTGCTTGCAGTTGGTTTGTAGTGCGCCTCTCCGCTGGCCATGGCCACCGAGGGGTGCTCTTAGAATGTGACGCCCTCCTTGATGGGGCATGCATGCGCCTTATGGCTGAACATGTCACAGTGGGTGCAAATGGGGGGCGCGCTGTCCACGGTTACCTGGAATGGGTGGGTGGTATGCCCTGTGATGTCAATAAAGGTGGAGTGCAAGATCTGGGTTAGGTCCTTCATGATCTCCTCAGTTGGGGTCAGAACTGCGATAGCTTTGCCGGTGCACAGGTGTGGCATCAGCGTGAAATGTTGCATTTCAAAAGATTGTATTTCACCATATATGGCAAGACCATCTTTCAGGTGTTGCTCCAAAATGTCACATTTTACCGTAGTAGGCAAAAAGTCAAATGTGAGGAAAATTTGGTTTGATTTTGTCCATCTGGTGCATTTGGTTTTGATGACCCATTGCCCTTTGGAGAGTCGACCACTATGTGCACCGCTGCAGCCTCATCTGCTGCTATTTTGCTTTTGAAACCTAGGTCCAGCCAACCGTGTGACATGGAGTGAGGTGCAATGTACACCGCGGTCAGGAAAATTTTGTGTACATCTTCACAAATTTTTCCCATAAGGCTGTTTTTTGGATGTCCAGATACACACGGACCCAAAATTCCACTGACAAAAGTGGCTGGGAATGTGGCGTGTTGATGTACTGGTTGCATCATGCTTGCCACGCGAGTATCTCCAGGGAAATTGTGACTGCCAGTTTTTTTAGATTTTTTTCTATTCCACCAGATTCTCTGGGGCGTTTTTGAACATTAGAGGCCGCGGGCCTTCCGCCTGCTCCTCTTGCCTTGCTTGCCCAACTGCTCCCAGACATGGGCGCAGACTAATCTCCTCTGTGAGATTATCAAACTAGATTTAGTCTTAAATTGAATAGGTTGCAAAAGTGTTTGCAATGAGAAAGAAAAGTTATTGAGAATGATCTACTGTTGAACTATAATAAAAGATATTTTTTAAGAAGTTTAGCATATAATTAGCTGAAAAATATTTTGTGAGTCTTAAAATAATAAACTTGGTTGTGGTATTTTCTATAAATCTAAAGTCTTTCTTAGTTAAGTTGCAACCCGTGAAAAACTTCTAACCCATGTTTTTATATTACATCCTAATTCTAGTATATCAAAGGTGAATAGAGGTGTAAACCTCAATATCACTTCTTCTATTTTATGATTTTTGTGAAAGCATTCTATTAAAGTTTGTGTTGTATTTTAATAAGCGATTAAACAATATTTTTTGTATTAACATTAGGTATACTTTTCTTGATGCACACAATAATACATGAGTGAAGTTAGTTAATATGTCCTCTATATGGTGTTTATATTATTAGTTTACAGTATAAAAAATAAATTTTCATGGGAAGAAGAATTATTCGTCATAAAAATAGATTGTTGGAAGCTTTGTCCAAATTTAGCTTCACATAACATAAAATTGTTCAATTAACACAATCAATGACAACGTTAGTCTCACGATAAAATGGGGTAACATGACTCCCTTATATTACATTTAATCAATTAAAAAATCACATGAGAAGTGAAATAGTTTTGTTATACATTTTTATATCTTTGCACATATGTGTTATTAATTGATCTTTTCCAAATTATAAGGCTTTCCAGTGAATTCTTCCCTCTTTCTTATGGTTAGGTTCTTTCTCCACACTGCCTTACTGGTTTTATGTTGAAATAATTAGGCTCTTGTTTAGAAAGAATTCCTCAACTACACCGCAAAAATGGCAAATCCTACTTCAATTAAGTTTCCTCTCTAACGTGGCCCAATTTTCCAAAAATTTCCATATTCCATCATTTCGCTTCCCTATTTATTTTAACTTTATGGTAGTATCCTTTAATTTCTCCATAATTTAAGAAAATTCTCTACGTAATTCTGATTTACCCTTTCTATTTACCCAAAACCTTTTCTTATTAGTTGTTTTCCGTTAGCTTATTGAGCACCAGAAGCTTCAATGGTGGAAAGCATTTTAATTAAAGATTCTTTGCATAAAAGTTTGGAAAAACTAAATTAGGAAGAAGGCAATCATGAAATACTTTATACTTCCTCCTGACCCCAATTCTACTATAAATTTTTCTAAGATGGCTGACCATTTGTCAGATAGATGGCTTCAGGGCTGGCTTGCACCTAATTTGTTTGGTCGCTTAGTGATTTCACAGAAACTGCAAGTTATAAAAGCCAAAGAAAACTTGGGCTCCCCTGAACCCCACTGATATAAAATCAGCGGAATTGTTAAGATATGAAGTGAGGGTTTTGCACAGGGTTTGGCCCACTAAACAATAGGATCAACGATATGATAACTTTGCCCTTCAAAACAACAAAATAAACTAAAGAAATAATATGGAGCACTTGCTCCCACTATACTATTTATTTAATATACTAAGCACAGCGGATTCTTGCTGTCTCACTCTTCTCAACTTATTAACAACCTCCTTCTCTTGATTGTCTCATCTCATCTATATTGTAGTGGCTTCATTTTCTATCGCTTTAATAGCTTAGTAATTTGATTTGCCATATCTCATTGGTTCCATCGATTCTTTAAATTGTTAATTTCACAATTGCCTAATTTGAGGCGATTCCCCAATAACCCAATATCGCCTCACTTCAAGGCGCTCAAATAATTATTACTCATAGTAAACTCAGCGGATCCTATCCACGCCACCATCACAACTTAGGGCTTATTGTCCAGTCATATCAGAATCGTGACACCCACATTATAGGCCTTTCAAAACTTAAATTCATGCTAAAGTTCAGCACGCATCTCCTCGTGTAGTCCTTGTTCTCAGACAAAACACTTAACTATGTCTGTAAATGTGCTCGTTGGTTTACTTACCTCCTCATACAGTTTCCAAGTCCACCTACCTCAGGTTACAGCTCTTTGTGTGCTGATTCCAATCATAAGGTAGTGCAACTCTTGGTTATAGATTGGGATTCCATTTGCCTCCAGTTGTTCCTTTGTGACTATAGGCAGGCTGTTGGCATGTCCCACGGTTATCTTAATCACACCACTCATACAGCATCATGTACTCTACTTTTTTTATAGAATTCTAGTTGCTCTAGTTCTTCACACAATGATTGGATTCTAACCTTATTTAGTATCAGATTCCATTCCTAAGTCATTATGACCCTTGCTTGGCCTCCCCAATGTCATTTAAAACCTTCCCATCACAAGAAGCCCTCATCATGAGCAGAACCCCAGTTGGCCACCTGTTTTCAAGGTAGGGCAATATACTCTTCTTTTATACTCCTCATCGATGCAGTGTCACGCCATTTCACTACCCCATCTACAATGGACTTAATTTGCAAGGATGAAGCCTTAATAGGTCAACCTTGTCAAAAGGTTGAGAAATAAGGAAAGGGTAATGGAAGTCTTTTCAGTGCCTTCTGCCCTCTTTCTTATGATTTTGTTCCTATCCTCACATTGCCTGGCGAGTTTTATGTTGAGAAAATTAGGATCTTGTATAGAGAAATCCCACAACTACACTACTAAAATGTCAATTATATACTTCAGGAAAGTTGCTCTCTACCTCAGCCCAATTTACCAAAAAAATCCAATTCCCTAATTTCACTCCTTTTTTATTTTGTTTTTCTGTTAGTATCAATCAATTTTGGATTTATTAAAAGTTCCTAACTTCCAATTTGGCTCACCCCTTTCTATTTTACCTGATATCATTTCTCTATCTTACAATTTTTCCTATTATTGCTTGAGTGCCAATAGTTTTAATAATGGAGCGCATATTGATTTAAAAGCTTTTCAAAAAGGTTTATAAGAGCTAAATTAGGAGCAGCCAACCATGACATACCCCATTATTCCTTTGACACCAATTATTGTGAATAATTGAAATTCAACCCTTTCTAAAGCGCAACTGAAATATATAATGCACTGAAGAAGATACACAAGGATTGCAGTACCTAAAGAACAGCGCAGACAACCATTAAAAACCACCCTTATATAGGCCAGTGCTTCTATTTTTTGAAGGTGCTGGCTTATTTTTGTTTACACATTCTATGTTTTTTAGCAATAAGCTCTGATTCTGACACTTAAGGTAGACATTTTTTTCATAAGCATTTCATGCATAATGACGCGCATCTTGGGTAACATGCCCTTGCTAGTATATATCTGACCCCACATCATTTAGAGAGCTTTGAGGACAGCTTACTCCTAGTTGCTTGGTACTCAGGTGGTTCCATGGGAACCACGAGTCAACATCAAAACAAGCTTGGTCTCCCCTGGGCCTCACAAAATATTATGGAGGATATCAAAGATATTAGGTTTTTAGTATTAGCCTTTAACCATTTGATAAAGTGATCAGTGGCTACCATGATATACGTGAAGCTACCACTGTTAGAAGTACAGGTCCTACCATGGTGTTTTATTGGTGTGCAAAGAAAATTTTGGTTTAATTAAGCAATACAAAGTGGCTATATGGAAAGGGGTACTGGATAGGAATTACTTGCAACAGAATATAGTTTATTGCATTTTAAAATGAATAAACTTAAGTTGTAGTGTTTTTTATTTTTGTATTTTTCTAGCCTTTCCCACTTGGACGCTTAATGTTCTACAGAATTTATATCCATCTGATAATTTAATCTAAGCATCAAATAATTCAATTTGTGTTACAAATAGAACTTCTACCTTAACATTAATATCATTCATCAGCTTCTTAAGCACCTATTAAAACTCTTTATTTCTTCATTAATTTTGCTAACATAATGTAAAAACTGCAGGGTTTCTACTGGTGCAACAAGTTCACTTAACTATTGGTTCTGGGAATAAACATGATTTTGCTAATTGTATGAAGACAATTAGCCTAGTCAAGTTTGGGTAATTGGGTAGCTTCAGCCCTACTCTGGCAATATAAGGTTTGAAGTGACTTCAGCCTCACTCTGGCAATATATAAGAATTTAAGTGACTTCAGCCTCACACTGGCATTGACACTTAGATGGAAGACTTCTTCACAACTTCACTCTGAAGTAGACAATCCACAATTGGAAACAATAAAGTATTTACAGTACTAAGGTGTTTTTTATTAGTAGAGAGAGGGAATATTTATAGGGTAATAATGATGAAGAACATGTGATATGGGGTACTCGTGGTAACCACAAGGTTCTCAGCACACCTAGCTGACAGAAAAGGAATATCCACGAGATTCTCAGCACACCTAGCTGAAAAGGGATATCTCAGCATGCCTAGCTGACAGAAAAGGGATATTGGTTCAAATTGTGGGAAATACTCCAGCTGATATTCATGAGGAATAGTGTAATTAAATTGCTATTTGTATCAGCCCACACGTTGGCTACCAAACCTGACAATTTCCCATGAGTAATTAACCATTTTGAGTTAATTTACTCATCTCCAAATTGTCAGCAACAATCCCCAACAAAATTGTAACTGTAATTATCATTGGATATGATCCTATGAGCATTACAATTAACCATTTAATTGGTGATTATTGCCAATGAGATGGAATAATTGATCAATGTCTCAAAGCTTAATCAATAAGCTAAATTAAATAAATGAACCAATTATCTTAAATTAATTGAAGCTTAGATAATTTGCAAGCTGGATAATGTGGTCATATAAATTCCCACACATCCCCCACTTGACCAGATTATCAGCTTAAAAAATGTCTTCATCCAATAACTCCTTCTATGAATGGATCTTATCTAGTCTGAGCGAAGAAACGCCTCCCATTTTTGGGCAATGTCACAAACTGCTCAAAGAGGTATCCTTTCCACTCCAGCTAGATCCAGCTCTCTGAGTCAACTTGATTCAGCAATCCCCTCTTCAGCTCTTCCCGCCATGGTGCCAATTTCCAAAGAGGGGACAGGGTTGGCAGGTTTCATCATTGAACTCCCATTCTTTCATCCCTCGTTCTCTTGTCACCAAGCTCAATTTTGAGGCATTACTGGATTCAGCTCCCATTGTGTTAAATCCAGTAATTGCTCTTGAGAATAACGAGGCAATTTCTCCTGACTTAGATAAATCTTTCCTGATTGAGTCAGATCTTCTACCTGAGTTCCTTTTCCAAATTGGCCATTTTTATAAACTGACTATCTTGTCTACTGAATTAACAATTGGTAATGATGAGCACGAAGAACTTCCATATCATGAACTTTGGGGTAAATTGACTGAGGCGTTTAATATCTCCTTCGCGCCTCATGACCTCAATAGTTTACTTGATTGGGATTCTGCCTCCTTTGCACTCAGATTTGCAGGGCAAGTACTTTGTATGTGGGCTACTTCACTCCCCACCTCACCAAATTTTCACCTTTCCTTTCCCTTCCAGTTCCAGGAGGCCCACAGCCGCCACCTCCAAGATGCTATTCTGCTTGCCTGCATTACTTTGCAACAGGGACTATCTGGCGATATCTTCCCTTAATGGCAATAATTGGTGGTATGGTTCAGCAGCCCCCTGCACATTTCCCTTGTTCATTGTTCTCTCATATGCCAAGTGTTCTTGACAAAGCCCATCATCAAGCACTCTGGACACAGCTTCCGGCGCCTGTGCCATATCAAGATTACATGGACTTGTTTGCAGATTGCATATTCCTGCATTGCTGTTTTCCTCCCCAATCTGGGGTTTCCCAACTTGCTGAACTGGATGTCCCCATTACTCTTCCCATCATTGCATATTTGCAGAATCCTCCCCAAGTTCAAAGAACTTGGTTTTGGCTTGCTCTTTCCCTTGCAAGTATTTGATCTCAGATTGACTTTGGCGACCTCTTCCACAACATTGTCATTCAACCTCCCTCCCCCAGAGGTGTCAAAGAGGAGCTCGCAATTTGCAACCTGAGGCTTAAAAAAATAAAAATAATTTAAAAATAACTTCTCTTTTTTATTATTATTATTTATTTAATTATTTTTTTTTCTTTTTTATCCATTTTTTCATTATTTTTAAAGTTTTTAAATTTTTAAAGTTTTTTTATATATATATATATATTTTTAATACCATTTTTTGAGAAATTTGCTGTGTACTCTATTAATCACATGACCATTGGATATATTCTTGATTGTGTAGGCATCATTTGCCATTTTTGCAATAACCTCAAATGGTCCTGACCATAATGCATCTAGCTTATTTTGGTGACTGAACCCATGAGTATTGCAATAGGCTACTTGATCTCCAACAGTAAATTCCCTAAGAGTGGATTGACTCTTATCATCAGCTTTTTTAGCCTGAACCCTTCTCTTGATTGTTGTATCATAGGCTTGAGATTGTAGATCCACTATTATGTTCATGAGTTGATATATATATTTCCGCGCTCATCCCTGGAGTTGGGTCCACTGCTGAATAGAGAATCGGTGGCAATGCTGCTCTATGACCGTACAATAATTTGAACAGCGTTTTTCCCATTGCTGAATGGAAACTGATATTATATGCAAAAGTTACCAAGCTTAGATAAGATGCCCAAGATGACACTTTACCCAAGATCAGCTTCCTTAGCATAGTGACAAGTGTCCCATTGACTCATTCCACAACTCCATTTATTTCAGGCCAATAGGGTACAGACACCACCCCATAAATCCTATTAGTTCATTCAGGCGTGAAATTATGAATGAGGTAAAATTAGTCCCATTGTCACTCAGCAACACTTGAGGGACACCCATGTTGGTATACCACCTGCTCTATGATGAACTTGACGGTACTTAAGGCATCTTCTCGACTCAAGGCTCAGGTTTTGACATCTCTTGTAAGGTGGTCAATCACTACTATTATGTAATGTACACCGCCTGTACTCACACTTAGTGGTCCCATAACTTCAATCGAAACCATGTGCCAAGCAAACCATGGCTTCACTAATTGGTAATTTGTCACATTTTTATGGGGCTTATGGATCTGACATTCCATGCAACAGGTGATATAATTGGTAACGTCAAAATTCAGTGACTCCCAATAGTAGTATTGCTGGAGATGTTTGAGCATCTTCTTTAACCCACCATGTCCAAGACCTTGTGGGTGGCCCAAATTATCTCAGTGTGTTCCGATGGTTTCAGAAATAAAAGCCTCTTTTTGTTCATTATTTTGAATATTTGTTCATTAATGAGCTTGGTATTTTCCATTGCCTTCTTTAATGCTTTTTGAATTTTGATTGGCTCTTCCTGCAATTCCCCATGGATCATTCGCTCAAATAGATCATCAGCACAATCTTGCACAGCAAGAACGGTTGGCAACCTAGACAGACCATCAGCATTCTGATTCTTATCTCCCGCCTAATGTTATATCTCAAAGTCATAGGCCTGTAACTTCAAAGCCCACCGCGCCAATCTCCCTTCTGGTTCTTTAAGGTTATGAAGTCATTGGAGAGAGGCGTGGTTGGTCATGATCTTGAAGTGCATTCTGTGGATATAGACTCAAAACTGCTTGCATGTATAGATAACCTCAAGATGCTCTTACTCTGTAACTGTATAGTTCCTCTCTGCCTTTGACAGTGTTCGGCTGACATATACTACAGGGTGTTCATCCCCCTTATCATCCACTTGGCTAAGGACAGCTCCTATTACCATCAGCAATGCATCTGATTGAATAATGAACAGCTTCTCAAAATTGGGTATTTTAAAATTGGATTTGTCATCAAGTACTTCCTTAATTCATCTAATGCGATTTGAGCCTCATCTACTCCATGCAAATCCCTTCTTTGTATCTTTCATTAGGTGGAAAAGAGGCTCGACTATTTTTGCAAAATCCTTAATGAATTGGCAATAGTAGCCAACCATTCCAAGGAAAATTTGAATATTGCATACGCTCTTGGGGACCAACATCCAGTTAATTGCTTCTATCTTTTGGACTTGGGGATTAAGTCCCTCAGCGTTAATTATGTATATCTTAAGTATTCTAATTTCTCCTTAAAGAAATGGCATTTTCTTGGCTTGATTTTGAGATTCGCTGAAGCCAGTCGCTTGAATACTTCCTCAAGATGTTGTAGATGATTGGTAAACGTTTGACTGAATACATTAATGTCGTCCAAATAAACCAGGACACAGGACAGCTTCAGATCTGACAAAATCATGTCCATAGGCCATTGAAATGTCATGAGGCGTTTCATAAGCCTTGAAACATCCTTGTTGGCTGATACAACCCCTGTGTTGTGATAATAGCACACTTCTCTTGGTCTTCTGGGGGCATATCTATTTGCCAATATCTGGATATTAAGTCCATGGTGGAGAAAAACTTGGCTCCTCCTAACCAATCCAGTGTGTCATTGATCCTAGGCAGGGGGTATGAGTCCTTTTTTGTGATTTTATTTAACCGTCAGTAATCTACTACAACTCGATTTGAACCATCTTTCTTATTAACTATTAATATAGGACTCGCCCATGGGCTAGATGATGGTACAAGCATTCCATGCTCTAAGAGTTTCTCAATTTCTTCGGCAACAACCGCCTCTGCCGCCCTAAACCATTAAATAGGCCTCAATCAAATTGGCCCATCATCCCCAGTATCGACTTGGTGCAAAACATCCTTTACACACCTGAGATCATAGTCATCATGCACAAAAATAACTCGGTATTTCTCAAATAAGGCCAAAACTTCATCTTTCTGGTCTTCCATTAATCCATTTAACCAATCCCATTTGATTAGCATATGAATATTCCTGTCATTTTCTTTTGGAAGTCCCAATATATCCAATTCACCAAATTTGTGAAAGGAACAAATATCCAATTTTGGTTTTAGTTGAGTGAATGCAACCACCGGTGTCATTTGATATTTATTAGAGATTTTACCAGATTGGCTAAAAGAACCCAAATTAGCTCATGACCAGGGATTAAAATTCCTGGGGCTACCCAAGGTTTAATCCTCAATTATTGCCAAGGAGCTTCGATTTCTGAATAAGAACTGCTCTGAAATCTTTAAGGTCAGTCCAGTCTCCACAATTTGTTGCATTCCCAGCTGAATTATAACATCTTCTTTATAACAGATCGTGATCCCATGATTTTTGTCTACATATCTAGGTAATTTCTGGGCTTTTCTTCCGACTAATTTGTAACCAATAGGTAATATTCCATCCTTATAGACTAAGTTGATGAAATTGTTCTATCTACTAAGGGGCGCTTTCCCCTCGTGTTAATATACCAGCGGCAACATCTGCCCCAGAATCATCAAAGTGTCTTCCTCAAAGTCACATTTGACCCCATACTTCAGAATGAAGTCAGTGCCAATGAGTATGTCATAATTTTGGTTGTCTAGAACAATTGCTGGTGCCAATATGAACAAGGATCCAAACCTTAGCGGTAGAGCACTATAAGTCCCACAGGAAGTTGTAGAGTCAGGGCCTGCTGTCCCGTACTGTTTCTGATGCTCCAAATCTGGTTTGGCCTTTAATTTCTTTATTAATTTGGTCGATACTATATTAATCGATGCTCCACTGTTGGTTATTGCTCTGATGAGGATTCAGTTCACCAAAATATCTGTATACGTGCACTCAGTTAAATAAGATAAGCTATTTGTTTACTGCATGTATAGCAGATTCGTTGGCTGAATCTAAGGTATGAATTAACTGTGCTGATATATCAGGGAACATTTCTCAAATTGTACCAATTGGAATCAATACATTAACTCCGTCTAACTTGGTATTCAATAAGTCCATCTCATCTTCAGCATTTTGGACCTTCTCCATTATCTGTCAGGCATACGGGCGAGCTACCTCCTGTATAATTTTGGGGGCAATATCCTTCAATTTCGATCTTGTTATTACAATTACATCTTGGTACACAATCTGATGAAGGGGATATAATTCAGGCTCATCCACATATAAAGCTGACTTGTCCAAACTATCTGATTTATATGGGGGAACTTGGTTACCTGCAGTTCTAAACTGTTCCACATCTAGACTTCATGGTCTTTTCCCTCCCCATCAGAAGTTTTCTTGTTTATCATTATGCTGGACTAAGTTAACCTGATCCTTTGTTTTGCATTGTCCACAATTATTGGCGAAGTGCCCAGGCTGTCCACACTTATTGCACATTAAACGAGGCTTGAATGGTTTAGCTCCTTCATTCAGTTTATCTTGATTCCCACGATTGTTGAAATCTCTTGATTTGTTAGGAGATCGTCCTGATCCCTTATTATTGTTTGACTGGTTATTCAGCTTATATGTATGATTTGGTGCGTAGAATGTTGCTGATAAAACTCTTAGTTATTCTACCATTTGAGCAATGGTGTATTTACTGTTCAAAGTAGAGGACATCATTTGGTGTAATTCTCAATGAGGGTGCAACGCGTTTTGCATCACAATTCATCCATCAAAATCAGTCATCATATTGCCCCATTGAGGATCTGAGCTTCCTCATAGAAATGATTGGTGAATGCACCCACGGTTTCATCCTTTTTAAATTGAATGCCCATGAATTCTTATTTCCAAGCTGCCATCTTATCTGGACTACCAAATTTGGTCAGAATCGCCTCCTTTACCTCCTTGTAACTCCAGTTCTCCCCACAAAGGTAAGGAAAACTAGGTTTTGGCACAAAGTATCGGGACAATTCATGATGTTGACAGCTTTTTATCAGTCACTATAACCATACATCGTCATTTCAAATAACTGGAAGAAGGCAGGCGCATTATCCCGATGAAAAATGGGCAACTTTGGAGTACTCTTAAAATCTTCAACAATAATTGGACCAGCACTTCTAATTGGGATTTGACCAGACATTAAGTTGCTTTGGGTGCTACTTCAGGAAGTGCCACAAAGATTGGGGGCATTTCCCAAACAGATTGAACGGTGCTGTTGGCAATACTCTCTCTGCTTCAATGGATGCTGATTCCTCTTCGAATAAATTTGCCTCATGGTACTCATACCATGAACAAGTACACTAAGAGTCTTCAAGGTTATCCACACATCTTAGGATTTTATCTTCCTAATCTAAGCATTTTTGGTCATTTTTCCAAAGTTGACGATTCATATCAATTTCTTCTTGTAAAGTTGCTTTCAGAGTTTCATTTTCTTTCTGCAACTTGCCCTCTCAGTTTTGGACATGGAATAAATGCTCATACAATTCTCAGTTCTCTTTTTCATAATTGGACAATTCATCATTTAATTTTATGACTTTGAGTTTCAACAAATCTAACTTGGATTGAGTTGCCAATTTTAAAGCATTCTTATTGATGATTTCTATTTCCATGCAAAGCTTATCAATTTTAGCTCTCATCTCTTCATTGAGTCATTTGAATTTTCTTTCCATATCATTGATGATATTCTTAATTTCCTGTTTTCCTTTAACTAAATTGAGAAAGGCCATGTGAGTTTTGGTGTTGGCTATAGCCATTGGCACAACTGCCTCCTGAGCTTGAATCAAATAAGCGATATTTGATTCAGCTAATCAGCAATGCTTATCCACATCATGTTTCCATTAGTAATTGAACCCAATTTGGTTGATGATCTCCTCAACTATACCCCAAAGTTTTGTATTTAATTTGGCCACCAGATTCTTGATTTGAATGTTTGATTGGTGGACAGACTGTGATGTGGAATTCAAACCAGTGTGAATCTGCTGAAAACTGACATCTAATTGTCACATCAGTGCCTGCTGTTGTACGCTGTTATTTTGAGTATACTCAACAAGATTGGCGATCGCTGCATGCTGCCATACTTGGATGGCTCTCATGTTTTGGGTAGTCAGCTGTACATATTGGTAATATAATCGCCAATATTAACGCTCCACAAGTATCCTATTAATGATTGAGTTTTCATATTAAGGAAGTTTTTGAAGTGTCATCTTCGCTCTTCCTGATTGGTAGTGTGGTAGAATAATCCACAGCTTTGGTCTAATGTATTGGTCAGCAAAATTTGGAATCCTCTAATTAGGATATTAGTGATGCTGTGTATATTATCTCAGATTTGCTCCAAAGGTGGCTCATAAATTATTACGGCATTCTCATTTAATCCAATTGTTGATAGATGAATGTATTGAGGATCCACAAGCATTCCAGCCTCTAGTTGGATATTCCCACAGTGGTCTGCTGATGACCCTGTTTCTTTGTTTCTTCAATGTTCCATATTAGTTAAATAATCCAGCATTATTATGTTCTTAAAACTTGACTCAGCCCCTGTAGTGAGCACCACATGTAAAAACTGCAGGGTTTCTACTGGTGCACAAGTTCACTTAACTATTGATTCTGAAAATAAACATGATTTGCTAATTGTATGAAGACAATTAGCCTAGTCAAGTTCGGGTTTGGGTAGCTTCAGCCCTACTCTGGCAATATAAGGTTTGAAGTGACTTCAGCCTCACTCTGGCAATATATAAGAATTTAAGTGACTTCAGCCTCACTCTGGCATTGACACTTAGATGGAAGACTTCTTCACAACTTCACTCTGAAGTAAACAATCCACAATTGGAAACAATAAAGTATTCACAGTACTAAGGTGTTTTTTATTAGTAGAGAGAGGAATATTTATAGTGTAAAAATGATGAAGAACATGTGATATGGGGTACTCGTGGTAACCACAAGGTTCTCAGCACACCTAGCTGACAGAAAAGGAATATCCACGAGATTCTCAGCACACCTAGCTGAAAAGGGATATCTCGGCATGCCTAGCTGACAGAAAAGGGATATTGGTTCAAATTGTGGGAAATACTCCAGCTGATATTCATGAGGAATAGTGTAATTAAATTGCTATTTGTATCAGCCCACATGTTGGCTACCAAACCTGACAATTTCCCATGAGTAATTAACCATTTTGAGTTAATTTACTCATCTCCAAATTGTCAGCAATAATCCCCAACAAGATTGTAACTGCAAATATCATTGGATATGATCCTATGAGCATTACAATTAACCATTCAATTGGTGATTATTGCTGATGAGATGGAATAATCAATCAATGTCTCAAAGCTTAATCAATAAGCTAAATTAAATAAATGAACCAATTATCTTAAATTAATTGAAGCTTAGATAATTTGCAAGCTGGATAATGTGGTCATATAAATTCCCACACATAACACCTTATTTTTATATACTATCTTCCTGATCAGCAACTAATGGTATAATAGGCAGTTAGGAAAAACATTATGCATTCTGATGTTTGCAATTAAGATGTTGGTGTAGCTTAAACCATATGTCAATAACTTCAGTGTCTATCTCACCAGTTGTCTTTATGGTCCTTCCAGGTAGTGTAACCAGTAAAAATATTAGTAATTTATCACAAATTAAATTGCACTCATGAGCATAAACCTGCAATTGCTTACACATATAGTTCACCGCTTAACTTTTAATGTCAAATGTAATTTATATTTACGTCTATTTATGATAAAGCAAAGTAGGATACTAGGTGCTACTTTCCTTCATCATTATCCTGTTAAAAACTGTTAACTGGCAATGAGGAAATCATGCGATCAGATATAAAAGGACCTACATAAACTTAAGTACATTATTAGTGCTTTGGTGAGACAAGGCATCATTAGAAAAAAGGCCTGATGATATTATAAAGACCATTTGAACTATAAATCATCATTACCAAGATGATTAAAACGGCTCTACATTTTGCTAAAACATTTGATTACCTACATTA
This sequence comes from Massospora cicadina, assembly GCA_022478985.1. Lineage (NCBI taxonomy): Eukaryota > Fungi > Entomophthoromycota > Entomophthoromycetes > Entomophthorales > Entomophthoraceae > Massospora > Massospora cicadina. Next base: position 111,073 of record JAKSZP010007997.1, on the reverse strand, counting down.
AAAACCAAGCCTTCTAATTAACACCTTAAAATTGTGTTTGCTTACTAGTATTGTCATTTGTTTGGATGACCTTCTTTTTTCAGGTAGAGGTTGTAGTCAGCTATTTACATTAGTATACCTAGATATCCCAACTGCTTTTAAAATTTGCCTTTATAGTTATAATAAGATTTTATGCAGCTAGTTGGAAAAAAACCGACTCTTAGTGTTGTAGGTAACCATTAAGATTATTAATAAAACGTTGATATTTTTAAAATAAGCCACCATTCACAATTATCTAATTTCTTTGTTATACTATTCCAAGCCTCTAAAATCCGCGGGATTATTGAATACCTCCTTGCGGCAAACGAGTAGTTTGTTACAATACTTGTGAGGTTATGATGTCAAATTATTCCTATTAGTCCATTAGTAACACAATCTTTCAATAAACAGATATCAGGTGTCGCGGCCAAGAAGTATTGCGCTCCCCTTAAGCGTTGTAATTCATTTTCAATACTATTAAGTAGTACAAGTCTTCCTTGTTATACATCTAAGCTTTTGGTATTAACTGGCCATAAAATTAGAGTCACTTTTTAACTAATTAAGAAATGGTTATGGTCAGCTCGCCAACCTTAGTTCATCTATCTTGTAAGGTTGCCTTGCTGCTCAGGGTATCTGTTCCACACATATTAGGCACTAGACAATCATAAGAAGTTCATAATCATCCTCATTGAACAAATTATCTACTGATACTACCCGTTGTAGCATTATATCTTAGTTAAAATGCTCAAGCCCATGACGAAACTCTTGACACTTTTCTGACATGTTTTCTTTGTGTTGGCCCCTGGGAAACAATGAGACCAATTATCTCCCTTGGCAGCAAAGCTAAAAAATATCCATGCAATTGGTTATCCTGTTCAAACAGAGACGATTTCAGACTGGTTACTGTATTCTGCTAAATTTTAGTCCCAGACTGGCTACTGGCAATTAGATCACGTAAACCAATATAAGTGAAACAAAAAGATAAACTGAGAATCTGTAGAAAGTTTTCAATTATTAAATTAAGAAACTAAGTATTTTATACTTCTTGTGAAAAATCAAGATATTAAAAGAATGAATTGTAAATAAATTTGAGATTTATGGTAGCAATATTGGGGTTTTTGGGTTCTCCATAGTGAGGCGTCATTTGATGGCCATTTTAGTTGCTTCGTCCATTTAGTTTTATTATTTGTATCTGCAAGCTCCTTATCATCGAAATTACTCCTGAACCTAAAATGTCCAGAAGTCCTTTCTACATTTCCCGCTTCTGAGTTGGAAGCTGTAGCTTCATCCCAGATGATTTATTCATTACCTAATTTGGTAATATGTTTATTAACTTTGTGTTTATGCAATGGCACACCTTTATCTGCCTTTATCAAGTCCGTGCGCAACTCTCAAAATTAGTTGTTTGCTATTTCTGGTAATATTCAGCTGAGAGGCCAATCATTCAAGTCAGGTAATTTGGATGAGTCATCACGTCATCATTGGCTGATTGTAAATTGTTTAACCCCCAAAGGTATAAAAGGGGGTCAATATTCAAGGTCAATTTTGGTGATGCCATTGGCTTCATTGAAAGATTCTGTAGCGTCAGATATCACATTTTATTCCATGAAATCATCCTGAGCACTTGCAAATTTCTTATGTTGACTGAATTAATACAGGAGGTTGTCCAACTTCATTGGCAGGTAGTTTGCCCACAACTCCGCCAGTTTGAGATTAGACTCTGTCCATTCTGGAAGTTATGGAATGGTCCGCTGAAGCCCTCATAGCCTTATTTGTGACACTAACCTTCACAAAACAAGACCAAGGGAATGATCTTGGGTGTCGTGCATGTACTCTGTTAAATACCAAGTTAGCATCATTTTCCAGAATTGATTATTTGGCTCCTCTCATTTCCAAGACAGTTGCAGGCCAGGTCCAGATGGCCTGAAGCTTCTCTGGCTGTCTTCCCGCAAATGATATGACAGTACTTTATCTCCTAGACAGAACTATGGTGGCCTAGTTCATCTCTGACTCTCCCGTTGGCTTCATGGGATAGTCGCCTCTATTCTGTTTGAAGCCCTCAATTGTATTTTAATAAAGTTCATCTGACAACTCTTTCTGATAGCTTACAGGGGTCAGGTTCTTCCAGTCCATGGTAATGTTTGGTGCTAGCATGGTTGTCATTGCTGATTCTTGCCCATATAGGGCCTTTAAAGGAAACCCCAATCACCCAGTGGTGGCTAAGCTTGTAACCAACAGCGCAGAGGGCAGAAATAAATCCAATTTAAACTTGTAATTGATGGCCATCTTCTTCAGTATCCCTCCTAGTGTTCCATTTGCTTGCTATGTGTTACCATTTAAAGATGAGTGTAGGGAGTGGTGGGTTGTTGTTTCACTTAAATTAAGTCCATTGGCTTTCTCACAACATTTAATATGAAATTCTTCCCATTATCTGAAAGCGGTACTTGGGGTCACTAATGTCTGGTTATAACTTGGATGTAGAGTAATTGATCGGTTGAGTTTAAGATGTATGTCTTAACCATTGAGGCTTAACCCACTTAGTAAAATGGTTGATTGCTACAAGTATAGACTTTAATTCACTGGAGGCAGAAGGAAGTGGTCCCACCACATTAATAGATACGTTATTGGATGAGGCTTTAGGTAGGATTAGTGTAAACTCAAAGCATTTCTCCAGTGGACAGAAACTGACACAAGATATACATAGTTCCAAAGCCTGAAGAACTTTATTAGACATGGACTCCCAGTAAAAATACTTCTTCACGTAGGCAAAGTTTTCTGAAATCTCCCATGACCAACATGCTTGTGCGTTTCCATCACTAGTTCCATCTGGTCATTGGTTCTGATGTCAGTTACCATTTAATTTTGCCTTCTTCTATAAGTTTCCATCAAAAAGCTGGGTTCTTTAAAGCACCTTCTCAGGATGGTCTTCACTCCAACCGCTTCATTCTGACATGGTTCTTCTGGTAACCAAGCGATATGTATATCAATCAATCTCTGGCACTTATAAGTATAACACTGGTAATTTACAATAGTCTTTCAAAGTTGAAATGTTTATTTTCTGCTTGATGGATGATCTTGAAACCATATCCTCTGAGCAGTACTACCCATCTGGTAAGGCATCCGTTGAGATCCCTTATATTCCGCTCCCAGTGAAGTGACATGTTATCTGTCATGACCATAAAGCGTAACCATATTGGTAAGGTCAGAAGTGCTTGACTGCTTGAATCATTGCCAGACACTCTCTCTATGTGATGGCGTGGTTTTTATAGGATTTTCTAAACTCCTTTATATAGTATTAATTGGGTGGTTCTCCCATTCTTCAGCCAGTTGGGACAATATTGCGCCAAGCCCAACATCAATTGCGTTGATGTAGAGGTAGAAAATTCTTGTTGAAATCTAGGTAGGCCAAGATTGGCGCATCTACCAATCTTGCCTTTAACGCCTCAAAGTCCTGTTTCTTTTCCCAGCCCACTTGAACTTCATTTCCTTGTCAGCAGGTATTTGAGGGGTTAACAAAGTCCGCAAAATGGGGGATGAAATGCCAGCACTTCTATACTATGAGAAACACTTGGTTGTCCCTAATACTCTTGTGTGGCTTTATTTCCATGATTAAATTGATCTTTCCGTCCTGTGGCTTGATACCGCTGAGGCTGATGCCATGCAAAGAAACTTCAGTTGCCTCTTTGCGAACGTGAACTTGCTCCATTTTAAATTCAGAGTTTATGCTCACAGCCAGGCAAAGTCTTTTTGGAGGTTTTGATGCTCTTGGAAGGTCCATCTGAATATGGTAATGTTTTCAAGGTAGCTCAACACACTAGACAACTTGATGTCGCCAAAAATGCATTTAATTGCGCGCTATAAAGTAGCAGTTGTGTTGCAGAGCCCCTGCAGCATCCTTGTTAGCTAAAACAACCACTAACTACTGATCAGGGCGCACTTCGCTTGGTTCTCTGGCAAGAGCTAGATCTGCCAGTAAACACTGGCCATATCATTGCCAAGAAGTTTTCAACCCACCCAGGCGTCTAAAGCTTCGTTTATGAGTGGTAGTGGGTAAATGTCCTTTATAGTTACTAAGATGGCAGTATTCCATAACTACGCATTGAGTCTCATCTTTTTTTCATACTAGCAGCAGAGGTAAAGTTCAAGGATTTTTGACGGTTTGATTAGTCCTGCTTTGGCTAATTGATTTAGTTCTTGTGTAATAACAGCATCTAAAGTTTTTAGCAATTGTAGAATTTGGCATTAATGGTATAGCAGACCAGTATCCATTTTATGGCTCTACAATTCAGAGTTTATATCTATTAGATCTTGTACTAAATATGTACTTGAATTCGCCCAATAGCTTTATAACTCCTTCTTCTATTTGAGGGTCACATACACAAACCTGAGCTCATCAAAGTCCCTAGCAGCATGTACTTTATCAATATCAAACAACAGGTCAGTTGGGCATGTGTAATGACCTGTCCGTTCTCAACTCTTATTAGTTGAGCTATAATATCTCCTGGGACGATGGTCAATATCCTGAGAAGTTGGTATCATGGGATCCAAGTAAGACTCTTTATTCTTGAGCGCAGATTTCATTGCAGCTACAAACTTCCATGATAGTATCTGGAGGAATCTTAACGCTGATCAACAGGGTCATTCAGCGTTGATAGTCTGGTCAAATCTCCAAGGTTTTTCTAGCGCTCAGCGGAAGCTCTTTTTCTGAACTAACCATGGAGGTAGCTGTAATACAACATTCTCTAAAAAGTTGTAGTGAATGAAATAAATGATTAATCTGTTATAATAAGCACGTCCATTACTTCCAATGGTTGACATTATTTTTTTATCACCAGAAGAAATTGGTAACTCAAGATACTCACGGTGCTAGTTTGTGAAGTTGATCTTATCTTTAAACTCATGGAGAAGCTGCGCCTAAATTAGAAGTCATAGTGGTCATTATACAAAACCACTGCCATAACTGTAAGACCCATGTGCCCAAAGCATAATGTAATGCTAAGTAGCTCCTAAAGCGTGATTAACGTTGGGTCTGGAGGTTTATTACTTCACATTGTAATTGATATTAAGTATAAACTTCAGACACATCAAGAGCTTAGAGGAAACCATGTTGAATGAAGCCCCTGTGTCCAGTACAGCCAAGGCGCGTACTTTCTAAATCACCACTTCTATTTCATCACACTCTTGCTAGAAGGGATTCCAGTATGCAGAATGTAAGTGGCAAATTCTATTACCATTAGAGCGTCAGCGCTCATTGTGGTCTTGACAGTATCCTCACTATCTGGTTCTAAGTCCTTGAAAGTAGCCATTACCTGCTGCTTTACTTCTTCAATTGCGTTGATGATTGGGTAGGTTATTTCTCTTGAGCCAGGTAGGTATGCTCAATTTAGTTCCATCAATTCTGTTGACTCCCAACCTAGCAAGCACAGTCACTGAGCTAGGTGTCACTAACATGTGGTATCCTGCATTGGCTAAATATCACCTTTATGATTATTTTCACACTCAGTATGCAGATCCACATAGTTGCGGCGTTGGTAGTATCCTCTTTGGGGGTATCCTCCTTTTTGGTGGCAATTAGCAGGCATTTTCAGTAAAAGTGCCCAGACTGATGGCACTTACTACAGGGCACTTTCCAATGGGCAAGCGCTCTGTGTGCTTTCTGTCTTATCCTTTGGTCTATTGACCTTGTCATTAGCAACGTGGACTGCCTTGCTAATATGTTGGGGAGGTGTTCTAATTTCCTTATAATCCATTTTTATGTCCTTTATATGTCAAGTAATACTCCTTTAAGAGTCTTTAGGGACATCGCGCTTTTGACTGTGAAAATCATATGCATCTTCAAGGAGGGATGCATTTTCAATGTACTCAGCAAAACTGTTTTTGCTTTAGGTAAATTCATAGTTCCCATTGTACACAACTGTTTAGCTTTGAGGTAGTAGCAAAAGGCATAATATGTTACCAACTGATTCTTGCTCATCCTCACAAGTAGGAACTCTTGTTTCATATTTTGGACATCTTGTTCACTTCCAAACTTTGAGAGGAGAAAAAAAATATTGTTTCTGCTCCCACCGCTTCCACCACACATCCCTCAGGCGTTAGACCTGCAGCCATTTTGCCCCAATTTTTTGAATTGGGATCAATCCTCTCACTTCAAACGCAGGGCAATTTGGTGCTGCTCCAAAAGCGGCAGCCAATTAAAAACAAAATTTTAAAAATTTTAACAGCAATTTGACTGGATTATGGTATCCTGAGTCAATGGCTGAATCAGTTTCAGTTGAGCTGCCGTGGTTGATAGCACATGGCCAATAAGCTCCTACCACTGTCCCAAGTCCAGTGGCTTGACCAGTGCTGGCTGAATACTTTCCATTTGAGGCTCTCGAATGGATTGATGAGTACAAACAGCCATACCATGTAAAACTGGATTTTGCTTTGAAGGAGTTCTTGTTAACCCTCCTATCTGCGTCCCCTCCATTTTCACCCTCAAAATGGTTTTACAAATTTATAAGAATATCAATAAAATGGTAGTTGAGGATGCAGCTGCCCCTGCCAACACCCTACTTAGCCAGCAACTTCATGGGGCGATGGAGCCCCTTGTTGAGGGTATTCTTATCCTCAATTTTCCCCACAATTTTAAGGAAGATGCGAAGTCTGAAATTGAGGATTTTGCTTTTGGTGTGAGCTGCACTTGCATTGATGCAGCAAAAACCTCTCTTTTTGACCCCAATTATCCCAAAACCTGCTGGCACATCAAGTCATTCACTTGTGTGCCTGCTCATATCACTTTTCGCTGAGCATTAACTTGCTCAATACGTTGAGGCAATGGACACTGCCAGCCTCATCAACGAATAAAACCCACAATTATACCTCCTTATGCCTCATGTCGCTGATGCTCCTACCCCAATGTTGTCTGCCATGGTCCACTAATTAAAGCAGGCTCCAGACAAAAGTTTCCCCTAAGCTTCCTCACATTCTGATATGGCTTCCTAGGCTGTTAGCTGTGGTGCCATATTAGGAATCCTTTTATTTCTAATAATCCCTTTGTTTGGCCCATATGCAGATAAAGATTAGTGGTGGCTCCCCCTTTTGGGTTGGGCACTACTAGTGCTAAAAGAAAGGAGAATAATATTTACTTCATTCCAAGTTAGTCCAGGTCTTAGTCTTATGTTAATGATCTCTTGAGCCTTGAAACTCATACATCCTTACACAAGTGAGTTTTTGCAGTCACTATTGCTATCTATGCTGCCCTCTTATATCTGGGGAAAACTAGAGACTGTTCCTTCTCCAGGTATGTACATGGGCTTAAAGCAAGGTAGAATTTAGGGGCTTCTTCAATAGAATCAGCACGCATCATGAGCAGTTGCATGGCATCCAGTTGAATGGCTAATACGGGTGTCTCCAACCAAGTGACTGGTCAAGTAGATTTAGGTTCTGGTATAGTATGCGGTTGAGCCTTTAAATCGTCTATAATTATGTTTATATTAAACAGCATTCTGTTATGCTTCTTTAAGCGCTCTCCACGAATCATTAAGAGTTCAAATGTTTAATTTGTTTTCCTTTTCAAAGATAAAACTTGACCCTCCAGACTTTTAACGTCATATATAAACTTCACTATGGTAAAGGTCCTTTCACAATTGGAATGGGTGCAATTTGTGATTTTCTAGTGTTCTCCTTGATGCGCTCAAGCTGTTTTTATCTATAAGACATTTATTGTTCAAGGTTACAGACTTTTTCTAGATAGTATCCTCCTCCCTCACCACATGTTCAGAGGAATCTTCTCCATGATATGCTTCCATACTTTATTCTTCATCAAATTGCTAAGGGGATATCAAGATCTTCACTATAGTATGATGCCACATCAATAGTGAGCACCACAGTCAGCTTGCTGACCTCAGATCGTTTGCCGTTTGGGGTCAACTTGCTGCTCAGGGTATTTGTTGGGATTGCAGTATCCTCACCTAATTCAGCTTAATCGATTATATGATTATCTATTTTATCTACTGAGGGCAAGTTACCATAGCAGATTTGAGTTAACATTGGAGATGTGAGATTTTAAGGATTAGCTCTCTTATTAAAGATAATCTCGTTTCAATAGTTGGGAAGAGTTTCAGCCAATATATCCTCGATTATGCTATATGTCTTACAGTATTTACTAACCATTTGGAAGAACACAAAGCTAAACAATAGTACTTGACTCTTTTGGCCTCTTCTGAATATATTCCATTTCTAATAGGGAACTTTTAAGACTCATTATTAAGGACAAGCTCAACTGAATGCTTGTCTACACTATTGATATGAAGATCAAATTAATGTAAGACAATATAAGACAAAAATATGCTTGAATGGAAAGATAATGATTTTACTTTAGGGCAAGTCGCCAGTATTTTATACCTCTAAGGCATCTCCTGGCTATACTCATCTAATAGATGGGTTCATTAAACCATGCCAATCCGCTATGGATTATGGCAGTAGTAGTTAAAGACCCCCAAGTTAATTTGGCCCTTGAATAAACTTAATTATAATCATTTCAGCCTAATCATAGGTACTACTACTTACATAATTGGGAAGATTTTTAGGCTTATATTAGCATCTCATAGGTGTATATTCGCCTCTCAACCAGCCCAATTACGCTTCATAATACAGCTGAAGAAACACAATAAATGGGGAAAAACATATGTAGTCAAATAATGCTGCACCTCTAATTGGAATGTCAGCAAGCCTCTCAATAATACTAGGTACTCCCTATTTGGGCCATCCATGTGCAAGTTTTATCATGCCAATTACTATGATAAAAATACATAAAAATTGAATTTCTTTATCATAAATGCATTAGATTGAAAATGCAATTAGGTTTGTGCCATAAATTCACTTGTCTCACCCAAGTGGATCCCTTAATTGGCCATTATGTAGCTATATCATAGCTATTATTAACTTAGGTAATCAGGTTGTCTATATGCAATCAAGGCGGTTTTGAGGTAAATCTGAGTTATCAAAATACATAAATTGGGAAGAATCAAAGGATCCATCAATGGGAGTAATCTATTAGCATTGGTGGTTTTCTCAAAGGGTTTATTTTTGAGTCACCCATCAAAACTAACATTTCCTCTACTTGACTGAAATATAAACCCTGAGTTTTCCCAATTTTATCTTCAATGTCTGTAAACAGCTCTTCCTCAGCCTACTACAATTTCATCACTTCTCTTGATTCTAAACAACGGCATCAGTTTAATTAGTCAGATAGAACTATGTTGGTGCATATGTTTATAGACTCCTCCAAGCAGCACAGTTGGGTAAACTTGTTCCTGTGCTGACATTAATGATGTATACTCACCCCGAGACTACCATTAAGGAGTAGGCTAAACCCTGCCCTTGATCCTACTCAAAGATTGATGAATTATAACTTTGGTTGCATTATTTGAAGATTACTCCAGTGGACACCTTTGCCCATTTTTTTGACCCTAGAGAGTCATATTTTTACTACAATCTTTATATCAGGATGGTGATCTTCTGGCAGAGTTTATCTTCGCCCTCAGCCATTTCCCAATGACTTGAGAATATAATGCAGTTCTGGTCTCATCCAAATACTCACGTCAGGGTCAGCTTCTTGATGAAACAAGGGCTGAATATGAGCAGCTTTACAATCCTGTTCATATTTTTCTTGCTGATGATACAACCATATGACCTCAAGATTTTGTCCAGGTTAATGGCTTTATGGAGGAGGTCCTAAATTCCTGGTCCGCGCCACACAAAAATAGGTGTGATTTTACGTCATCCTTGGGTCTAAATACCCACAATGTTCAAGATGTTTGTTTCCAATCAGCTGTTTAAGCATTTGAAGCTAAACATCAAGATAGCACGGATGAATATATTCCAAAAATGGCCTTACTTGGCCATTTTATGTGTATCATTCCCAATTAGATGCCTTCAGGCTGGCTGTTGCATGTTCCCTCCCTTATTGAGTGGTGGAAAACCCAGATTTATTGTGTTTGACTGGCGACCCTGGAAATGTTTTAGTACCAGAATGCTTTTTTAGTGACTGTCTTCTTCTGGGCGTTTGTTTTCCACCTGATTGCGGGCTCAATCAGATCAAGGTTAATGGTCTTGTATCTCCCCTCCCAATTGTTCGCTGGGAATCAGCTAAAACTAGCACACGGCGCATCTGGCTTTATGCTGCTACAGCCCTTTTCCTTGTCGCCCAGCAACTTGATTGGGCCAAATTGGTGCAAGAAGATGAGGAACCAGGTCCTAAGCCGCCTCCCCTCAAAAAGGAGAAATAAAAACCTTGCTGATTTGTTATTTTTTACCAATAAATTTTGATTTTATTATATATATTATTCCTTTAATACTATTATATATTATTCTTATTTTTTCAAGTATATACTCTGATTAATATATTTTTTCTTAATTTTCATATAAATTATTTTATAATTGTATATTTTTACTTTTAGCATCTTTTCTAATCAGCCCTCTTTATAAATCTTCTTAAGAATTTTACATGGACTCAATTATAAATATGGCCTATCTTAACCTCTTTAATGGTGTAAACAAACCTTGATGTTTTCTCAATCTTCACAAATGGGCCAACCCAAATGCGATTTAACTTCTGTAATTGGCCCAATCTGTGCATATTGCAGAATAGTGCCTCATCTCTGATAAAATATGGTCAAATTTTATTGATCTTTAAAATCCTTTACATGTTAAGCCTTTTTAACAGCAAAACTGATGTCAAAGGCTTGAGCTTGCAGTTTAATTAGGGATTCTGCAAGCTTCTTGACATATTGAGGATAACTTTTCTCAACAGAATCCTTTAGGACCAAATATAGCAGTGATGGTAGGGCCAGATGTCTTCTGTATAAAACCTGGAAAGGTGACATCTTGGTGGCAGAGTGATAAATATGTTGTCAGCAAACACGGCTGAGCTTAGAGACGTGCTCCATTTAAATGGTTTGCCTGAGGTTAGCTTTTGGACAATGTTCACAAGCATCCCATTCATGCGCTCACCATTACATTTGCCTTTGGATGGTAGAAAGCAGAGAGCACACCTCTCACTCCCATCAGCTGGTTAAGCTTTGTAATAACGTTGGCCGTAAAATTAGTTCCATTATCAGTCAGAATAACCTGTGGGCAACCATGTTTGTGGATAACATCTTTAAGGATAAATTAGGCCGTCATTACTGCACCTACTTCCCAAATTGCCTTGGCTTCAACTCATTTAGTCAAGTGTTCGATAGCTACTATGACGTACTTGGCCTTAGAGTTGCTAGTTGGAAGTTGTCTGACAACATATATAGATACGGTATGCCAGGCCAATTTGGGTTGAACAGGCTGGTAAGAAATGCTATTTTGGAACAGTTTTTTGCCTTGGCGTTTGGCGCAAAAATCCAGTGTCTCTTGGATATGGTAGTGCATTGACTCCCAGTAGTAGTGTCTTTTTAGTGCTCCTTCATTTTCTATATCCACCATGGCTTATGGCCTTAAGCGCCGCCATTATTAGATCTTTTTGGTCCGAGGGCTTGGAAAAATGACCTTTATTCCTTCAATCATTTTGTATATTATTCCATTTTTGTTCAAAGTGTTTTTTCATAAATTCGCAAGCAATTTACGAACTGATTTGGGCTTATCCTGGAATTCTCCACTGACCATCTTTTAAAACAGCCCATCTGCGTCCAAACTGACAATGTTGGTCATAGGTAAATGGGATAAGCAGTCGGCATTTTGGTTCTTAACTCCTGCACAATGTTTAATTGTGTAATTATTTTCTTGAATCTTTAGTGCCCACCGCAATAATTGGCCCTCTTGTTCCTTAAAACTGTTCAGTCACCTTAGAGATGAATGATCTGTTAGAACTGTAAAGTGAGTGCCATGCAGATAAACCCAAATCTTCTTGTAGGCATATAAGACAACAAGCATTCACGTTCTGTCACTGTGTAATTCCGCTTATGGACATTTAAGGTCTAACTAGCAAAGGCGATTGGATGTTCCTTGCCATCTATTCCTATTTGAGACAACATGGCTTCAACTGCTGTAAATGATGCATCGTTTGAACAATAAACTCATGCTCAAAGTCTGGATATTGCAGGACTGGGGCCGTTGTTAGGGCTGATCAGAGCTGATTGAATGATTATTTACAGGCCTGATTCCAGTCGAATATGACCTTGTCCTTAAGTAAATGAAATGACGGCTCTCCAATTCATGAAAACTGGCAATGAATCTGCAATAACAACTAATCATGCTTAAGGAAACCTGTATATCATGCTTGAGATTAGGCCTTTTCATCTTTGGTATTGCGTCCAGTTTGGATGGCTGAGGTCAGAGTCCTTCTTTAATAATAACAAACCCAAGATATTCCAATTGGTTTTTGAAAAATTGACACTATTAAGTTTAATCTTCAAATTAGTGGCCGCTATTCTCTTGAAAACTGCCTCTAAATGTTCCAAGTGATTGGTGAAGGTGTGACTGAAGACGTTTATATCATCCAAATAAACTAACATATAAGAAAAGGTTAAATCTCCTAGGATTGTGTCCATCGCTCTTTAAAACATAGCTTGGGCATTACAAAGTCCTTGTGGCATCCTTGTTGGCTAGTATAAGCCCTCTTGAGTTATGATAGCACATTTTTCGTGCTCCTCTTTGGGAATATCAATCTGCTAATATCCACTATTAGGTCCATAGAGGAAAAGAACTTTGCGCCCTATATCGATCTAAGGCTTCATCAATCCATGAAAGGGGATAAGAATCCTTCTTTGTGAGGTTATTTAATTTTTGATAATCAATGACAACCTGATTGCTCCAATCCTTCGTTTTTACTTTTAAAATTGGGGCGGCCCAAGAGCTCTTTGATGTAACAAGTATTCCACTATCTAGAAGTTCTTTTATCTCTTTTATAAACTAATTCTTCTGCTACTTTTGAGCATCTAATTGAGTGTAGCCAGATTGGGTCATGGTCACTATCAATAGTGCGTATCACATCTCTAGCTCAACCTAAGTCAAAATCGTTTTTTGCAAGTATTTTTCTAATTTTAAAAGTAAATCCTGGACTTGAGCCTTTTACAGGTTGGTCAAGTTCCCTAATTTAGCCATAGGAATAGCGTTATTGATACTTATGGTTTCCTCATTGGGAAATCCTATCCCATCTAGGGTCCTAAATTTGTAAAATGCTAAATTTTGGTAGTCAGAAATAATTGCAGGTAGGCAATAATATGATGCCTCCATATCTCAATGGGCTGATTCTGTAAGTTTGCACATAAGATTTGAATCTCTTTGTGCCCTGGAATGACTATCCCCAGTGCGATATTCAGCTCAAATTGGGCTCTACACCACGGCTGGTATATTTCCCATAAAGTCCCTCTGGAATTTTAATAGTCAGCCCAGTAATGACGACTACTTGAGTTCCAGGCAGCATGGTAATTTGCAGATTTAATCATAATGGGATTCCCCTTGATTCACCAATCTGCATTGGTAGGGCCTTAATTTTTGAACGGAATTTGTTTACTCAATTGGGACTATCCCATCCTTGTAGGCCAGGTTAAAATTAATTTCAGCTTTTTTTCTGCCTTTCTATTTTTTATAATATAATGGTATGCTTTGCCCCAAGATATTCAGCGTATATTCCTTATGATCTGTGACAACACCAAATTTTCTCAGGAAATCTTTTTAATAATGATATCAAAGCTTGTATTTTTCAAAACTATGGTTGGAGCCATCACTACGATGGATATGAAGCATAATGGTAATGTGCTAAAGGCCCTAAGCGACTTAGTGTTGTGAGCTCCTGCTGTACCATATTCTTGACAATGTGCAATGTCAGGCGCAATCTTCAGCTTCTTTACCAGTTTGGTGCTGACAATGTTGATAGGTGCCCCACTATCAACTATGGCCCAAACCCAAACCTTATTTACTGCAATATCCACATATGTACATTCAGAGTAGGTATCAAATTGAATTAAGTGAATATAGGATTAGGTATTAAGTTCCAAATGGGACTAAAGACTTAAGCAGATCTCTGGGAAATCTACTGTTAAAGTCTTCATGAGTATGGCCACTTGCACATCATGTAGTGTGGACAGATTGGATGAGCATTTAGGATGGTTGCTTAGCCCGTGATCAATTGCTTGTTTGGCGTAGGGCTTTTCTACTTTTGCCCAAGCTTCTTCAGTGACCTCTGATTGCTTTAATTAATTTTGCTTTGGCTTGGGTGGTAGCTATATAGAAATCATCAGCCATGATGTGGTGCAGGCTATTTTAAGCCACTTTGTCAGCCAAGAAAAGCTTTCCAGGGTTTAGTGAAATGTGCGTTAAGGCATTTGTGGAGGTAGAGCATTCTTCCTCTACTCCACCTGCTCTTTTCCCACCTTTTCTTCGCTATTAACCTTTAAGGCCACATTGACCCCAGGTTTTTTATCTGACCATCTGAAGCATTGACTAGCAAAATGTCCCTTTTTGGCCACAGCTATGACATTAATTGGCCCTAATTGCTGATCATTTTTCTAATTTACAGGAAAATTGCTTTTTCCCTGTTTGTTCAAATTTGTATTTTTTGGTTCCAAAAAAATCAAAATTACGATTGCTCTTTGGTCTGATTATAGCGTTAAAGCTACTTTTGCACTGTCTCAAATAATCGTGAGTTCTAATGCTCCTATGGGTCAATTAAAGGCCAGAATCATGACACGCTGCAAGTCATTTTATGGCTTAACAGCATGCTGCATGGCAATCTTTGCATCGAATTTGTTTATAGCATTTGAACCAATTAAGACCTGAGAATCATGGTAAAATCTATCCACAAAGTCTCAGATGGTCTTATTTCTCTGAAATTCGATATTGAGTAGGTCTGTTTTCGAGTTAATAGTGTTTCAGGACCTCCAAATTGTCTTATTACAGCGCTTTTTACATCCAAATAGGACCAGTCATCAACCATATAAGGCATAACAAGATCAACACTATGAGAGTCCAGGTATTTAATGAGAGCTGTAAAATTTGCATGGTCAGATCCTCCCTTAATAGCTTAATCAAACAACTTTAAAAATAAATGTACGTTTTCTTCTTTATCAAATCTTATAAAATCAAGGGCTTAAAGTCATCACACCCAGAATCAGCCAGAGGAGTTATGTTTCATCTAGAGTTCAAACGTCTTGGGAATTTTCTGCTAAAATTGGTCCACGTCACAATGAGTGTTATCTGGAGTTAAGATAAAAGCAAAAATTTTGGGCATTAAATGAACATCTGAAATATCCATTTATTCAAAATCTCAACCTATGAAGATTCTGGGCGTGTGGGTGGAGGCAGGTGGGTACGCATCAGCAGTAATGGAGAGTCGTATTCTAGACAACGTGATGAAGTGCATCGCCTCCCTCAGAGCCCACCCTAATTCCATTACTGGCAGGGTTGTTTTAGCCAACTCTATGCTCCTCTCCAAAGTCTGGTTTGGAGCCCACGCCATCCCCTTCTCCCCAAGCTTTTTCAAATCCTTGTATGCCCTGCTGCAAGGATGGCTTTGGTTAGGCCGCCCACCACCAGTATGACTAGAGGTCATGTTTGGCCCTCATCATCATGGAGGCATGGGCCTGCTTGACTTCAAAGCCCATGCTGCCAAGATCCTGGGCACCTGGATTGCGGCCGTCACCGCCCCTACGCTCCCCTCCCAACACTGGTCCCGCGCGCCCTGCTCCAACTTCTCCCGCGCCTTGGGCCTTAACAATCCATCGAACCCTCACTCCCTGATGAAGTACCTGGCTTCACACCCATTGGCCACAGGTCCTCACGGGACTAAAACCCACTACAAACGAATCCTCCTCTCCATGCAAGAGCTGAGTGGATAATTCATATTAGTGGACACACAGCCCAGAGAGGCCGCCCCTCTCCTCAGTTCACACAAGAGGTACAGAGGCTACCCATCCAAGATGGCGTGATCCCCACACGGCCCCATGTCCTATCCAGGGTGGACTATCTGGACATGATGTACATCCCTTACTCCATTGAGACCCAAAAACTATCTGGAAATACGCACACCATCCTCTGTTGCAGCCTCAAATCCGTTCCCATGTGTGACGCTGCCTGAGGTGGGTGTACCATATGGCTGAGCGCTCTAATGCTTTACACTCATCCTGCATCGTGTGTGGCCAGTATGGAGCGCTGTTCCACCGCCTGGAGAAGTGTCCTACCTCTAAAGTGATATGGCGCGAAGTTCAACGTCTGCTAGGCCAGGATCAAACACATCCCTTCAGTCTGTCAAGAGATATGTTGCTTGTCAATGGCCTCCCCCTTCCACCCTCCCTCCGTGCTCTGGTGGTTGCATTCGCCATGTGGACTATCCACACGATTGTCTTGGATGCCATCACAGGCTCCACCCCCACCCTCCCAGAAGCTGTCCACAGATTCCAGTCTCATTTGGTGGACCACTTTCAGGCGTGGATGTTTGGATACCTCCCACTGCGTTGCTGACAGCTGGTCTCCTCCTGGTTCCCAGTTTGGTTCATCAAATCAGACCCTTTCCTCCACACGTGTTCAATTGTGGCTACGGCCCCTTCACAAGTTCCCTCCCCCTCCCCATAAGTGGCGTTCCCGCTGGCAACAAGAGATAGCATCGCTTCTCTGGGGTGCCTTCCCTGTTACTAAGTTTTGTCTCTTTCAGGTCAAATTCAGAAGTGTCCGTCCCATGGTCAGCCTTCCTTGCAATAAATTTAAAATCAACCTATGAAGATTCTGCTTTATAGAATTGCTCCAAACTTCTCGTTTTAAACTCCTGAATCCAGGCCTTATTTAATTTCCCCAGTTGTTTTCTGCCCAAATACTTAGAGGTTTTACTACACTCCCCTTGAGGACTGGTTGAACAGTTGCAACTTTTCTTCTTTAGAGCATTGACTTCCTTTTTAAGATCCTCACGCTCTTTTCTAAAATAAATTTGAGAAGCCAATATATGCTTCACATCTTTGATCAAATTAGCAACACAGTCATTTGTTGCTGATAGCTGGGTTTGAAGATCTTTTTCTCCTAGCAAGCTCAACATCCTTGGCTTTCATGGACAAAGCTGTTGACTGGAGTTTCACAAATTCTCCATGAATTCGAGCAAAATCCTTCTTGTAATTTGACCCTACTGGCATGGCAGGCAGATCTTCAACGCTTTTTTTTAATATGCCAAACTCAGTTTAGGCATAATCATTGAGCTGAACATGCATGGTTTTCAATTCCAGGTGATTTCTTTGTGCAGAAGTGGCATCATTAGTCAAATATTTAGTCTTAGATGACAGAAAGTCTGAGTAAATTTAAATTTCTTGGAGCATTATAAATATTATAAACCCACTCACTGGTCAATCCATGTAAAGGGAGAACCTCAGCTGCAATCTTCAGAACTTTTCATTAAGTTGTTCTTCCAAAGTGTTTACTCTTCAGTGGGCATCATTAACATGTTCCATATTATTGACAAAAGCCTTTCTAGCTTCGTTGAAGCCAGAATTTAGTTTATCTAGTAAGTCAATTAGATAGATCGCTCCTCCACTTGTACTCTGTATATTTCTGCAAGTTCTAGATTCTGCTGATCCAGAATCCTTTGAGTGTTCTTGATTGAGGGCTGTACAAAGATAACAAAGAACTCGTTGGTTGCTTGTGTAAAGTTTAGGCGTCTGGCAAGAGTTGCCATGGTCGCCTCTCAGTACAGAATATACATCTCCATTTTGAAGGCCTGTTCCATCAAGTAAAAAAACAGCCCAATAGATGGGTCCACCTGTGATGCACTGATCCTATACCCATGAAATAGAGTCTCCATTATCTCCTTCACACTATCATAGGCAAACTCAATAGGTCCTGTTGTGTCCACATGCCCTCTTCCCGCCATGATTAAATCTAAGGAGTGCAAAGTACTCTCCTCAGTATTCTGGAAAACATTGTTGGAGTACTCAATGATTTATTAAGCACTGGTTTCCATATCATTTTTGAGTACTTTTGAGAGAATCTGACTGGTATTTGGATGAATGATTCATGTTGAAAGTGTAACGTGGTTTTTAGTGAGCACCACTTGTGAGATTTTGAGGATTAGCTTTCTTATTAAATATAATATCTGTTTTAATAGTCAGGAAGAGTTTCAGCTGATATATCCTTGATTATGCTAAGTTTCTTATGGTATTTGCTAACAGTTTGGAAGCTCACAAAGACAAACAATAATACTTGACTCTTTTAGTCTTTTCTGGGTATATTTTCTTCTCTAATTGGGAACCTTCCAGACTCAAGCAATAATGACAATCTCCCCTGAACGCTTGTATACACTCCTCAATAAAAAGATTAAATAGATGTAAGATTTAAGATGAAAATATGATTAAATGAAATGATGTTAATTTTATTTGAGTGAAAGGCGCTGGTATTTTATAACTCTGGGCATCTCCTGGCTATACTCATCTAATAGATGAGTTCATTAAACCATGCCAATCTGCTATGGATTATGGCAATGGTAAAAAAATCCCCAAGTTAAATTGGCCCTTAAATTAACTTAATTATAATTATTAAAGCCTAATTATAGACGCTACTACTCACATAATTGAGAAGAATTTTAGGCTTATATTAGCATCTAAGAGGTGTATATTCGCTTAACCAGCCCAATTACGTTTCATCGTACAGCTGACAAAATACAATAAATGGGGAAAAACATATGGAGTTTGAATAATGACGCACCCCTAATTGGGACATCAGCAGGCCTCTCAAATATACTAGGTAGTCCCTATTTGGGCCATCAATGTGAAAGTATTATCTGACAATTAAAATGATTAACATAAATAAAAAATTTAATCCCTTAATCATAGATGCAGTATATTAAAATAGAATTAAGTTTTTGCCACAAATTCACTTGGTTCACCCAAGTGGATCCTTAATTGGGCTTAATGTAATTATATCCTAGCTATTATTAGCTAGGATAATCGAGTTGTTTAGATGCAATCAATGTGGTTTTTGAAGTGAATCTGATTTATTAGATTATTCAGTTTAATTGGGCAGGATCAAAGGATCTATCGATGGGAGACATCTATAAGCGTTAATGGTTTTCTAGAAGGGGTTATTTTTAAGTCAACCAACATAATCTAATAGTAGATGGTAACTATTGTTGGTAGTTATTCCTAATGGAATATTAACTGATCAATTAGGTTTCAATTACGCTAAATTAGTAATGTCATTTTTGGATGATCTCCATCAATTAACATGTAGTTTGATTTTCAAATTTAACTTTTGTGATTTAAAATGATGTATGACTCAATTAGAGTTTATCACTAAATTACTAAGGGAAGAATGATTAGTTCCTGTCTTAGACAACGCTTTTGTTAGCAACTTCTTATCTACCTTTTAGGTGATGAAATATGCTGCCAATGGGTAAAAGGTCCCATTACTTAAGCAGGTTGCTAGCTTAATGAGGATAATCTTTTGTGGTTGAGTGAAGGCGTTGGGACACGTTCTTTGATTCAACCTAGAGGGGGTCATTTTCTAGTTGGCGGCTATATCTGACTAGATGAATGAAGCATATCATCATTTAAGATGATTTCAGAGGGTTGGTACATCAGCAACAGCTGCCTTTTTTATTGTAAAGCCAAAAGAAGAGTTTAGAGCCGATTATCCTATATATTTCCTTGTTTTTATTATATATAACAGTATTAGAGTCCTAATAAGTTACATGTAATAGACATTTAGATAGCTTTTATTGTACTCTCTTGAGATTAGATTGGAAGCGAAAATATTTTCTTATCTATTTGGCATCTGGTAACACTTGGGATTAGAGTTGAAGGGAAAAGTTTCATTGTCCAAGTGTTCCTCTACTCAATGGGCCTCTGCGTTAAGGGAGTAAGAGAGAGCACCTGAACCTAATATGGGTTAAATTTCATTGTGATGAAGATTCTGAGGGAGAAGTTCCCTTGCTTTCCAGAAATACCTTTAAGGATTAGAAGGAAGAGCGTTAGCACCTGTCTAGAGTTAAGAACAATAATTATTTAGTTTTGTTAGATTTTGATGGTTGACTTGAACAATATATCCTTTGAGAAATTCATCAATGCAGTTATATCACTCCATTGATGGATCCCTTGATCCTTTCCAATCTATATGCATAATCAGATATACAGTTCATCCTATAACTGCCTTAAAGGCTTACAAAGATTCTGATTATCATAGCTATCATAAGCTGTGATAAAATCATATTACGCCCACTAATATGGGACCCACTTGGGTGCAACAAGTGGGTTATAAAGCATTAACCTAATTTCACCTAATTATTAGTGAAATTACGATAAATGCATAACGATATGTTTTCATGTTGGTCTTCATAATTGGCATGATATCACTAAAATATGGATAGCCCAAATAGGGAGTACCTAATGCTATTGAGAAGCCTGCTGATGTCCTGATTTGGAGCGTCATTATTCAGATGCACTTTTGTATTTATCCCATTATTCATATTTTATCAGATGTATGACGAAACTCTAAACAGGTTGTTTGTAAAGCAAATATGCACCTCTGAGGTCCCATTAGTAAGCCAAAATTTCTACAATCTACAAGCGTAGGGTGCCTTCAATCAGATTAAATGATGGTTAGTAAGTTGATTCAAGGACCACTTTAGTTGGTAATTTTTAATAACCATTGTCATTATCTGTAGAGGATTGGCATTGCTTGGACGAACTTTATAATAGAAGAGTATGGTCAGAGGATGCCCAAGAGGTATAAAATACAGGCGTTTGGACATCTAATAAAATATCTAATAACCAGCTTATAATATGATATTAAAATCTTCATATTGTAACCATCAACCTATTAGTCTCCCATATCTCATACCTTTTTGATAACACTAAGGTAGTGTTAAAATTTTATTAGGAGTGTTGAAAAGAATTAGGGAAGCTTGTTTATTTATGTGTCAGAAGAAGTTTGTGGTTAGAAGGGGCAATAATCCCAGTGAAGACCAGAAGAGTCATATTTAGATTAAGGCCTTGTGAGCCTCAGAACGGTTAGGAATACTGTAAGACACTCGGCGAGAATTGAGGAGATACTGGCCGAATTTCTTTCTGACTAACAATCAGAATTCTAACTAATAAGCAATTAAATAAAAAATGGAAAATTGTTACAATTCAACCAGGATAATAGTCTACATACTATTGTTATCTCAACAAATTAATATCGATACTTTTTCAATGCACACATCTGAGCCTGTGAAGTAAAACAGACATTAAATTTACATTTGGTGATCATTACTGGGGTAGTTAAGAATTCAGGCCAAAGATCATATAAAAAGTATCAGCGGAATGTCATACAAGAATGAACTTTGGAGCTGTGGACAGAATTAAAACTAATAAGAATATGTGAGCTTGGAGTCACAAGCTGATCTAACTAATTTGGATGAACAAGTGATGAAAGCTGATAAGGAAACTGAATAAGTTGAAAAATGGCATTAAAGATCTTTATGGAAAGGTTATCTCATTAATTTTAAACCAATAAATTAAGGAGGTACTATTTCAGAAAACTGAAAAAGAAGTGGATAGAGAACGTTTTTATTGGATTCAAGAAGGCATAGTGCAGATCCTAAAGCACTTAGAAGAACTTGAAAACCACAAGTGTGATTACACCCAGATGGAGGCAAATGAATTTGATAACATACTGTTATAAAGTTCATTTGGGATATACAAACCCCAGGAAGTGTGCTTAAAGATTTTGCTGCAATTTTGGAGATGACCCCTGAAGCTGTACCTATCATTATTCAAGTTGCTGAGCAGGATCCTTCTACCACAATAGCAATGTAAGAATATTGGTTAACACCAAAATTGCCCATCTTTCACCAGGATAATGCACTGGCATTTTTACGCCTACTCAGATGACAATTTATTAATATAGCAACTGCCAAAAAGCAGTAACTGTGATGAACTAATTAGACATTTTTTTGTCAAAATATGGCATTTACCCCATCTCAGCGGGGACATTTGGACATTCAACGACGCCAACCAAGCAATAATACCTGAATTTGGTAGTCCTACATGGATGGCTAAACAAAGACAAAAGTTTTTTGGAATTTAAAAAGGTTTAAACATTAGTTTTTTCACTGTCCAAATAATATTAAGAATCACAAACCCTTACTGGCACAAAAGTTCTATAAGATATTGATGCATGCATAGTAATGAAAGTGGCACTTTAGCCCTACAGGGATTTGTACCGCGCTATGGTTTTGGCACCTGCAAACTAAACTTTCACATCACATAATGTGGATTATCTCAAGATGCTAGAAGCAACACTAGATGCACCCTATTGAACCTTCAAGACGTTCCTCTCAGAATGCAGAAGACAGTAAAATTTCCCAAGTCTAGTAAAGAACATCCAAAATGAGTCATAACGGGAAAAATCATAAATTACTGAAACAAACAATAATACTCAAACCTGCTGCCACCAATGTAGAAAGCATGAGCATTTAGTCACTCAGTGTTGGTATAAGAAGCCTAAAAAAGTGACTATGGTGCAGGCTAAAAAAATAAACTGGCCAGAATATGGGAAAAGGGACAGAAGTCTAAATATAAAACAATTTAGACCTGTAATCAACCTGTTCTCTATGACATATTTGCAGATGACCTGAATATTTCTGAGCTATTTGTAAATGAAACACGCCTGATCTGCTCTACCAGATGGATAATTTGGATGTGAACACAATACCACAATTAAAAGTGAATGGGATAGACTCATAATTTGTGAAGGAAGATGCTCAGCCATTTTCTCAACAGTTAGTAGAAAAGATCAGAACTGCCAGAAGCATTAAATAATTACTCAAGATGAAATTGATGATGCAAGCATTTCTCTCTCTAATAGCATGGTCAAAGAGTACTTTTCTTACTTATCTGCACATCCAATTTATATTATAGATTTGACAAATAATGCAATAATTCACTCAGAAACAATTTTTATTACAATACTCTGAGTGTACATATTCAGAAAGTATAGTTAATGAATTAGGAGTATGGGTGATAATGACAGTGGAGCGCCCAATAATGCTGTTTCAACCAATTTGGTGAAGAAACAGAAGATTTTGCTGAATTTGAAATCAGAAGGAATATGGAACCACCCAACTAAATACCACACCTTCTTATGGATCATATAATGCACTATTGCTTTAGTTGAATCACTGGTGGTATCAACTACCGCCATAGTATTGGCAAATCAAAATAATGTCATCTTCATCTGTTTTTTTGATAAATTATCGTGCCAAATGTTATTTTGAGGAGATTACCCTAACAATTTTTGGGCAACTTGCTCTTGGTATATCACAGAAAGGAGAGACCCCACTGATAAAGAAGAATAATTTGTAAAAATAATCTGCAACAACAGCATAAATCCCATCTAATACAAGCTGGTTGGAAGAAAAATCATGGAAATGCCAACACAGATCCTTGAAAACCATGGGATACTGTTGAGGTAAAAAACAATGAATACCATTGTCAGAAAATTGACTATGAGCTCTGCTAGTTGGCAGGCCAACCAATATAAAACTGGTTGGACCTTGTCATTTTTGCCTTAGGCAAGGGCCAGCAGCGCTGGATGACCACTTGGTGTGTCACCTGCACCATTTGGGGATCCTCTAGCCTAATCCTTAACCAACGAAACAAATTATAAACTTGTAACATGAGATAACTTAGACAAATGGAGATATTTATTGAAAGGGAAGCGCCAGGTATTTATATTATTTACAAAAAGGCTACTGTGCCCACCGCTGACATATCAGCTTTCTTCTGGTTTTCCAACCAACCACTCTTTCAGCCTTCCACTGTGCTACGCTCTTTCCTGGTGTTGACCCTCTCACCCTGTCCTTTCCAATAACCAAATATTATTTTGGCTTCATCCTCAGTATTCAGTCGCTGGTAACCATATAATTTAATATATAATTAAGTGTTAAATGTGAATTTGACTTAATAATAATGCGCAGAAATATCTTTGGTCACTTGGACTGACTTGGGACAACTTGGCTTTCTACCAACACACGTTTTGACTCATTAGAGTCAATTATTTTGGATCGTCTTTCTCAGGTAATAATTGATTATAATAAATGAGGAGCCATAAACAAATTCAGCTGCCTCGAACTCAAAATAGTCAGGTTCCACTGACATTACTTAATTGATACAAATGGATCTTCCTTGGCTACTAATCACCAGTGATCCTTTTACTAATTCAGGCCATTAATTGGCTCCATTTGTCTTAACTTGTAAACTTGGCGGAATACTTGGATTCAGCTCAACCCAATTTGGGAAAAATCATCACACAATCATCTAACCATATGAAATTCGTTTGATAAGCCATTCTGACATGATTGGCCTATTTCATCCCAAATAATGATTAATCATTAGAGGATTCCATCTGGTTAAAATTCTGACAACTATTCCACTGGGAACAAAATAAAAGTTAACACAGGGTTAACACTAGAGATCCTAGAACTTTTATATGGAGAAGTCATTGCCCTATAAAAATTAAGAATGGAACTTTAGGTAGTGCTGGGGATTATAATGCCAGTCTATGGTGAAATTCAAGTTCTACCGGCCAATCTTAACATAAAATGATGAAAATGTGAAAAAACCCAAGTTATCACATTTGCATTTAATCCCAATGGCAGAAATTAGGGAGTTCCATGACTTTAGAATGTTAACAGAATTTGGACTACCTGCGAATGCTGCTGCCTGCATTAGTGTACTGGTTGATAGAGAGCAACTGGGTGGGTTTTCAGAAAATCAGCAAGAAGAAGAGCTACAATTATTTGAAAAATATTGAGAGATAACTGCTAGTACAATTATGCCCTTACACACTAAGAATGTGATCCATGAGGTTGACACTGGGGAATATCCACCAATATAAATGCGATCTGTCAACCCCAGTCTAATGCTAATGAAGCAGTAGTCAGTAAAGAGATCATTAAACTAATTAGCATGGGCCACATACTATTTTTAAGCCCTTGGGCGTGTATAGATCCTTTTTGTGAAGAAAAAGATGGATCAAAAAATAGTTATTGATCACCACCAGTTGAATAATATCACTAAGAAGGATTCTTATCTGCTTCCATGGATAGATGATGCACTTGATTTCCTAGGGGAAGCCAAGTTCTCTTTGGTGATGGATCTGTTCTTGGGGTATTGGAAGATAGACTTACAAAAAGAAAACCAAGAGAATGTGCAATAATAACCGCACAAGGATTATACCAGCCAATGTGGATGACCCAGGGATTGTGTTGTGCCAGCAACATTCCAGAGGGCGAATTTTGTCTTGAGTAACTTGTAATTGTCTTGCAGATTGGTGTACTTGAATGACATCAACATTTTCAGTATGAAATTTACTAGTCACCTGGAAAACTTAGTAGTAGTGATTAAATGCTTAGCAATGAAATATTTGTGATCAAGCCAAAGAAATTTCATTTCTCTAACAAAGAGTATGATTTTTTGGGTTTGTGAAAACTCTGGCGGATTACGACCACAGCTACAGAAGTTAACGGCTACTAAATGGATATTGGTTCAAAGAGTGTTTAGGATATTCAAGTCTCTCTTGGGACGGTCAACAGCTATCAATTTATCAAAAAACTCTGGTATCACCAAACTATTATTTCAACTGCTGAAGTATTTAAAAAAGGATTTGTGTTAAATGAGGATGTTCAATAAGCGTTAATAAAATAAGAAAATATCTAGTGATTAGTCCTGTTCTGAAAAAGCTAAGTTTCATCAAGGTTAAATTATTTAGACAGATGCCTCACTAATAGTGATTCACTCAAACTTAAGTCAAGAAGATTACGATGGGAAGATCATCTGGTGGCACGTGTGAGAAGAACATTGATGCCAATGGAAAGGTACTAAACTGTTATAGAGCAAGAATTCCTTGTGGTGATATACACATGTAAATAATTTTGAATATATATTTATAAGACACACTTCAAGGTTGTGACTGAGCACTCATCTCTACGCTGGTTGCATAATCTTAAAGAACCAGAGGGGCAACTGGAACGATGAGCTATGAAACTGAAAGCCTACAATTTTGATATCATATACCAAACAGGAGCAGCACATCATAACGCTGATGGACTATCAATATTACCTGCCATTCAAGTAATGTACCAGCAAGTAGAGAATTTTCACCAGCTTAAAAAGGGAATATTGAGGATGAACCTTTGAGATTAAAATCGTGCTGAAGAAAGTAATGAAAAATAAAGCTATGAAGATTGGACAGCTGTTAAAGTCAATTAATGAAAAACAATACTTTTTCCCTAAACTGTTAGAATTCTCAGATCTTATCTAAGCCACACACAAGGACATAGGGCATGATGGCCTAAGAAAAACAATGGATATCTGCACCAGTAATATTACCGGGAATTAATCAATTAGACATACCGGATTACCTATCCTGCTGTGTGGAGTGTCAATTCCACAAACCCCACAAGAATGTGACGCAATACCAGCTATCAAGCCCTGGTTTTGCTTGTCATACGGTTATAATAGACGTTATGGGACCCTTGAGTGTTAGTATTGGGGGATTAAAGTGCATAATAGTCTTAATAGACCAACTTTCTAGATGTGTAGAGATGATGGCCTTGAGTAGAGTAGATATTACAAGCACTGCGAGGTTTATACTGGACCAATTATAGTACTGGCATTGATGCCCATAAGTATTACTAAGTGATAACAGAACCAACTTCAAATCATATGTGATTCAAGACTGAATGAATTAATGTGAACTGAGATGTGGTGTCCATTCCCTACCGTTTGGAAACAAATGGAATAGTAAAAAGAGTCTCAGAACTCTAGCCGTGGTGCTAAATATATTGGTAGAAGGAAAATCCTTTTCTTGGGGATCTTATTTGAGTTCAGTTACCTTCACGAACAATATCAATTGTTATAAAGTGACAGAGAAAACGCCGCTTGAACTCTTATATGGATGAAGAGCCTCACTACCATCAATTTCTTAATCGACAATTGAACTAGCTTCAGGGATGAGCATAGAATAATACTTAACCTGACTGGTGAATTATATGATCAAACTGCAATTACAGGAATTTGACATAATGTTAAAGAAAAGAACCAGATCGAGGAAGAATTATAATCAATATTGACCAGCGCTTAGAGAATACCATGTGGGAGTTAGGGTAGCCTATTGAGATAACCATGGGTTTGTAAAAAGAAACAAGTTGCGCCCTATGGTCAGGTCCATTTGAGATTATTTCTAAGACGGTGACAAGTGTCTATATGCTAAAACATCTCTGATGGTTGTATATTGAACCAGGTCCATGCCAAAACTTTAAGTATCGATTAAGGGAAAATAATTGCAACAAATCCTTGGGACCGCTGAACTATAATTGCTGGATAAGTTTCAAAAGGGCCCTCTGAACCATAATTTCTGAAAAGTCTCAAGAGGGGAGCTCTGAACCAGAATTGATGATTAAGTTATAAAATAAGGACTCTGAACCTAATGATAATAGGTTAAGTACTATTACAATATCAAAAAATAGTATAAAACTATAAAATAATATAAGCATAAAAAATAAAAAATAGATACTAAAGTATTGATACTTTATTTTTACCATTATCAAGTATCTGCCAAGTTCCCACCTACTATTAACCAGCGGGGACAAGGGGGATAAATTATGATGGGATCAAAGAAAGCCATGAATGTTTGCAGGATCAGCTCATGTTGAAACTGTGTCCGCTGTAAAGAGGCATGAGGAGAGTAGAAGATCAGATAAGATTGAAAATGGAGAGCCAAGCCTGGGGAAGTACAGAAACTAAGATATTGGTGAAGCTGATTGAGAATATCTTCAAGTGCCGTGGTGTCATGTATCCCAACATGGGAGAATACAGGCTTATCAGACATGTCATTGGTGATATCAACTATAATAGCCTTGGTAAGGCATGGGGCCATACAAGCACGCTCTAGGGAGGCGGCATCAAGAAAGAGATGAAAAGGAAATGCGCTAATGAGAAGGACCACGCAGAGACACATTGAGCATGGAAAAGGGAAATGGACTTTAAGGAGACAAAATTTAACCAATGTTGCCAGAATCATGCTGGAAATTAAAGTGGCGTCTTCCCCTGAGAATTCTATCATTGCTGAATAATCTGGGCAAGCAGGGGCTGTGTTAGTAATTCAGTATTCCCACATAAACCAGCTTAATTTATTATATAGATATCAAAAAAATTTTCTTTCTCGTTGCAAACACTTTTGCAACCCATTCAATTCAAGACTAAATCTAGTTTGATAATCTCATAGAGGGGATTAGTCTGCGCCCATGTCTGGGAGCAGTTGGGCAAGCAAGGCAAGAGGAGCAGGCGGAAGGCCCGCGGCCTCTAACGTTCAAAAACGCCCCAGAGAATCCGGTGGAATAGAAAAAAATCTAAAAAAAACTGGCGGTCACAATTTCCCAGGAGATACTCGCGTGGCAAGCATGATGCAACCAGTACATCAACACGCCACATTCCCAGCCACTTTTGTCAGTGGAATTCGGAGTCCGTGTGTATCTGGACATCCAAAAAATGGCCCTATGGGAAAAATTTTGTGAAGATGTACACAAAATTTTCCTGACTGCAGTGTATGTTGCACCTCACTCCATGTTGTGCAGTTGGCTGGACCTAGGTTTCAAAAGCAAAATAGCAGCAGAATAGGCTGCAGCGGTGTGCATAGTGGTCGACCTCCCTGAAGGGCAACGGGTTGTCGAAACTAAATGCACCAGATGGACAAAAAAACCAAATTTTCCTCACATTTGACTTTTTGCCTACTACAGTAAAATGTAAATTTTGGAGCAACACCTGAAAGATGGTCTCGCCATATATGGCAAAATACAATCTTTCAAAATGCAACGTTTCATGCTGATGCCACACCTGTGCACCGGCAAAGCCATCACAGTTCTGACCCCAACCGAGGAGATTGTGAGGACCTAACCCAGATCCCGCACTCCACCTTTATTGACATTGCAGGGCACACCACCCACCCATTCTGGGTAACCGTGGACAGCGCGCCCCCATTTGCACCAACTGTGACGCGTTCAGCCATAAGGTGCATGCATGCCCCATCAAAGAGGGCGTCACATTCCAAGAGCACCCCTTGGCAGCCATGGCCAGCGGAGAGGCGCACTATGAACCAACCGCAAGCACCAAGGAGGCTTTCCCGTGGGGAGCACAAGGCTGCTACCTATTGGTAAAGCCCATCTCCCTGCAGGAGCAGAAGAAGGCCAAGCAGGCCCGTAGGACCGCGGCCAAGGCCACCACCACCATCCCACACTCACAACGCCAGGAGGACATGGAGACCTTCATGGCAGAAGCAACTCA
The DNA here is from genome assembly GCA_022478985.1 of Massospora cicadina. Classification (NCBI taxonomy): domain Eukaryota; kingdom Fungi; phylum Entomophthoromycota; class Entomophthoromycetes; order Entomophthorales; family Entomophthoraceae; genus Massospora; species Massospora cicadina. The sequence continues at coordinate 81,785 of JAKSZP010007997.1, read as the reverse complement.
GGAATCCATCACCCAATCAGATTGGGAGGCCCATGCCAAATGGGCCACTCAATCTGAGGATCCAATGGGAGATTTGATCTCACCCAATCTCTGCACCCAAGCCCCAGTCAAAACTGACTTGGGACCTATCCCAACCAAAAAAATTTTTTTGCCCCACTCGACGGTGCACCAAACTTATCCGCACCGCAAAAATTCATTTGACGTTGGGAAAACAAAAAGTGAAGGCCAAAGCCAATGCGACTCTTTCCACAAAAATTAACAAAAACCCTGATAGCGTTGCTGCTAATACCCGCGCTGCTGTGAAAGCCCATGGGGACCTGGAAGAGGCTGGTGGGCCCAGGGGCCCACCCCCTCGCACCTAAGGTGCGATGGGGGAAACCTTCACTCTAGGGATGCTGAATATCGCCAGACTCAAGGCCTCCCCATCCCAGGCTAGGAAACTGAGTTTTTTACAAAACAATTTACCCGTGGATATCCTGGCCATCCAGGAGTCCCACTGTCCACAAGGTTCTGAGGAAGCTTGGAAAACAATGCTCCTACCATCCTTATCCTTTTGGTCGAAGCACTGTGGGGTGCTAATTCAAAAAACAATTTTTTCAAATTTACATCTTCAGAAACATTCCTAAATGGCTGAGTGCTCATTGTCACCTTTTCATGGGCTGATGTTGCACACACAATTGTCAACATTTATGCCCCAAACGGTGCACAAGAGCGTCAGGAATTTTTCTTGTTGGTCAAATCCCTCCCGCTACCCTTAATTCTTTCCTAATTGGCAACATGAACTGTTGGCTAACCTCACCAACGGACTGGTGGCCGCCCTCACCCCATGCCCCACAGGGTCACATAGAACTATGTGTTCTAAAAGCCACCCTTGGGTTAATGGATGCGCTGCTGTGACATGCCCCACTGCTCGAAAACATGACGCATCCCCACATCCACAACAGCCAATTAAGGTCCATGACCCGCATCGACCTTATTCTAGTGCCAACAAAATTCCAACCCCACATCTCCCACTTCAAAACAACGAAAATGGAATTCTCCAACCACTGACTGGTCTTGATAACATACCACTTACCCGTCACAGTTGCAAAGGCCCCACATTGGTGCAAATCCACCCCCCAGAGCTCGCGTCGCCAGGATTTTCCACATGGGTGGAAGAGGCAACTTTGGCAAAATTGTTTGTTGCACCATTTTGCATGGACCCCATTTCCACATGGGCAACTTTCAAAGAAGATACCATCCGCCACTATCGCCATCTCTCATCCAGACACTCACGAGCCACATCAGCAGTTATATCGCACGCGCTGGCGGAATTGGCCCACTTGGAGTCCAACATTCCAGCCTCAGGATATAGCCCTGCATGGGGCCAGAAGTGGGCGGAGGCAGCCGCCCACCTCAACGCACTTGAAAGGCAACACAAACATTTGGTTTGTGTCCAATACAGGGCCACACGCATCACTAAAGGCAACAAGTGCACCGCATACTTCTTCAAAAAATTTTTTGCACCACACCAGAGCGTGGCCTGCACACAGGTGCGAAGATCGGATAATTCTATTGTGGACACACCGGCTGAAGTGGCAATCAAAAAATGCAAAGATATTACTCCAAGTTATACTGAGCCAAACCAATTCAGCCAGCTGAAATGGCAGAATTTTTCACCAGAGCTCATATCCGCACCATTTTCTGATACCCAGAAATAATGAATTTAATTTTAAATTTATTGCGGGAAGGCCGACCATGGGACAGACACTTCCAAATATGACTCAGACGAGACAAAACTCAGTACCAGGTGAGGCACCCCAGAGAAGCGATGCTATCTCTTGTTGCCAGCAGGAACGCCACTTATGGGAAGGGGAGGGAACGTGTGTAGGGGGCGTAGCCACTATTGAGCACGTGTGGAGGAAGGGGTCTGATTTGATGAACCAAACTGGGAACCAGGAGGAGACCAGCTGCCGGCGACGTGGTGGGAGATATCCAAACATCCACGCTTGAAAGTGATCCACCAAATGAGACCAGAATCTGTGGACAGCTTCAGGGAGGGTGGGGATGGATCCGGCGATGGCATCCAAGACAATCGTGTGGATAGTCCACATGGCGATTGCAACCACCAGAGCATGGAGGGAGGGTGGGAGGGGGAGGCCATTGATGAAGCAAACATATCTCTTGACAGACTGAAGGGATGTGTTTGATCCTGGCCTAGCAGACGTTGGACTTCGCGCCATATTACTTTAGAGGTGGGGCACTTCTCCAGGCGGTGAAACAGCGTTCCATACTGGCCACACACGACACAGGATGAGTGTAAAGCATTTGAGCGCTCAGCTGTACGATACACCCACCTCAGGCAGCGCCACACATGGGAACGGACTTGAGGCTGCAACAGAGGATGGTGTGCGTATTTCCAGATAGTCTTTTGGGTCTCAGTGGAATAAGGGATGTCCATCATGTCCAGGTAGTCCACCCTGGATAGGACTTGGGGTCGAGTGGGGATCACGCCATCATGGATGGGTAGCCCCTGTACCTCTTGTGTGAACTGAGGAGAGGGGCGGCCTCTTTGGGTTGTATGTCCACTAATACGAATTCTCCACTCTGCGCTTCGCATGGAGAGTAGGATTCGTTTGTAGTGGGTTTTGGTCCCGTGAGGACCTGTGGCTGATGTGTGTGATGCGAGGTATTTCATCAGGGAGTGGGGGTTTGATGGATTGTTGAGGCCCAAGGCTCGGGAGAAGTTGGAGCGGGCCGCGCGGGACCAGTGTTGGGATGGGAGTGTAGGAGCAGTGACGGCCGCAATCCAGGTGCCTAGGATCTTGGCGGCATGGGCTTTGAAGTCAAGTAGGCCCATGCCACCATGATGATGAGGGCCAAACATGACCTCTAGCCGTACTGGTGGAGGGCGGCCTGACCAAAGCCAACCTTGTAGCAAAGCATACAGGGATTTGAAGAAGCTTGGGGAGAAGGGGATGGCGTGGGCTCCAAACCAGACTTTGGATAGGAGCATAGAGTTGGCAAGAACAACCCTGCCAGTGAGGGTAGTAGGGTGGGCTCTGAGAGAGGCGATTCGCTTCGTCACGTTGTCCAGTATATGGCCCTCCATTACTGCTGACGCGTATCCTCCTGCCTCCAACCACACGCCCAGATGGCGTACCGGTCCTATGGTAGGTCGCGGCACAAGGGAGCACCAGTGGAGCGGTGTGTTTTGAGTTAGTAAGGCGTGGACTTGGGCGAGCAGCTGGGCTGGGTTGGGAACTACTTGCTGGGGCCCAGCAGTTCTGAAACCGACCAAGGAGGATGATTTCGGTTTTGGAGGCGTTTAGTGCCGCGTTGCTTACCCGGGAATATTCCTGGATGAGGGCTTCAAGCGCGCGTGCATCTTTATTATTAGACACCCCCACCACACAATCATCTGCAAATGCCATCATCTTGACTGGGGTTTGGCCTGGCACATGGACCCCAGTGAGTTGGGCATTCACATTTCGCAGTAGTGGGTCAAGGCTGAAGTTGTATAAGAGTGGGCTCAGGGGGTCCCCTTGTCGCAGGCCCCTTTGAGGATGGACTACATCCGTTAGGAAACCTGGGCCTTGCACAGCCATTGTTGCAGATTCCGTGAGCAGCATCACCCAGTTAATGAAGCGGGGAGGTAGGCGGAATTGTTGGAGGCAGGCCTAAGGTATTCCCAGTTTACTCTATCATAGGCCTTTTGTTGGTCCAAGAATACAAGTGCCCCAGAGGCTGTGGACTGACACACATTAGCCACAGAGTGCACGTTATCCCAAATCAACCTTCTGGGGATGAAACCGAATTGTTCTGGAGAGATGGTGGCAGATGCTACAGTCCCTAAACGGTTAGCCATGATTTTTGTTAAAATTTTGGTGTCTGTGTTTGTTAGAGAAATGGGGCGCCAGTTGGCTAAGTCTAGCCTATCCCCTTTCTTGAAGAGTGTGACTGTAAAAGCCTCATGTCCTCCTGGTAGGAGGCGCGTTTCCAACAGGCTTTGGTTGAGTGAGGCTAGCAGCAATGGGGATATATATTTAAAATATTTTTTGTAGAACTCATATGGAATGCCATCTGGGCCTGGGCATTTTCAGTTTGGCGCACCATGAATGGTAGTCCATAATTCGTTCAAGAGTAATTAAATTCATTATTTCCGGTATCGGAAAATGGTGCGGATATGAGCTCTGTCGAGAAATTCTGCCATTTCAGCCGGCTGAATTGGTTCAGCTCGGTATAACTTGGAGTAATATCTTTGCGTTTTGATTGCCACTTTGGCCAGTGTGTCCATGATAGAATTATCCGATCTTTGCACCTGTGTGCAGGCCACGCTCTGGCATGGTGCAAAATTTTTTTGAAGAAGTATGCGGTGCACTTGTCACCTTTAGTGATGCGTGTGGCCCTGTATTGGACACAAACCCGATGTTTGTGTTGCCTTTCAAGTGCGTTGAGGTGGGCTGCTGCCTCCGCCCACTTCTGGCCCCATGCAGGGCTATATCCTGAGGCTGGAATGTTGGACTCCAAGTGGGCCAATTCCGCCAGCGCGCACGATATAACCGCTGATGTGGCTCATGAGCGTCTGGATGAGAGATGGTGATAGTGGCGGATGGTGTCTTTTTTGAAAGTTGCCCATGTGGAAATGGGGTCCGCGCAAAACGGTGCAACAAATGATTTTGCCAAAGTTGCCTCTTCCACCCACGTGGAAAATCCTGGCAACGCTAGCTCTGGGGGGCGGATTTTGCACCAATGTGGGGCCTTTGCAACTGTGACGGGTAAGTGGTATGTTATCGAGACCAGTCGGTGGTCGGAGAATTCCATTTTCGTTGTTTTGAAGTGGGAGATGTGGGGTTGGAATTTCGCCGGCGCTAGAATAAGGTCAATGCGGGTCATGGACCTTAATTGGCTGTTGTGGATGTGGGGACGCGTCATGTTTTTGAGCAGTGGGGCATGTTGCAGCAGTGCATCCATTAACCCAAGGGTGGCTTTTAGAATGCATAGTTCTATGTGACCCTGTGGGGCGTGGGGTGAGGGCGGCCACCAGTCCGTTGGTGAGGTTAGCCAACAGTTCATGTCACCGATTAGGAAAGAATTGGGGGGTAGCGGGAGGATTTGACCAACAAGAAAAATTCCTGATGCTCTTGTGCACCGTTTGGGGCATAAATGTTGACAATTGTGTGTGCAACATCAGCCCATGAAAAGGTGACAATGAGCACTCAGCCATTTAGGAATGTTTCTGAAGATGTAAATTTGAAAAAATTGTTTTTCTGAATTAGCACCCCACAGTGCTTCGACCAAAAGGATAAGGATGGTAGGAGCATTGTTTTCCAAGCTCCTCAGAACCTTGTGGACAGTGGGACTCCTGGATGGCCAGGATATCCACAGGTAAATTGTTTTGTAAAAAACTCATTTTCTAGCCCGGGATGGGGAGGCCTTGAGTCCAGCGATATTCAGCATCCCTAGAGTGAAGGTTTCCCCCATCGCACCTTAGGTGTGAGGGGGTGGGCCCCCTGGCCCACCAGCCTCTTCCAGGTCCCCACGGGCTTTCACAGCAGTGCGGGTATTAGCAGCAACGCTATTGGGGTTTTTGTTAATTTTTGCGGAAAGAGTCACATTGGCTTTGGCCTTTGCTTTTTGTTTTCTCGACGTTGGACGAATTTTTTGCGGTGCGGATAAGTTCGGTGCACCGTCGAGTGGGGGCAAAAAAATTTTCAGTTGGGATAGGTCCCAAGTCAGTTTCAACTGGGGCTTGGGTGCAGCGATTGGGTGAGATTGAATCTCCCATCAGATCCTCAGATTGAGTGGTCCATTTGGCTTGGGCCTCCCAATCTGATTGGGTGATGGATTCCCAAGTTGCTTCCACTGCGAAGGTCTCCATGTCCTCCTGGCGTTGTGAGTATGGGATGTTGGTGGTGACCTTGGCCGCTTCCTTGGCCACAGTCCTATGGGCCTGCTTGGCCTTCTTCCACTCCTGCAGGGAGATGGGCTTTAACAATAGGTAGCAGCCTTGTGCTCCCCACGGGAAAGCCTCTTTGGTGCTTGCAGTTGGTTCATAGTGCGCCTCTCCGCTGGCCATGGCCGCCGAGGGGTGCTCTTGGAATGTAACGCCCTCTTTAATGGGGCACATGTGTGCCTTATGGCTAAACGCGTCACAGTGGGTGCAAATGGGGGCGCGCTGTCCACGGTTACCCGGAATGGGTGGGTGGTGTGCCCTGCGATATCAATAAAGGTGGAGTGCGGGATCTGGGTTAGGTCCTTCACAATCTCCTCAGTTGGGGTCAGAACTGCGATGGCTTTGCCGGTGCACAGGTGTGGCATCAGCGTGAAACATTACATTTCGAAAGATTGTATTTCGCTGTATATGGTGAGACCATCTTTCAGGTGTTGCTCCAAAATGTCACATTTTACCGTAGTAGGCAAAAAGTCAAACGTGAGGAAAATTTGGTTTGATTTTGTCCATCTGGTGCATTTAGTTTTGATGACCTGTTGCCCTTCGGGGAGGTTGACCACTACGCGCACCGCTGCAGCCTAATCTGCTGCTATTTTGCTTTCAAAACCTAGGTCTAGCCAACCGCGCGACATGGAGTGAGGTGCAACGTACACCGCGGTCAGGAAAATTTTTGTGTACATCTTCACAAAATTTTTCCCATAGGGCCGTTTTTTGGATGTCCAGATACACACAGACTCCAAATTCCACCGACAAAAGTGGCTGGGAATGTGGCGTATTGATGTACTGGTTGCATCATGCTTGCCACGCGAGTATCTCCGGGGAAATTGTGACTGCCAGTTTTTTTAGAATTTTTTTATTCCGCTGGGTTCTCCGGGGCGTTTTCGAACGTTAGAGGCTGCGGGCCTTCCACCTGCTCCTCTTGCCTTGCTTGCCCAACTGCTCCCAGACATGGGCGCAGACTAATCCCCTCTATGAGATTATCAAACTAGATTTAGTCTTGAATTGAATGGGTTGCAAAAGTGTTTGCAACAAGAAAGAAAAGTTTTCCTAGAAATAATGAATTTAATTACTCTGAACAAATTATGGACTACCATTTGCGGTGCACCAAATCAAAAATGCCCAGGCCCAGATGGCATTCCATATGAGTTCTACAAAAAATAATTTAACTATATATCCCCATTGCTGCTAGCCTCACTCAACCAAAGCCTGTTGGAAATGCGCCTCCTACCAGGAGGACATGAGGCTTCTACAGTCACACTCTTCAAGAAAGGGGATAGGCTAGACTTAGCCAACTGGCGCCCCATTTCTCTAACAAACACAGATACCAAAATTTTATCAAAAATCATGGCTAACCGTTTAGGGACTGTAGCATCTGCCACCATCTCCCCAGAACAATTCAGTTTCATCCCCAGAAGGTCAATTTGGGATAACGTGCACTCTGTGGCTAATGTGTTAGTCCACAGCCTCTGGGGCACTTGTATTCTTGGACCAACAAAAGGTCTATGTTAGAGTAAACTGGGAATACCTTAGGGCCTGCCTCCAACAATTCCGCCTACCTCCCCACTTCATTAACTGGGTGATGCTGCTCACGGAATCTGCAACAATGGCAGTGCGCAGCCCAGGTTTCCTAAAAGAAGTAGTCCGTCCTCAAAGGGGCCTGCGACAAGGGGACCCCCTGAGCCCACTCTTATACAACTTCAGCCTTGACCCACTACTGCGAAATGTGAATGCCCAACTCACTGGGGTCCATGTGCCAGGCCAAACCCCAATCAAGATGATGGCATTTGCAGCTGATTGCGTGGTGGGGGTGTCTAATAACAAAGATGCACGTGCGCTTGAAGCCCTCATCCAGGATTATTCCCGGGTAAGCAACGCGGCACTGAACGCCTCCAAAACTGAAATCATCCTCCTTGGTCGGTTTCAGAACTGCTGGGCCCCAGCAAGTAGTTCCCAACCCGGCCCATCTGCTCGCTCACGTCCACGCCTTACTAACTCAAAACACACCGCTCCACTGGTGCTCCCCTTTGTGCCACGACCTACTATAGGACCAGTACGCCATCTGGGCGTGTGGTTGGAGGCAGGTGGATACGCGTCAGCAGTAATGGAGTGCCATATACTGGACAACGTGACGAAGCGAATCGCCTCTCTCAGAGCCCACCCTACTACCCTCACTGGCAGGGTTGTTCTTGCCAACTCTATGCTCCTATCCAAAGTCTGGTTCAGAGCCCACGCCATCCCCTTCTCCCCAAGCTTCTTCAAATCCCTGTATGCTTTGCTACAAGGTTGGCTTTGGTCAGGCCGCCCTCCACCAGTACGGCTAGAGGTCATGTTTGGCCCTCATCATCATGGTGGCATGGGCCTACTTGACTTCAAAGCCCATGCCGCCAAGATCCTGGGCACCTGGATTGCGGCCATCACTGCTCCTACACTCCCATCCCAACACTGGTCCCGCGCGGCCCGCTCCAACTTCTCCTGAGCCTTGGGCCTCAACAATCCATCAAACCCCACTCCCTAATGAAATACCTCGCATTACACACATCAGCTACAGGTCCTCACGGGACCAAAACCCGCTACAAACGAATCCTACTCTCCATGCGAAGCGCAGAGTGGAGAATTCGTATTAGTGGACATACAACCTGAAGAGGCCGCCCCTCTCCTCAGTTCACACAAGAGGTACAGGGGCTACCCATCCATGATGGCGTGATCCCCATTCGACCCCAAGTCCTATCCAGGGTGGACTACCTGGACATGATGGACATCCCTTTTTCCACTGAGACCCAAAGACTATCTGGAAATACGCACACCATCCTCTGTTGCAGCCTCAAGTCCGCTCCCATGTGTGGCGCTGCCTGAGGCGGGTGTATCATACAGCTGAGCGCTCAAATGCTTTACACTCATCCTGTGTCGTGTGTGGCCAGTATGGAACGCTGTTTCACCGCCTGGAGAAGTGCCCCACCTCTAAAGTAATATGGCGCGAAGTCCAACGTCTGCTAGGCCAGGATCAAACACATCCCTTCAGTCTGTCAAGAGATATGTTTGCTTCATCAATGGCCTCCCCCTCCCACCCTCCCTCCATGCTCTGGTGGTTGCAATCGCCATGTGGACTATCCAAACGATTGTCTTGGATGCCATCGCTGGATCCATCCCCACCCTCCCTGAAGCTGTCCACAGATTCTGGTCTCATTTTGGTGGATCACTTTCAAGCATGGATGTTTGGATATCTCCCACCGCGTCGCCGACAGCTGGTCTCCTCCTGGTTCCCAGTCTGGTTCACTAAATCAGACCCCTTCCTCCACACATGCTCAATAGTGGCTACGTCCCCTACACACGTTCCCTCCCCTTCCCATAAGTGGCGTTCCCGCTGGCAACAAGAGATAGCATCGCTTCTCCGGGTGCCTCCCCTGGTACTAAGTTTTGTCTCGTCTGAGTCATAATCGGAAGCGTCCGTCCCATGGTCGGCCTTCCCCACAATAAATTTAAATTTATTATATACATATCTGCTTTATCTGCTGGGGGCGATCTACCATAACATATGTGAGTTATCATAGGAGATGATAATATTGTCTATTGTTATTCCTAATGGGATATTAAATAATCATTTGGGGTTCAATTCCTCCAGATTATTAGTTCTATTGGGGACAGCCTCAACAATCAACATAGTGATTGTTTATAAATTTAACTTTTTATCTAATTATAATGTATAAGTTGATCAGAGTTTGTCACCAATCAATTAAGGGTTTGTTGTTAGTTATTGGGCGTTGTCAACACTTTTAGAGCAACTCATGAATTAACCTTTCAGGTAATACTATTTGCTATTATTAAGTAAAAAGTCTTGTTACTTAAGCAAGTTGCTAGCCTAATGAGGATAGTTCATTGGGGTTGAATGAAGGCGTTGGTACTCGTTCTTTCAATTCAGCCCAGAAGGGGTCATGTTTTAATTAATGGGAAAATCTGACTAGAAGGTTAAGGAAGATCATTGTTTAGGATAACTCCATAGGGTTAATCCATTGGTAACGGCTGCCATTTTCTATAGGGGCGCCAATGGAAGAGCTTGAGAGCCGGATTACCCTATATGTTTCCTGTTTTCATTATATATAACAGTATTAGATTCCTAATAAGTTACTTGGAATAGACATTTAGATAGCTTTTATTGTATACTATTGATATTAGAGTGAAAGTGAAAATATTTTCTTATCTATTTGTCATCTTTCAATATTGGGATTAGAGTCTAAGGGAAAAGTTTCATTGTCCAAGTGTTTCTCAGCTTTACCCATGGGCCCCTGTATTAAGGGAAGAGGAGAAAACCTCTGAACCTAATGATAGGTTAAAGTCTCATTGTGATGAAGATTCTGATGGAAAAGTTCCCTTGCTTTCCAGAAATACCTCTAAGGATTATAAGGAAGATAATTAGCCGACTATATAGCAATGAGGACAATACTTAATCTGGTTATGAAGATTCAATTAGGGTGTTTATCTTCATACAATTGTCAACCCACTATTAATATATTAATTTTTTATTCAACACATACATATGAACCTGTGCAGTAACCAAACTTAAAAATATACAGTATCTGTGTTTTAATCAGGATATCAAATATAATTGGAAGAGTAATGATAATTTAACTCCTATGCGAGAATAATCTCTAGATCCAAGAAGAGGTTTAAAGTCACATCAATTAATAATAAGGAACATCTGATAGTTGGTAAGGCTCAGCTCAATTATAGAAAAATTCAGTTGACTGATTTAATCATATACCCCAAAATAAATTACTGACTAATAAAAATGAAGGATCATCAGAATGTCAGGTGACCATTATTTAGATAGCACTCAATGTAGTAAATTAAGATGAATCCACAAACGAGTAAGATTCAAGAACCTGCCCAATGATTGACCTAAATGATACCAAGTCTCATCCAATATAGTACGCAAACCTACCTCTTTAAGCTATCAAAAATATGACATAAAGGCACTATACAATCTGAAATGCACGCCTGACCAAGAGTCTCCCATATGGAATTCCCCTCTAATATTTTATAAATCATTTCCTTATATTGTTTATAACAAAGAATGTAACATATAAAAATATCTATTCCATAAGACAATAAAGTTACGTTCTTAAATTTATGCCTCTTGTTGGTACTTGACTTAAATAAGTCACTTTTGCCATACTTACCATAGGACATATACTATACTTGATGGGACCTAAGTGTGACTTGGAACACTCAAAAATAAAAATTATACTTGTCATGAGTCTTAGACTGCTTTAAGTATTGACTGTTGGGCTTCTTAAAACAGCACCATCAAGCTAAAAAATGGAATCCCAACAGGATGATACTCACTACAGGGGCTCAGCCAACGCTTACCACACCTGCACCTAATTGATCGCACCATAAAGACAATCTGATGGATATTGTAACATGCTGGGTGCACAAAAAATGGTGAAAAAAAACTTAATGGGAAGTCCACCCATTGTCACATCTAAAGAAGTTCAAGAAAAATCAATGGTGATACCAAAATTTAATCATCCATTATATATCTCCAATGAAGGAGTTTGACATTTATTTTATGGAATCATTAACCCAGGAGAGAGAACCAGCCATAAAAAGAAATTCTCCATGAACAAGACTCTCATGAACATATATTTTTAACGTTCTTCGGATTCATACAGTCAAGTGCAAATCTATCTCGCTATATCATACAATTTTTACACCCAGCGCTTTATCATATTGTGCAATTATTAGGAGTCCATAATGATGAGCTCCACCATCATATCAATACCCATAGGCCCTATAGGTGGTTTATGAACAGGTATTTAATTTAGCATCACGATATATAGGGGAAATCTGCTGTTTTATTAAAGTGAACTATTCCTATATAATTCAGCTCCAAGAACCAAATGGGGACTAATGATTCTGTTGTTATCAAGTATGTTAAAAATCTATAATTTTTCTCTACAAGAACATTTAGAGTTGAATGTAATATTTAAAAGAATCCTTGACGCCTTCACAAATGAGCTCTGAAGACAAGACGCTGAAGCTCATAGTGAAAAGTCATCCAAGCTTCTAATAGCCATTATAATGAAGAATAAAAAAATAAGTTTTTCAATTCCTGGATAGAGAAAGCCATATAATAAATCAATGAGCCGAAGGCTCATCAAACCACCAAGTTGCCAGCATCTCACAGCATTATTTCATGAATGCCATTGATGAGCAGAATCTGGCATCCCATGCAACTCAGGTGTCTACTCTTTACATTACCAAGGGGTTCAACAGTTTGGAAAGTGACATAAGAAAAGCACCTATTTGTGAAGGCATTAATAAATCTTACCATCGCCTCAACGAAGCTGATCAATGCTGAAACACTCTCACAGAAGAGCTGAACTTCAAGACCAACAAGGAACCTCAGAGCACCAAATGCATAGAGATGAAGGAGGACTAGAATTGGCGCATTAAAATGTTGCAGGATGAAACAAGATTTTGCAAACCTACTGATCACTCACTCATCAACAAAATCATGAGGTGGACATCAGCATTAAGAACTTGGAGAATGATAAAGTCGCTCTCAAAAGAAAAATTAATCATCCAAAACTTAAGCCAAGACTTACCCTGGAGGAAATTGAAATCACAACCCTCTACAGAACCAATTACATAAACTTGAACGTCAAGTTGAACAGAGCGATTTAAGAACCAAAAAACTGAATAAAGCTATTAATTTACACGTTGTTACCAGGTTGTATCCACTACCTTTACGCCTACATTCAAGGAGATATCTAAACCTGGCAAAGGATGTATTGCATCTTTCCTCTACATCTATGAATGTCTAGGCTTGAGGATGATATGATAATGGTGACCAATACCAAGGATAAAGCTTCATGTCAGGAGTCCAAAAGGGTTTTAAGTTGGCAGGCCTCCCTGACCTCAAACATACCTTGGACCAACGCTGGGTTAAGGCGAGGTATATCTAGGCTGGTCTTGAGGATGTTAAAGTTTGGTCCTGTATTACAGCAGGTGCATTAAAATGAACCAGCTTTGCAAGTAAAAATGACAGTTCGCTCCAATTTCTGGTGAACGGGGTCTTAAACCCATTTGGCTTTTGAAATTCCACCTCAGGTCAGCCTTACCTACAATTGATAACCTAAGTTCAGTCAATTACAAATATAGTACGCTGCCCAATGAGAGCGTGAGCTTATTGGTGCACCTCAGCTTAGCACCACTTCCATCAATTGATTATTCCCCAAAATTACCTTAAATTTGTTTCTCTGAGACAAATCTTTCTCGTTGGTTAACTTCATCCCTAATAAAAAACCTTCGTTAAGTATACAGGTTTCTTTATGTTAACTTGGGAGAAACCTGTTCTTGGACCTCTTTTTGTAAAATCATGTCACATTAGCTATTTGATTCTCACAACTGTAACTGTCTCCTCTGGTGCATCGCTGGGCTGACCTGGTTCCCTCCATCCTGGGCCGCCTGTGCACTCCAGCTCAGAGCACCGCTTGGGTATGGACCCCACTTTAGAATTCATTTCAGCCTTAGTGTATGTATGGTTTTTATTCTTTTATATCTCTTTAACCACCTTCGCCCTAAGTTACTTTAGCTCTAGTACCCTTTGCGGGCTCTACTTATCTTAATTCTAATGACTAGTTCCCTGGCGTTGGGTCTGTGCACCGTGCACCATCCCGCTGGGAACAGGAAAGTTATAAACACTCTCCTTAAAATGAAGCCACGATGGAAGGTGTGACTTATCATCAAAAGTTAAGCATATTTTATCTTATTTAAGCCATATGACTCAAGAGGTTATGATGCCTCATAAGGATGACCTACATATCTGGAGAGAAACTAAGGAAGCACTCATCAAAGAATTTGGGTCAAAGCAGAATCTGAGTATGAAAAAACAGGCCTTCATGAGAATCGCGCTATTCTGAAATTTAACCCTTGCCAAATTTTCTGACCGATTTTATATAGAGTTCCATATATTGTTATACTTAAGGATGCTTACTTTAAATGATGCCGTAGCCACTATTGTTGCTGGTTTACATAGTAACCCTAATCTAGACATGCATGCCACGTCCATCAGATGAATCTTCTATGCTTTCTTAGACATTAAGAAATCCTTGCTAAATGTAGCTGACATCACAAGCCAAAGACCTCATAAAAGACCTCCATAAAACCAGAGTGTATATCGTGGAGGAAGCGAAACCTATAAAGAGGAAAAGCCAAGATTCACTACTTCAAGATAAATAACCATACTATAGATAACTTTTTCAAGAAGAACCCTGCCCTTCTCATGCAGATCAAAAGGAAGGTCGGCTTAAGGTCAAGTTTCTCTAAAGCTAACCAACACAAAGTACCTGAAAGTGAAACAATGACGATCTCTCACCTCACTTGCATCGATAAAAACCCAATAATTACTCTGAATGGGGTTACATGGACACAATTTGTTAAATTTAGATTCACCTGCTGAGCTCGCCGTTATGGACCATTTTGAATGCTGAAATTATTGACGACACCCAGGGTCCCAAAAGCACTTACCTCAGTCAGGTTGTAGGGTGTCCCAGGATAAATGATACAGCCTGAGATGCTGACAGTACCTCGCCATGTTGATCTGACCCATATCAAGCGTCCACAGTCTTCTGGAGATCAAGAAGAAGTATCCTGAGACTGTAATAAAAAGCTCAACAAAACGTTCCGCTAAAGGAGGTGCTAGCTCTTCCACCAAATTATGAAGGAACCATTATTAAAAAGAAAGTGGTGAATAAAAAAGTCCAAGTTATGGTATTCTGGATATGGAATCAACCATTGATGTTGTATCATCATACCTCATAAAGATGATCAATCTCGCCCCAGATATTGTATAAACTTAAGAGTAAAGTATCACTGGTCAAAATAACACCAAGGCGATAGGTGCATACCCATCTCTGCCATTCTGAGTTGGAAAAATAAGACTTTCAGCTCCTGCAGTTGTTTTACAACAATAAATATGACATTCTCATTGGGACACAACTTATAATTAAATATTAAGGAGTTATCAAGCTGAAATAAGATACTCATTACTTAACTATTAAGCTCCTTTTGTGCTGGATAATAAAAAACCAGCAAGGAAAATTACTCTTGTCAGGTCAAGTAGCCTGTTTCCACTTTACCTTTGCAATATTCTACCTCTAGAAGAAACAATAAAAAGCTACCCAACTCAGTAGATGCAGCAGAAAGCATACCATTTAATGCTAATGAGGAGGTAAAAATTAACCCAGGAGAATAAGGAGTGGTTTCTACCAACATAGCCTTGAGGATACCCCCAAACTGCTTGCTACATATCACTAATGTCGATGGAGTAAGTAGGTTTGAACCAAAAAGATTTTCCAGGAGTCCTCAATCAAGATTGTTACTGGTCTATTGAGCCACTACTTAGGAATATCAGAAGCAAAGATATATTAGTCATAAAACATCAAAAATTGGAAAAATCAATTACTTTTCATTAATGAGATTTGACAAGGTACATTTTTATTGGTGCTCACCTTGATTTTGGCCTACCCGCCACAATTTAATCTGCCATATTTTCAAGTCCAAATCTCTGATATGTTAAATCAGGAGGAACTTAAGAAAATTCACTAATTACTCAAAATTATCAGGATGTTTTCTCCACATCAGATATTGACTATGGTCCCCTGAAAGACTGGTCATATACTATTGACTTTGGAATTTAACTCCTATCCAATCAAAGCCATATAGGAAGTCAAAGGTAGATGAGCAATTCATGAAGACCAAGCTCAAGCAATTATTGGATGCCAGCTTACTTGTGCCCTCCCAGAGTCCAAACTCCACCCGTTATTGCTCATAAAGAAGGAGAATGCTGGTCATAGAATAGGATAATTAATGGAAGCTAAACAAACTCACTAAGAAGGACAGCTACATGATTCGAAAGATTGATGATGCCCTAGCACAACTATCTGGCTTAAATTTCTACTTCACAATGGAACTTGCCAGTAGCTATTGGCAGATGGATCTATCACCTGAAGATAAGAGAAATGAGCGTTGATATGCACAGAAGGATTTTTTGACATACCAGCTTCCTTGGGGATCATGTAATGCTCCCACCTCTTTCCAACGGGCAATGGATCACATCATGCAAGATCTTTACCTCAGATTTGTGATCATTTATCTAGATGAAATAACGGTATTCCAGAATCTTTACCAATCATTTAGATCATTCAAGTTGGAGTTCCTATAACAGAAGATAATAATATCAAACTAAAACCTGCAAAGTGTACCTTTTTCCAGCAGGACTAGGAATTTCTAGGACATATCATACTGCGGGAAAAATTTTAAACCCTTGAACAATAAGGTTGAAGCAATCTCCAAGATGCTTGAGCAGAAAAAGCTTTGCGACATACATATATTATTAGAAACGATGGGATATTCCCATCAATTTATCCTTAACTTCACTCAACTCACCGAACCTCTTGTCTAACTGCTTGCCAAAAACACCCCTTTTGTATAAGGAGTAGATCAATGAACTGCATTTAAGTCATTAAAAATTTATTGAAGAGATAAATTATCTTATAATATCTAGACTATGTAAGCTATCCATCCTTTTTACTGAAGACTTTGAATTAGCCATAGGCGCCATCCTTTCATAACTGGATGATAACGGCATTGACCACTTGGTGTCATATTATAGCAAAACGATTTCCAAAGCTGAGCGAGAATGTAGCATCACAGAAAAAGTTTAAGGACCCCTGCTGCCGCTATTAGTATAGATAGGGAAGTATATCCCTTGCACACGAGAAAAGTAAGTGCTTCAGGCATTGCTCCTGTAAAAATTAGCATACTTGGGGTCACCCTCGATGAGCAATGGGTGGCTGCTGCTCCCCCCCCAATAACGCCGACCCCACCTGCATGACAGCAGGTGCCCTGAACCCCTAATCCATATGAAATCCGCCATGGAATATATCATAAAAAATGAAAACTTTTGCCATCAAGTACGCTCCATCCTCAATGATTTCATTATAATCCTCAGAAGGGATGAAAATGCTGCAACCGATTGGGGGAAATATCATAGCAAAATAACTAAAAATTTGTCAGGAATGTCAGTGGAAGAACCTCAAAAGGATGAAAACACATGGTTGAAAAGTCTGGCGCCTGATGAAGTTGAAGAGATTTCAAAGTAAAAACGTCAGGTGATCCATTTGCCCTATCCAATTATGGAGGCTTTAATTTACAACGTAACTTGCAAGAAATAATGGACATATTCCAAACCTGGGGAATATATGCCAACAGTACAGTTGTCATACTACGGCGCAAGCCACTTTCCCACCAGTTGATGCTATATAAACCTAGCGCTCTGCTTATGGTAGAGTGCTGGGTTATTAAAGTGCTCTTTTTTACTAAAGCATTAATATCTGATAGATATAGATCAGACCAATTTTAAATCTTAACACATTAAAAAGTCGGTCACCACTGACAAAACAACTCAATCAATGGAAGATCACACCTTCTATTTTCAGTAATAGCATTTGCTGTCTCTCTCTTAGTTTTAGCATTGGTCTCTCTTGTCAGTGGAAACCAAAAGATCCGCCTGGGAGAACTGTCCTACCAATCCGCCAGTCCAAAAAATGTAAGGAATGATCCCAATTAGCAAGCTGAACTCAGCTCACTTAACTTTAAAGCCAACTCTCTTCTCAGGGGTCTATTTCATTCTGATTAGCATTATACAATATTCGTCAACATCAGTTTCGCTCTTACCAGAAAAATCCTCCTTAGATGCTACCCCTTGGTGAATCAATCCCTTGGTTAACTTGTCTTCGCCAGTTGCAGACTTCCTGACACTCTTAGGCATTTTTGACATACATTGGCCTTCATGAATCAACAGGAACCTTCCCAACCTCTTCGTTGGCGTTTTCAGCACCAGGTATCATTGATAGAGTTTCTACTTTCAAACAGGTTAATCTCGGACTGGTTACTGGTAAATTTATTAATTTGTCTATCCCATACTGGTTAATAGAGAACTAACTTGATACAAATTATGTTCATTAAAAAAGGTAAACTTAAGTTTCTGTTATAGGGTTTTTATTAAGATATAAACAAAGTTTTATACTCAGGGGATGTGAATATATGTTTTGAATGAAACATTAAAAATTAATTGGATCTAAGGGTATCATTTGAGGATTTTTCAAGCTTCTATAGTCAGACGACATCTGACTGCTGCTATAGTCTTTTCACTCATCTGAACTAATTCTTGTATGTGCAAGCTCCATTTTGCAGTGGTTACCCCTGAACCTGGATGTTCAGGGGCCTTTATGCTAGGTACTGCTTCTGGGTCTTGGCTCATTGTACTCATTTTAGCTTTTTCTTTAAAACTAAATATAGTATTATGCTTCTTGACTTTAGTTAGAGCAATGACACTCCTACAATGCGGCTTGCATCATGAATTTGAGTCACTCTGGAAATTGGACTTGACTCAATTTTGTAATATTTGATGTTGAGCCTCATATGACCGCGTCAGGTAAATTTGGTGCAATCATCATTTCGTTACAAGCAGAACTCAAATTATTTTTGCCCTGAAGGTTTAAAAGGGGGCTGTTTTCATAGGAAACTTTAGCGGCGTTTTCATCTTTAATTAAAAGCTCTTTTAATTCAGCAGGGTGAAAATTATTTTGCATTGCGTCATTATTTGCAAGCTGAAGATTTCTTGACTTGTCTATGCCTATAAAAGGACTTTATCCACCATCCACAGTGGGCTGGTCGCCTGTAACATTACTGGTTTGATGGTTAATTGCATCCATTCCATTGGTTGAGGAATGACCAGACGCACCAGCCGCAGTCTCATCCACAACATTTTCTCTCCCTGGATGAGACCTGGGGAATGTTCAAAGGTGTCAGGTGTGCACTCTATTAAACACAGTGTTAATGTCATTATCACAGATGGAGTATTCCACTTCTCTCTTGGTTAACACAGTGGCAGGTTCAGTCCAAATAGACTCTAGCTTCTCTGTTTGTGTTCCTCTCAAGTGGTAAAATAATAACTTGTCTTTATTGCTGAATTTAGATAAGTTGGTTCTTCTCATGCTCTCTCTTTGAATTGGAGGGATGCTAGCTTCAATGTTACTTGAAGATTCTAACTTTATACTGATCTATTCTTCAGCCAATTTTCTTCTGTTTAACTCCTGGGTGGTAATTTTCGTCTATTTGCAGCTTAATTTGGGATAGGATGGTAGGCAGCGAAGCCTCTCTCCCATCCAGTGCTTTTAAAGGGGTCATTCTAATCTCGTGGTGATGGCTTAATTGGTAAGCCAACAGCGCTGGTGGTGCAACTGGTCCCACTTTAACTTGTAGAATAGTGCCTTCTTCTTTAAAATTCCTCCTAGGGTCCCATTTACTCTTTTGAAACTTCTTTTAAAGGATGGCTTGTAGTTGGTAATGAACTGTGGCTTCACTCCTACCAAATTCATTAACTTCTTCACCACTTCTGTAATAAAGTTTTTGCTATTGTCCAACAAGTGAATTTGAGGGTATCCATATCTTGTATTCGCCTGGTTGTACAAGAAACAGGCAGTGGAATTATCAGTGTACACCTTGCTATTTGTAACGGATGAGTTTGTCTCATTCATTACATTTCTGACTTAGATTCAGATTTTCAGAATCTGAGTTGGAGCGATTTTAAAATGTCTTTTGATTTGTTTTAAAAATAAAAATGATTTTTGGTTCATTTATTTTGGGCGTTGGGTTATGCCTCACCCAAGTTGTATTAGGCTTGTGCAAGCCTAATCAATAACTTGGGTGAGGCCCAAAAGCGCTGCCTTTATAAAGCGCCAGCTCATTCTGAAGTTCACTTCGGAATTTTCACCCTAGCATGTCTCTTTCCTGGGGAGCCTTGTTGGTTGCTCCCCAGATGAGCTCTGGTTGGCGGGTCATTTTATCATCCAGAATAAAATAAAAGTTGTTTTGGGGCTCACATACCTCACTTACCTGTTGGTCTTTTCCCTCATCGAGGAGTTTTTGTGTAGGTTGGTTTTGGACCAATTCCCCCAGAGGATTTGGCATAACCAACCAATAGTAGGTGAATGTTTGGCTGCTTGTCGGTGCCCCAAACCTCTCCCTACTCGGTTAGGCTTTGGTTGACTGTTAGTGTACTGAAGTATTGTTCAAATATATGGCGGTTGGAACTGGGGTTTTCCATCTGTTACACTAGTGGACTCCAAGGCCCACTTAGTGAAGTGGAAAAGGCCGCCTAGATGAACTTGGCGCCACTGGATGCTGTTGGAAATGGTCCAACCACATCAATAAAGCCATTGCTGAATTTTGCAGTAGATGGAACAAGTGAAAACTTAAATCACTTTTCCAGCGGGTGCAAACTGGTGCAAGATACACACAACTCCAATGCTAGAAGTACTTCATTGGACATGCATTCCCAGTAAAACTTCTCCTTGAGGTAAGACTACTTTTGGAATGGTCCATGGCTCACATGCTTGTGAGACTTCATCATTATCTCCATGCAATCACTGAGCTGGATGTAAGATTCCACTTGTCTTATGTCTTCTTTTGCAGATTTCCATTAGCACGCCAGGTGTCTTTATAACATCTGCGCAGGACTCTCTTGACCTCTTCTGTCTCATTTACCAGCCATCTTCAGTAAGCATAATTAGTTCATATAGGAGATCGCTCTCTGGCGCCTGCAGGTGGAATACAAGTAATTAGGACTGTTACAATATGTTTTGACCAACAAAACCATTTATTATTTGTTTATTCTAGACTATTGGTTTGATTCCTTGGTATTTGTTGACAAAGATTAAGCTGTCAATTTAAGTTATGGCGGACTAAGTCAAAGCTTTTGGCAATCTATTGAATTAAGGTAAAATGAAATATTATGCCCAAGTGCCCTAGTCTATATGTAAGCTGAATGTCTACTAAGGGTTAAATCCTTACTATCCTGCCGGCTATATTCCACAACTCAATTACTATCAATCTAAGAGACTTCCTGGAGTCATAGATCAGCTCCCCTTTTTATAATTATCATTTTCTTCATTGCCCTACTAGCTTAAAATAATTGTCAAAGGGTTTACCCCTGAAAACCAAGCCAATAATCCTTACCATTTTCTAGAATAGCTATGCATTGCATTATAATCTATTGTGTAAGTTTATTATGATGAAGATGGAAAATTATGGAAATTTTTATCAACCAGCTGCTTTAAGCTATTAAAATCAAACCTTTTGGCGATAAACTTTCTTAATTTTATTCTAGTGTTACTGGTCTACAAACAGTATTCTAATATTATTTTATAAAAGTTCCGATCTGTGAAGTTGTGCATCAATGCTTAAGCGCTGATCACAAAAAGGACAGACTATCTTCTTTGAGGTGTTATTCTCCTTCTCAATGTATGTTTTTTAAATCATACCCTTGCAGGAAGACAGCCCAAAGGGTAAGACGTCATCTAATTCATCATGTTTCTTAACCAGCGGAGTAACGCGTGATCTGTGACTAAATTAAAATGTACTCCATACATAGGGTCTAAAGTGCCTGACTGCGCTGATTAAAGTAAGTCATTTGCTTTTGCTAGCTGTGTAATTCATTTATACCTTACTAAATACTTTGGAATAATTCTCAAATTGGGTAGTTTACCCCTTAATAGTCTAGTTGTGCTAAGATTGCACCAGGTCCCTCATCACTGGCGTCAGTGCACAGATAGAAGATATTATTGAAGTCTGGATATGCTAAAATTGATGCTTCTACCATTTGTGCCTTCAACTCCACAAATGCTTGCTCCCTCTCCAGGCCCTATTTGAACTTCGTCTTCTTTGTAAGCAGGTAGGTAAGGGGCACCGCCAAGCCCGCAAAATGTGAAGTGGACTTCCTGTTGTACCCCACCATACCTCAAGACACTTGAATATCCTTATACTCTTGGGTGGCTCCATTGCCACTATTACATTCACTAACCCATCCTTAGACCTAATTCTGGATGAGATAATCTCATGATACAGGAACTCAAGTTGTTGCTTAAGGAAAGTACACTTGCTTCTCTTCAGTTTCAATTTGGATGCGTGCAGCCATGTGAAGACCTCCCAGAGGTGGTGCAGAGTTCCTGAAATGTGTAACTGAACACTATGATTTTGATGAAGTATACTAACACAATTGTAAAATAGATCGCCAAAAATGTGATCAATCGCTTTTTGGAAGGTTTCAGGGGCGTTACAGTCCCCTGCGGCATCCTCATGGGTTCAAACAAACCCCTGGCTTCTGATTAAGAAGCATTTTCTTATCCTCAGGCAGGATCTCCATTTGTTAGTAGCTGCTGGATAGTCCCATGGTCAAAAGTTATTTTAACTTCCCAGGCGCTTCAAAGCATTGTCAGTGAGTGTCAGAGGGTATTAGTACTTCTAGGTAATCTTATTAAGTGGTGGTAATCCATGACAACCCTTTGGATCCATTCATTCTTGTGCACCAGCAACAGAGGAGATGCCCATGGCTCTTAAAAGGACAGATTAGCCCATTTTTTGGCTAACTGATTGAGCTTTTGCACAATGACAGTGTCCTCTATCTTCAAACAGAGGCAGGTTTAGACTTGAAGGGGATAGCTGAACCGGTGACCATCCTACGGACCTCCCCTTTTCACAAGCCATAGTCGTTGGGTCAGTGCTGAAGATGTCATTAAACTCGTCCAAAAGTTCGTCCAGCTATTTTTTGTGCTTAAAGGGTCTCATCTTTAAAGCCCAGGCTCATTGAAACCTCTCACTGTATGTATTAAAATGATATCTTGGCAATTGGTCAGGCGAACCAGTGCTACAACTTGTCCCTTTTTAACTCAGATTAGGTTGGTGGTGATGTTCCTAAAACAAAGTCTAGCTCTTCAGAGTAAGAGGTATTACATAATCCTATTCATACTTTGGGCTCTTGCTCTTTTTTGTCTTAAATGTACACTAACAATATTGTTTCAGGAGGAAACTTAACGCTGGATGATAAACCACTATTCTTTAGTCCCATAGTAAAATTTCTATTAATTACTCCAGCAAAGGGAAGACCTTCTTCAGAGCACTGTAGGTGGTAGCTGCTTTGCACCCTTCTCCGTTAAGGTGTAATGAACTGAATGGATTAATTGGTCTGTTAAGACCAAGCAAACATGCTGTTTTTGAGGTTTAACGTCCTCGTCCTTGAACAACAGGTGGAGTTGGTAGCTCAGAATGCTACCCGTGCATGTAGTAATCAATCTTTGACCCAAATTCCAGAAGAAACTGTGTCCCACTCAGGTGGTTGTAGTGGTGCTTGTCTAACACTACTATGGGGGCCATCAGGACATGCGCCAAATCATAAAGGCAAAGCAGAATGAGCTCCTAAGGCGCGGGTAATGTCAGGTCCTGTGGTATAGTATATACATTGTAAACAATGTCAGGCATAAACTTGAGTTATTCATAGGTTTGACGGAGATAATGTTCACTAAGGCCTCAGTGTTCAGTAATTCCAGAACATACGCCTTCTGGATGATAACTTACACCTTCGTTACCTCTTGCTTAAGGGGTTTCCAGTGGCCATAACGTCAGTAAAAGAGTCATCAAATTGCTTCAAAGCAACATCGCTTATATTGGGCTTGGTAGTGTCTTCGCCATCCAATACCACATTCTTGAAGGTAGACGCAACTAACTTCTCTCCTTCTAACTCAATTGATCACTCGGGTAGGCTTATCTACTTGGGCCAAATAGTTATCATTTTATACAGATCCATCAGTACCATAACTATCAACCTTGCTGTTACATCTACTATGCTAAGAGCCCCCAACACATGATAACCCGCACTATCCAATTCTTCATCTTCATAGTCATAGTCATCCTCACACTCAGTGTGGAGGTCCACTCAATTTATATGATTAGGTGTGTCCTCTTTAGTGGTTTGCTCCTTGTTTTCAGCTGTAACTAACAGACAGGATCGAGCAAAATACCCCGGGTTGGTGACGTTTATGGACTTATTTTCGACGTGGCAAGCGTTCAGGCGGTTTTTTGCACTTCTCTTTGGGCTTTTCAACCCTATCATTGGCGACATAAATGCCTTATTGACTCATCGAGGATGTGGTGTAGGTACCATTGACTTAAATTCATATTTGTACATCCCTTGTACATCAAGCAGCGCCTCCCTAAGCACTTCAAGGGACATTGCGCTCTTAACCTCCAAAATTATGTGCATCTTCAGATTAGGATGAATCTCAAGGGAGCTTGATAAAGCGGTCTTAGCTTTAGGTAGATCCATTGTTCCTGTGGTCCACGACTTCTTGGCCTTAAGGTAGAAACAAGAAACTTAAAAAACTGTAACTGACTCGTTTTTGTTAATTTTCATCTACAGGATCTCTTGTTTCATATTCTGGACATCCTGTTCACTACTGAACTTGGAGAGTAAAATGCTCTTGCCTTCAGTACAAAATAATACAGGTCTTAAGCTCACGATGAGGATCTCATGAGCCTTGAGGCTCATGAACCCTTTTACGTGGCGAGCCCTCTGAAATTGCTAGCACCATCCATGCTATTTTCGTACATCTGGAGAAAGCCAGTAATTGTCCCCTCTCCATGAATGTACATGGTCTTGGACTATGGTTTGAAGTTGATCCTCCTCACCATGATCAGCTACATCATTGTTGGCTGAGTAAAAGTTCTTATCCAGTTGAGGTGCACACCTTTGAGTGGTTCATGCAAGCGCCTCAATTTTGTTTTAGGTTGACTATATGCAGGCTTCAGTACGGTATGAATCAGTGCCTAAAGATCTTTTATACTCTTATCCATCGCAAACAGCATGTTTTCAAGCTTTTACAAGCACTCTTCATACTCATTTGGAGCTTTGATGGTTTCACCATTCTCTTTCTTGAGGATACAAGTCTCTCCTCGACGTTCTTAAGAGTAAGTTCAAGTTTAATTTTTGGTGAGGGACCTCTCACTATGGGTAGTAAAGCAATTATAGCTCTTCTAGCAGCCTCCTTGACACGCTTAAGATTGATATGAATATTATGCACAATAGCCTCCAGGGTATGGAGTTTAGTACAGATGTTACCTCATCCCTCATCAGGAGTTCAGAAGATCCTCTATGCTCTCTCTGTGATACACCTCTATATCCACATCATCGTCAATTTGCTCAGAAGTTCTATCATGATCATCGCTAGGGCTTAATGTTACCACCCCTATAGTGAGCACCAAAGTCAGTGCGCTGACCTCAGCTCTCTTGATTTTAGGGGCTGATTCGCTGCTCAGAGGTTATACTCTGCGCAGATTAGGCACCAGACAACCTTTGCTAACATCAAATCGTTCTCACTAATAAAATCCTCTTTAGATTCTACTCCATGGTGAAGCAATCACTTGGTTAACTTGTCTGCGCCAGTGGCAGACTTCCTGATACTCTTTGGCATTTTTGACATGCATTAGCCTTCATGACTAAACGGGAACCTTCCAAACCTCTTTCTTGGCGTTATCAGCACCAAGGTATCCTTAATAGAGTGTCTTTTTTTTAAACAGTTTAATCTCAGACTGGTTAGTTGCGATTACTTCAGATTGGTCAATCCCATACTGGTTAATGGAGATTTTTAGCTTGATAAAACATAATCTCAAGAAAAAAAAGTTAAACTTAAGATTCTGTAGAAAGGTTTTTTATAAAGTTTAAAACGAAGTATTTTATACATCAAGGGGATATTCAATGTATTAAATGAATGAGATATTATAAAAGATTATAGAATTAAGGGTATTGATATGATGATTTTTCAAGATCTTCTAGTCAGACGGTGTCTGACTGCTGCATTAGTCTTTCACTCATCTGAGTTAATTCCTGTATGTGCGAGCTCCATCTTGCGGTGGTTACCCCTAAACCTGGATGTTCAGGGGCCTTTGTGCTAGGTTCCACCTTTCAGGTCTTGGCTCATAGTGCTTTTTTGTTTATTTCTTTATTTCTAAATTTAGTAATATGCTTCTTGACTTCAGGTTCAAGTGATGGCTCTCCTATGATGTGCCTCGCATCATGGTTTCAAGTTGATTTAGAAATTAGACATGACCCAATATGGTAATGTTTGATGTTGAGCCTCATATGGCCGCGTCAGGTCAATTTGGTGCACTCATTGTTTTGTCACTGGTAGAATTCAGATTATTTCAGACCCTAAAGTATAGAATGGGATCAATTTTTGTAGGAAATTCTAAAGGCGTCGTCATCTTCATTTAAAACTTTTCCAATTCAGCAGAGCAAAAATAATTGCACTACGTCATCATTTGCAAGATGAAAATTCCTAGACTCATCCATGCCTATAAAAGGACCCCTTTCTCCTCAACCACGGTGAGCTGTCAGATGTACCGCCACAAGTTTGGGGGTCAATTTTACTTGTTCTACTAGTTGAGGAATGGTCAGATGAACCAGTCATGGTCTCATCTGCAACAATTTCCATCCAGAAATCAGCTCATATTGGATCTAAGTGGACTATTAGGACGGCTCCTAATGGATGTGACCGTCTAGGCGAAACAATAGCCTCACAATGCTGTCAGAAAATCCATAATTGAAGTTGGCTGAATTCCCCTTGATATCAGGTGTGAGGACAATTCAAATTCAAGAGTTTAACCTGACCCAGGATAATCTCCTAATGTCCCTCGCCCAAACCCACTGATCCCCCCACACCTCAGGAAGCGTGTTTAAAACTATTGCCAGTCCTCAGTCTGATATTTGGGATCGGATTGATGTTTATATATCAATACTTCCCACACCTCTCACTCAGTGGATTCTATCCCTACATCCTTATAATGGCAATTCCAGGTGGACTTTGGATGCTATCATGGGTACTAGAGTAACCCAATGGAAGCCAAGTCTTTCCTTAGCACGTCATATGTCTGACATAATAACCCAGCAACTTAACACAGCAGTATTAATGATGGTCAGAGGCCTGTTGAATCAGGGCTAATTGAACGCCAAAATAAGTCTATATGGCCTCATGAGCACCTCCTGACATGTTTGTCATGGATTGCGCTCATCAGAGCAATATAACAAGTACTCCATTTCAAGCACAACTAATCTCCACCTCAAAAGCTCAATCTAACAATGTGAAGGTGGTCAGACTCACCTCCTGCCCCTTGGACGGAATAACTCAGTAGGTACTGAGGGTGCCAGCCAAACTGCGCAGGAGAGCCACCCTAATGGGTAACACAGAAACCTTTGAGGAACAACAATCGCAGGCCCTGCTTGATGCCCTGCAAGAGGATGAAAATATATGGACCCTCACAATTCTATACCAGAGCACTTACCTTGTGAGGCCTCCATCCCTCTTCTGATTGTCTCTTCAATGGTGGCCGCCCCTGCATCAAGACCACAGCTTATATACTCCTTATTCCTCAGGCGCTCTTTACCCTAACTTTAAATGATCATATCAAGGAAATTTAACAACATTGCCAACTCCCTCCAGCTCCTGGAGATGTCGCTATTGCTGCCTTCTAGGCCTCCCTAAATCATGGGGCAAGTGTACACGCGGCATGGTATAATGGGCCTCAGATATTGGAAGGAGCATACAGCTTGACTCACCAGATCAAAGACTGTCCAGGGTACAGATGGAACAGAAAAACAACTCCACTGAGACCTACCACCAATCCAGTAGACTACCCCAATCTGCCCGCAATGACTTCATGCTTATACTTATATATGGGGAAAGGGATTCATTGGGTGCAGACGATGAGGAATCAGACCAGAACACTAAAGCACTGGAGCCCAATCCAGCGGACAAGCACCGCCCTGTGATCCACCCAGGCATTGGCAGTAATCACCCTCGCCCACCTTTCCTCTGCACAACCACAGTTTAACAGAGTATTTGATTGGTATCAGCCAAACCCATAACCCAGACCATGCAACCAAACTCTGCACATGTCACTCAATCGCCTTCAAGACCAAGTGGTTGTCACGACGTCTTACATAGCTCCCCCCAGAATTCTGATGGAACAACTGATCTTAAAGGCCTAATCTCATGAATCTCATAGCTGACATACCAGTTATACCCCCAGGCATACTCTTCATCCTGGTCATCCCTCACAAGCCCTGTGGTGTCATCTTTCCAGCTCCAAATGGTGAAACAAACTGGAGAAGAGCATTGCCAAAATACAGCCATTAAAAATTATGACCACATCCGCCCTTTGATGGATCCAACTGACTTCACATTATCCCCTCTGTCCTACGCCCATGCAGCGATAATGCCCTCCCAAATACTGAAGAAGTCCCAAGATTAAGGAATTATGGCAACAGACATAGATATCAAACCAGGCGCATGCACCATTAATTATTTCTTTTATTTAACCGAGGTAATTCAACCAGGGGACAGACATTACCGAATATATGTAAAACTAAGGAAATAACTGACAAATATAAAATTGGGCACCCCAGGGTACTCAAGTTACCCCTGCTGCCAGCGGGACTGCCAGGTATGGGGGGGTTGGTGCGTTACTCCGAGGGGTTTCCCTGCTATGGAGCAGGTGTGAAGGAAAGGGTCTGTGTGGAGGAACCAGAGTGGGAACCATGATTCTATGGGCGCTTTTTGCCTTGGTCTCATATATCCATAGAGCCAGGCTTGGAAGTGTTCCAGTAAGTGGACATGGAATCTGTTAATAACCCCATGAATGGTTGGGACCGTGCCCTTGAACGCATCTAATGCAATTGTGTGGATTTTCCACATTGCAATGGGGATTTTTAGGGAACGGAGGGCAGATGGGATTGATGACTCGATCTGGAGCGCGAAGATGCTCTTTGATATCGAGAATTCCTGTTCGTTTTGGATCTTAAGCAGGCGTGCGACTTCCTGCCATATAGCTTTGGTTGGGGGGCATGTTTCTAGGCGGTGATGTAGGGATCCCTCTCCTCCACATACTGCACATGTTTCGTGGAGGGAGTTGGAGCAGTCAGCCGTCCTATAGGTCCTTCTCAGACAGCGCCAGACGTTTGCTCTTATCCTCAGATGTAGGAGTGGGTGGTGAGTCATTTTCCACACTGCCTTCTGTGTGATTAAATCATATGGAATGTCCAACATATCTAGGTATTCTATCCTAGCTATGCTTGGGGTTGTTATGAGCATATCCCTCTGGGGTGGTTTCTGGGTTTCTTAATTTGATTGGGGGCTGGGTCGTCCCTTCCCTGTATAGTACCCATGTTCTCTATGGTCCATCCCATACGGCGGATAGTTCAGAGGATATGTTTGAAATGAGGGGAGGTTCCATGCAGACCCGTTGCATTAGGGTGCTTGGCAAGGTATGAAAGTAGTCTGGGTGGACTATGTGGGTTG
The DNA here is from genome assembly GCA_022478985.1 of Massospora cicadina. Lineage (NCBI taxonomy): Eukaryota > Fungi > Entomophthoromycota > Entomophthoromycetes > Entomophthorales > Entomophthoraceae > Massospora > Massospora cicadina. Next base: position 52,601 of record JAKSZP010007997.1, on the reverse strand, counting down.
GTTAATTTGAGCGCCTGTGCAAAGTTAGTCCTTGCTGCTCTGGACCGATGTTGTTGCGGGAGGTCTGGAGCAAGGACTTCCTTTATCCAGGTACCTAGGATGTGATTGGCGTGGCTCTCGAGATCTATTAGTCCCATGCATCCGCTTTAGCATGGGCCAAATAGTGTTTCCATCCGTATAGGAGGGTGAGAGCCAGGCCACAGCCAGCCCTGGATAAGCGCGCGGATTGAAGTTATAAAGGTAGGTGAGAAGGCGATCACGTGGTCTGGGTACCATAGTATTGGGAGGATGAGCGAGTTAGCAACTGTAACTCGCCCTGTTAATCCTGGGGTTCTTCCCTTGAGGGAGGTGACGCGTTTGGATACCCGTTGTAACAAGTTACTTTCCATTGTATCGTTAGCATATCCCCTGATTCTAGCCAGATTCCAAGGTGTCAGACAGGAGTGGTGGTTGGAGGTGTTGCAAAGGGTAAAATGATTGGGTTTTTTCTTTGTGTGTTGGTATGAGGTTCTGATGTTGTGGCCCAGTTGTATGTGTATTTGCCTAAGAGGATGCTTTTTGTCTTTCTTTTGTTGAGCGATGCATTGCTCACCTTGGAGTATTTCTCTAGAGTGCGTTCCAGCTGTCAGGCATCTTGATTGTTTGCTATACCTGCTACTCAGTCATCCGCAAAGGCCAGTATCTTGACTGTTGGTTGTCCTTGTGCGGTTATCCCCATGAGATGTGAGTCAGTTACTCTGAGGAGTGGGTCATAGCTGAAATTGTATAGTAGTGGGCTGAGGGGATCTCCTTGTTTGAGACCTCTGTGTGTTTTAGTCTTGTTTGTTAGGAATCCAGGACCGCATACAGCCATGGTTGCAGATTCTGTTAGGAGCATCGTCCATTTTACAAATCTTGGTGGGAGTTTGAAGGCATGTAGACATTCTTTTAGGTATGGCCAGCTAACACGGTCATACGCCTTTTCCTGATCCAAGAGGACGTCAGAGGCAATTGCGCCTAATCTGGCTGCTAAAATTTTTGTTAGAATTTTTGTGTCAGTGTTGGAGAGTGCAATTGGGCACCAGTTGGCCAGGTCCAACTTGTCACCCTTTTTATACAAGGTTATAACGTAGGATTCATGGCCTCCTGGTAATAGGCGTGTTTCCAATGAGCACTGGTTCATAGACGCTAATAGGAGGGGGGCGATTTGTTAAAAAAATTTTTTGTAAAATTCGTAGAGTATCCCATCAGGCCCTGTGCATTTCCTACGTGGTGCACCGCGAATTGTCTCCCAAAGCTCCTCCCATGTAATTAGGGATAGTATGTTGTAATTTGGTGGTGTACTTTGTATCTCAGCAGTTTGTATAAATTCTTTAATTTTTTGTGAATCTGTTGGTGTTTTGCGATATAATTTGGTGTGATAATGGTGTACTACTGCCTTGATCTCCTAAGGGTCAGTTGCCACATTGCCTTTGGTCTTGTGGACCTATATGCACGCAAGCTGGTCTCCGTGGGAGTGGAATTGGTGGAAAAAGTATGTCAAACAGGTTTCGCCTTCCTTTATGAACTTACCTTTTTTGATACTATAATTCTGTGTTGGTGTTCGAAGATGAGATTGTTAAGTCAGGCAGATATTTCTGCCCATTTGCATCCCCAGTTGGGGCTATAGCTAGATCTCAGAGTATTTATCTCCAGGTGGTCTAGTTCCGCCAAGGTATGCTTGATTGTGGCCGTGTCCATGGTGTACTTACATGATGCAATATGTCAGGTTTTGTTGATTAAATCCTTTTTGAAATTTTCCCATGTTCTGATGGGATCCAAAGTGAATGGGGCTGTGATTTCTGGATTTGTAGCCTCGTTTTTGACCCAGTTGGATATCTCAGGCAATTTTATATTTTCTGGGTGAAGCTTTATTCAATGAGACACCTGTGTGTGGGATTGGGTTGGCGCTAACTGCATCATAATCAATTGGTGGTCAGAAAAATTGATCTTTTTTGTTGTAAATTTGGAGATTCTTGATCGGTGGGATTGCAGGACAAGGATTTGGTCAATGCGACTCATCAATATGAGTGCTCCCTCGCGTATGTTGGGCCGCGTCATGTGGGGAAGGAGTTGTGAACTGGGGGGAGAGAATCCTGTAAGCCAAGAGATGCCTTCATTGTGCGAAATTCAATGTGTCCAGGTGGATTTCCCCTGGGATTTAGCCATTGATCCGTATTGGGGTTATCCCAGCAGTTGAAATCACCTAACATAATGGTATCTGGTGGGAGGGTGAGAGTAGGAATGTTTTCAAAAAATTGTTTCCTCTTAGTTGCAGTGCACGGTGCATGTACACATGCTATCAAAATTATTTCCTCTTGACATGTGATTGTTGCTACCAGGACTCGACCATGTAAGTGTGATGATGAATTTGTAATTTTAAATTTTTTGTTGTTTTGGATGATCACCCCACAGTGAGACGTCCATACTGATTGTGATGGTGCGACCCTGGTTGACAGGATCCTTCTTCCCCTTGTATACAGTGGGTTTCTTGGATGGCCAAGATGTCTATAAGAGGTTTTCGCAGGAATTCCAGCTTTTGGCCTGGGACGTATGAGCCCTGGCTCCCGCGATGTTTAGCATCCCTATTGACACTGAGGTGCCCGCGGCACCTCAGGAGCAGTTGGGAGGGCCCTCTGGCCCTATCCCACCGCGGCTCATTTTGGCCATGCTCCACATTTGTACTCCAACTCATTCACTGCCATTGTTGGTTCCCTTGATCTGACCCAATGATTCATGGGAATTGCGGTTTTTTACGTTTGCATCAACCTTTCCCGCACAGTTTCAGGTTGATTTGATGCGGATTGTTGATTGGATTCTATATTTTTGAGGTTTGACTTTGGTGAATTGTGCACCAGATTTTCGCCCAAATTGCGGTTGCATTGTTCCTCAGTATGTGCATGACTGATGTCGCTTTGTGACTTGTTCAGGTTACTGTGAAAATTTTCGACCTGGGCATCTTGTTCTGATTGGTTGTTTCAGTGAATATCCGAAATATCCTCCCAAATTTGTCCAGGGTTAATGGCAGACTCCGCGTGTGCTGCCGCTTTGGCTTCTGCTCGCTTGCAGGCTTTTGTGCTGCTTTACGTTGTTTGCATGTAACTGGGTCCACGATGGAGTATATTCCATCTTCACCCCAGCGGAATGGGTGGTGACCATCAGTCATTTTGGCGAAGTTTTATTATCTTCATCCATTGCTTCCTCACAATAATCATTTTCCATTAATCCCTCTTTCACAGGGCATGCGTGTTCCTTGTGGCCCAGTGAGCCACAATGATTGCAAATGGGTGGTGCACATTCTGGTATAACTCAGAATGTGGCTGACTGGCCCCCATCAGCAAACTGAAATTCTGCTGTGTGGGGAATTCTGGATAATTCCCTTTCCACTTATGGGAAGGGGTTAATTTATGGCAATAGCTTTGCCCATGCACAGGTTAGGCATCAGGCGAAATTGCTTTAATTTGAGTTGCTGAATTTCTCTGTAGGCCACAAGACCTTTGCGGAGCTCCTCCTCAATTAACTTATGAGGAAGGTTGGTGGGAAGCAAGTTGAAAGAGATGAACAAATTTTTTGCTTTGTTCTATCTGATGCGCGCGGTGCACACAATTTTTTTGCCCTCAGGGAGGGCAATTTCCACACAGACTTTTGCTGCAGCATCAGCTTCATCGGCTGTTTTGAAACCAATATTGATCCAGCCATGGCCCATGTTGTTGGTGGCTACGTACACCACGTGAGGGAAAAGTGAGGGCTGTGCCTCACATGTCTCTTTCACAGGGTCGGTGACTCATCCCCTAGGAAGAGTCTGATCCCATGCTCCACCTTTGACATGGGTTGGTTGAACTGAATGTACATATATTGCGCGTGCTTTACAGTGAATTCCATAAAACCCAGATGGTGTCTGAGTTTGCGATTTTTTTGCAGATTGGGTTCCTGGTCCCCCTCCAGGGCGTTTCTTGCCCTTAGTTGCACCATTAAGTGCACCGCTCGCTGCGATGCTCGCTCAAGTTGTATTAATTTAATTGGTAAAGTCGCCCATCTCTCCTGTGTGTGATTATCCAAATTTGCTGTTTGAATCGAATTGTAGTAACTAAAGTGATTGTTACAAGAAAGAAGACTTCACCAGTAATTATTTCAATAAACACAATAGCGCTTAATTCCTGTTTACTGTAGAGATTTACATACTATCAAGGCGAGCAACAATTAATGCCTTAGTGGACACTGGTGCCTCATAAAATTCCATTGACCTCAAAGTGGCCCAAGCACAAGAATTAAAGTTGATTATGGGGGCGCCCATCAATGGTTCCTCTTGCATACCAATGATTACACTGCACCTCCATGAACCGCTGCAATTCTCCGCCCACGGACACCATTTCCATGCCAATTTCACAGCAATCCAGGACCTACTTTACACCATGATCCTGGGTATAAGATGTATTCACCAGCAATTGTACCCACTAACATCAAGTGGAATACTCTTGCTTTTACCTTTTTCTACCACGTAGGTGAGATTTCCCTAATCCCTTTTCTGATGGAAGGCAATGCTATCCTGGCAACTGTTGAGTACACTCCCTCCAACACAGTCCCTGATCTACCTACAATTCCACGCATCCTCAGCCATGCAAGTAGATCTTCAAAGTAGACCATGCAAATCTCCTGCCACCCCATTCTGAATTTGATATGGACTTCTGCCTGATGGCGGACATCATCAAAATCACTTGCCCACTCTACTCACACACCGCTGTGGGAGATTAGCCCTAAAAACCTGTATCAATGAGATGTTGGATAAGGGGTGGTTGATAAAGAAAACCTCGCCCTTATCTTTTCTAGTAGTTTTCACCAAAAACTGGATGGAACGTTACACTTTTGTGTGGATTACGACCATCCAAATAATGTCACTGTACCTGACCCCTACCCCCTACCGCTTAAGGCTGCCATATCTCAAGAAATTGCAAAGTCTAGGGTGTTCTAAACTTGACCTGGTGAACTAGTTCCACCAAGTCAGTTTAAAAGAAGTTCAAGAATGGCTGAGACAATTTGCACACGCCGCAGCATGTACCAATTTAGGGTCATGCCATTTGGACACCAAAATGTCCCCGTAGTATTACAAAGGGTCATCAACCATACATTGGGTGACCTCCGCTTCACGTGTGCTGTAGCATATGTTGACGACACCTTGGTCCAATCCCCACTCCAGATCAACATTAGAAATAATCAGTATCCTGGCCACCACACTACAGAAGGCAGGGCTGCACAAAAAGCCTTCAAATTGCGAACTTTATAATGACAAAGTTCATTTCCTAGGAAATTTTGCACTCAAGTATGAACACTTCATTGCCCCCTCCAAACTGGAAGCAATATGATCATGGTCTACCCCGACAAACTAAATGTAACTGCGTAGCTTCCTATTATTGGTCACCTTCCTGAAAAAAATCTCCCTGGCAATCTTAGAACTAGCCACTCCACTCCACCCCCATATGGGCAGACATGCGCCTTACACCTGGTTAGTAGAATGCCAATGAGCATTAGACGCCATCAAGGAGGTCTTCACCACTGTGCCAGTAACACGTAATGCCAAAAAGGACAAATTGTTTATAGTAGCCTGAGACACCTCTATATTGGCTGTAAGGCCATCATACACCAGGAGCACGACGGATGGGAACACCTGGTGGCGTAATTTTCCTAAAATTCACTGGTGCTTACCACATGTATATATTCTATGTCAAAGAATTATCTTCTGTTTCCTTGTCCCTGATGCACTGGTGATACCTGCTGCAAGACGTAAAACACACATTGACAGTGTGCATAGACCACAAGTCACTAACATATTATCGCAAACTCCATAAGTTTGTGCACTGATAAAAGAGTACACACTGTGACCTTAATTTGATTTTAATTATGAGTTCGTCTGAGGGCTGATGCACGTACTAACAGACATCCTTAGTAGAATTTAACTAGACCTGAACCAAGGGATGATGCTAAACTAGTGATGGTGATCAACCAGAGCAGATCAAGGCAGACCTTTAGCGGCATCATAGCTATCGCCACAATTACATCTTCCCCATACTGAGGAAACCCCCTTTAGGTTAAAGCACCAGCCTGACAATGACCCCAGTAACCTTTTCCCATCCAACACTCTCAGAACAATCCTAAAATTTGACCTCAAACTCCCACTCCTCAAGGCCGCACTTCACGCCCAAACTGAAACCTCAGAAGAACAAGCTCTGAGCAAACGGATCCAGGTGGTAAAATTCCCCTCTAGGTGGTACACACAAAAGGAGAGGAAATTTTACTTTTGCGACAAAGTATTGATGCATGAAGTTCTTCTTCTGCAGGTCATAAAGGAAAATCATGACCCGTTTACCATGAGGCACCCCGGTGCAAAAAATGTATTTACTTGATCATGCAGGCGTATGACTGGAAAGACTAACAAAGTAATTGTCCACTTGGATTAAATCTTGCCTCACCTGTGCGCAGTCAAAGCCAAACAGTATGGGTAGGAATGGACATCTTCATCCCCTTCAATAGGCGGCGGGCCCCTCGACTTTTATATTGGTAGATTTCATCACAGGCCTGCTGACCTCACAGGGTTATGATGTGTTCATGTGGCGGTGAATTGCTTCACAAAGTAAAACGTATACATCACCTTCCTACAGACAATACCACAGAGAACATGGCACATCTGTTTATGTCCCACGTTTCTACCAGGTTTAGTTTCCAGTAAGAAATTGTGAGCAACAGAGGGCCCCAATTCACCGAAAAATTATGGGATGCTCTGTGTAGACGTTGAAAATAAAACCTTGTCATTTGTCTGCATACCATCCACAGTCCAATGGACTTTGGACAGGACCAACCAGTCACTTTTTAGTACCTCCGTTGCTATGCTACCATCTCGCAGGACATGTAGGCATCTGAGCTATCCTTAGCCCAGTTTAAATTTTATTTTCCTCCACGCCTTGATAGGGATGTCGCGTTTTTGCTTAATTAGGTTATAACCCTGCATTTACCATTGGTCCCCAGATATGCTCTGACATGTAACACATTGACTCCTTCCAGTGAGCCACGAATGAATGGGGAATCAGGGCTCAAGTCAATGACCAAAGGGCATACAAAGTCCTTAAGACAATTCTTCTAGTGCTTGTGCTACAGGAGCCATGGATAAACACCCCTCTGAGGACAGTTGCAAGTATTCTTACCCCCAGAAACATGTCCTGACTCCAAGGAAAGGTGTATAGGGAGGCAATAGCCTTCCCAATTTTGCTCTCAAAGTTCACTTTCTGTTTGTATAGGCCAAACATGGCGGCTGTTAGACTAAATTTATCAATATAAACCTCTGAAGACAATAAAAAAATAAGTAAGGCTTAGGAACAGCTTTATTTGATATATTTAGGCAAGTTGATAGAAAATGGAACCAGAAAGCCTTCCATTCTCAAGTCCCTACTCTTATAGCTCTCTGCTGCAAGCATAGATCAAGCCCGTTCGTCATGCTTGACACTATGTCTTTTGAAATATGCCATAAGCAACCCCCAATTGTTTTAGGCCGTATTGAATTCCGTAGTGGCTGAACTAATACACCCAAGAATCGTTCCAATTCTGATTTGAATCCACCTTTAACCTAAAAACCACCTACTTCAAAACCATTTGTTAAAACCCAAGCCTGAAGAAACATCAACCGCTGTTCTTTCCCAGTCTTAGTCTCAACCTGAGGTCAAGCCAAGACTAATGCTTTCTCACCCCTCTATCTTCTACACCAGCTTGTCCTGTCTTATCAAAGATCAGGGCAATGTGAAGTTGAGGATAAACCTTAACCGTCACACGACATCCCCTTGAAAACAGATTCACTATGCACATTTTCAGGATAAATTAACTGGTGAAAAATCACCTGACAAAGGCCGCCAAAGATATTAAGTGGTTTTGCAATCAGAAAAGGGACTTGGATTAAACTAACAGTTGAGCGACATTGTGGTGTGGACATAAAAATCTCCTCCATAAGGTTCCCTGTCAGAAGCTGGTGTGCAAGTGGACAAGCCCTTTCCCATTAACAAGGTTTTCCAGCGAGTCCTTCCACATAGAGCTTCCCCGCACTGGAAATTCATTCAACTTTTCACATTTCCGCCCTTTTTTCCTTTAAGGGAGAAGAGCCTAATGAGGTCAAACTAGTACTAATAGAAAAAGAACCAGAATTCAAGGTAGAAGAGTCCCAATTTTTCTCCAGAAATTGGGAAGTTCAATACCTACTGACCTGGAAAGGATATCTGGCATAAAAGAACAGTTGGGTCTCCGCCAAAGACTGCACCAATTTCTAAGATTTATGAAAAGACTTCCACACTAGAAATTCTGAAGCACCAGCACCCCCACACCCTCAGAATCCACAGGTATTGCAGTTATCAAGCTCCACTTGCCACATAAGAACTACGCATCTGCCCAGGCACTTGATGGAGGAGTAGATTCATCTTTCTAGGAAAGGGTGATATAAGGACCCCCGCTGCCACTATTAGGTGGGTAGTAAAGTACACCCCTTCTGCACAATAAAATGAAATGACCCAGGACATCGCTTCTGGAAAAATTAGTGTAGTTTGGGCACATTCTCAATGAGTAATATTTGGCTGACACTCCCTAAATATGCTGGCCCCACCTGTATGACAGCAGGCGCCCCAAACCCTAATACTCATGAAATTCGCCAAAGAGTAATCACGAAAAATTGGGGACATTTGCTACCAAGTACGCGCCCTCCCCAATAATTTTAGATTGAATCCCTGGTAGCCAAAACACCATGACCTATTGGGGGAAATCACAGAGAACTGAATTAAAATTCATTAGTCATGTCAGCGCAAGATTTTCAAAAGGACAAAAACTCTCACGCCAGAAAAAGTTGGAGATTCCAAAGTTGAAACATTAGGTGAGCCATCTTTTATATCTAATTATGGAGGCCCCAATAAACAATGGATTAATTGCAAGAAATAACGGACATATTCCGCCGCTTGGGAAATATTTTCCAAAGGCCCAGTTGTCATACTATAGCGTGAGCCGCCTTCCCCCTGAGTGATTGCATACAAACACAGCGCTCTGCTTATGGTAGAGTGCTGGGTTTACTTTATACTCCCCTCCAATAAATCAATAAATTTCAATAAACAAATCAGACCAATTTTTAATCTTATTTCATTTAGGAATTCTGTCACCTCTGACAAAACAACCTTGACCAATGGAAGTCCCCACTCCATATTCTCAGTAATAGCAGTCGCCGTCTCCTTGTTAATTTCAGCTTTGGCCTCTCTTGGCGGCGAAAACCAAGGGATCATCCTGGGAGAACTGACAAACTAATCTATTACCCAAAGGAATGTAAGGAATAATCCCCGCCCAAAATTTCTGCTCATATATAATAGATTGAACTGGCCTAAAATGGACAGCCCACAATAGATGAGACCCTCAGCAAAACAAAAACCTTACAATGCTGTTGGTATCTTAAGATTAGAGATTTTCCAAATCTCCCTTAATATCAGGTGCTAGTACAATTCAATCTGGGCATCAAACCTGAGCCTAAACAAACAACTAAAGTTCCCTCACCAGAGCCCACCAGCCCTCACACCTCAGGAAGCATGGGAGAAACTATTGCTGGTCCTCAGCCTGATAGTCAGGATCAGATTGATGTTTTTAGATCGAATCTTCCCGCACCTCTCCCCCATTAGATCCTATTCACACTCATCAGAACTGCGATGTGATGACCTTTGAATGCTATTGTGGGTACTGGAGTACCCCCAATGGGAACCAAGTCTTTCCTTGCTATGTCATATGTCTGTCAGAAAGAGTGCTTAGCTGTTCTCCTGGTGGTAAAATATTTCAGGATCTTCTTGTATGGTATAATCTTTAGAGTTGTCATGGTCCACGATTTCTTAAAGTGTCTTTAAAGCATGCAAGGTCTTACAGGAAGACTAGCTAATAGGCTCTCAAGCTTTATCACTATGAACTTAATATTGCTTACCAAGCTGAAATGAAACATATGAACTTAGATAGACTGATTTGAATGGCCCTTCTTTATCATGACAATAGCAAATCTGAAAGGTTACATGAAGTACTTATGAAGCCAGATTCTTGGGAGGACAAAGATGAACCAATCATAAAATGCTCAAATGACATACTCAAAATATGAAGTTTCTTATTTATTTTACAAGAAAATTAAAAGTGACTGGCTACTATACTTATGATCTTTAAAACGGGTACCATTTATAATTTAAGCCCACAATACCTTATGCCATGGAGGAGCTAGGAAAGCTTATGAATGGATCATATATCTCTACCATTGGGAAGGAATACTAAACTCTGTAGTGAAAGTCTTAGACGCTTGAACACTTGTAAATAGCAGAAGCCACATATGGCCAAGTACAAATATCAACTCATGACCCCTCAGAAGCCATTTCATACCATCAAACAAGATGTCGTAGGTCCTTTACCTAAATCCACGGAGGAAGTTGATACATACTTGTAGGGATTGATCTTTTATTTAGTGGGTCAAAGTAATCACCATTCCTGAGAATACCACTAAAGCTACTGTTAACTTTTTGTATCTAAACATATTTACTAGTCTCAGCTGCCACAGGTTCTACTGTGCAATAATGAAAAGGACTTTATCTAAAGGATTATGAGTATCTTATCTAGTACCATGAGATCTCAACACCTATTCTCAGCTTCTTACAACCCATAAACTAATGGGAATGTAGGAAGAGCAAATGGAACGTTGGTTTCAATAAAATGAAAGATGTTTATTACTGATCCATTACACTGAGACCAATATCTCCTGAGTGCGTTGATGGCTTATTAGATAATTTTCCTTCGATTTATCAATATCCCTTCCCTTCAAGGCCTTATATTGTAGTAACCTGGAGTCTTAGATTTATTAGCTCATGAAGTTACAAGTTATATTACCAAAGAGCATGAAGATCATTAAGGAGATTAACACAGAAGATTATAGAGCTCCAGTCAGAGGCGATGACAAATCTGCCAAGACAGTTACATAAGAAGGTCAAGTAGAAAATGCAACTCAACAACCTCTAGCTGCCTTTGAGATTTTTAATTAATTCTATATTATCACAATCAAATAGCACCAAGGAGGAAAAGTAGACTTCATTTGGTATGGACCATCTGCTATCACTTATAAATGTGGAGATATATATACTCATTAAGGTCTTTAGAAGCTGGAGTAACGATCAACCGTGTATATAACCAATTCTTGCATTGGTACCACCTGCCATGATTCTTGAAGAGGGTGATGTTGGATATCATGATATCAGACATGATGGGAAGAATATTGACAATTTGACTCCAGCAGCTGAATTGACACCTAGACCTGTTAAGTGGGTTAAAGGGATTACCTTAATAGATTGCTCAGAGAAATTAATAGTCAGATTAGCTCTAATTGACTCTAGGAATATTATAAAGTACCAAACTGAGCCCAAGATACCCGAGATAAATCCTTGCATAATCATAATGATGAATTATCAGAAGTTCAGGCGTTAACTATCTAAAGTGGCACTCAAGGCAGCAAATTAAGACAAACCTGAAAAAGGGTAAGAATCAAGAAGCTGTAAAATGATCAACCTAAGTGACCCCCAGTCTCATCTAACTTGGGTATTCAACTCAAATTTATGCCAATTAGAAAGTATTATACAAAGTCAGTATACCCTCTAAAACGCATTGTTTGATCAGGAGCCTCCCTTCCGAATTAATCCATTAATAATTTTACAATTTTTTTTCAACTTTGGGTTTATATTATTAATGTGTCATTAAAGAAATCCTTTTTAAGTACTTTAATAAAGATACATATTAATTCTATATCTCATTTTGGTACTTGACTTTCAATAAGTCCATTTTTCCATACTTACCATAGGACGTATACTCTAGCTGATGGGACATAAGTGGTGACTTGGCCCTGTTTAGTGTAAAAATTTGCTTATCATGCAACTTAGTTAGCCCAATTATTAACTGTTAGGCTCATGTCATAACACCATTTAGCTTAAAAATGGAAACTCTAAAAAATTCTTGTTTCTTTCAGATGTAGAGAACAGTATGGATGGTAGTAGCAATTGCCAAAAGGCTCACCACATGCAAGGGTGCATTATCTGAAAGGCAAGGAGATCCTTAGAGCGAGCCTACAACCTGGATTATCTTGGACCAAGGTGAATAGTATCCTAATTTATTGTTCAGTAGTAAACTAAACGTCCAAAAATGTGAAGCAAAAGTTCCTCCTGATTAAAATGGGAAAGAGTGAGTCAATTGCAAACTATTCTTTATGCTAATATCTCAAGGCTCAACATTTGTGGACTACAGGAACCATGGATCTACCTGCTGTGAAAGCCGTTCTGCTGAGTTCATTTGGGATAAAGCCCTTTTTTTGGATTTTAACCAGGAGATTCTCTTTCTATAATTACCAAAGTTAGGGTTTTGATTAGTTGAGGATGGTTGCTGACTAATTTCTAGTTTCAATAATCTTTTTTATTTAACCAAGGCAAGCCGATCAGGGGACAGGCATTACTGAAAGAAAGAAATGAAAGAAAGAAATGACATAAAACCTGAACAGGGTCAACTTCATTGAAAAAGTTTTTCCACCACCGGATTGGGACTCAAATTTTTCTGGTTACGTCATGGGTAAGGTTTTTGTGTTATCAGTACTACTAACCGCCAATAGCTTCCTTTGGCTAGCACCCCAATTGATGTGCGAAGCGCGGGAATCAAGACTGCAACCTTCAGGCTGGTAGCCATACGCCCTACTGACTCGCCTTCCACCCCTTAGTTTCAATAATCTTAATGATAGAATAAATTATTTTGTGCTCCCCATTTGGTTGGATTTAGCTATTTTGAGAATCCTCCAGAGCTTGAAAGTATTATGTAAGGTTCATGATGGTAAATAATCCATTTCAATACTGGTGTCTGAGGCTGAGAATGTCAAAATTTTATTATCATTATATATGATGGCGGATTGCTAGTTCAATGTTTAAAAGTATTGGGGATGATCCCCAATAAGCAAATTTGGTCTATCTAACACTGATAATTGAGGCCAAGGATGTCAAAACATTTATCATTAATTTAAATGTATGACAATTTGAGTGTTCTATGTTAAGGATTCTGGATCACTAGTGACTGATGTCAAGGATGATCTAATAATGTATTATTTTGGATTAAGCTAGCAACTTATGCCGAGGATAGTCAGATTACTTGCTCTGGTATCAAGTGATCCAAAGTCAAGTGTTAGATAAACATTATTCTGACTGAAGTTCTTTTTTACTGGCGACTGTGCCAAGTGTAATTAGAAGATGGTTTATCATGAGAAATAATAGAAAATTGAATCAGCTACTGATGTTGAGGATGGATCAACGTAATAATTGACATCAATGATGACTAATTGAGCAGGAATTATTGCCAGAGAGAGTGCTGACAATTGAGATGATGGAAATTAATGCCAATGACTTTGATAGACAGGCAGGGAATTTCCATGGAAATGCCTATAGTATACTAGTAGATTTTCCTTTTAATAAATATCTTTATGCCCACCTTTATTATGTTTTCTGTGGAAAGAGATTAGCTTAGCTGATAGAGGTGGAACTGAAGATCTCCAAGGTTAGATGCTGGGTTAATGCACCACGAGTGATCAGTGCTACCAACTCCCAACCTGTACTAGGAAACCCCGTGGGGAATTGCCAGTCAGTGGACATAGGAATGGACAAAGGGGGATTAACCATGATAGTGGAGGAGAAAAGGGTCAGGCAGTCCAGGAAAGGGGAAGAGGACCACTGCTGTCCATTAAAGAGGGTTATTTGTCAAGGCTAAGTTGTGGCCTGCTGGATTGGGGAGTTGCCTGTGGACCTGTAGTGAAAGATTGCCCATGAAGGCGAAAGAGCAAGGTCCACCAGTCTTCATACTGTTTGGCCTGCACACCGGTGGAGTCCCAAATGTAGTGAATTTAAACTCCATGAAAATCCCATTTAAAGATGTATATGTCACTAGCAGTAATATGCGCGAAAACCTGAAGGCGCTTAAGAAAGCCTTACTCAATGTACAAGGGATGTTTAAAACTGAATACATGTCCATGAAAACACCCCCTCAATGAGTTAGTAAGGCCGTCTATGTCACTAATGATAAGGGTGACAAGCCTTAGGTTAAGAGTTCTAAATCACTTGAGCACTTGCATCGTCAAGAATTAACCCACAATAATTGCCATCAACTTGTGCACTTTTACTGATCTTGTCCATTACTCACCTCAAAAAAGAAGTAAGCAACTCCTAAAGAGGATAACATCAACGCTGTAAACTGTGTGGATCTCTACACTGAGGGTAAGGACGATTATGAGGATAACAAATTGTTAGTGCAGGATAACACGTTATAGGGGCACCTAGCAAAGTGGCTGTGCCTACTAGATTGAGATTCCACAGCATTGATGAGTCTAAATTGAGTGATACATACCTGGCGCAAGAAATTAGCCTACCTGGTTCATTAATATAATTGAGGAAGGAGAGCTGCTAGCTATATCTCTCTTCAAGAACTTGGCACTGGATGACAAGGATAGTTTACAAGCTACCGTGAGCGCTGCCGCTTTTAGACAGTTTGAAAAATCTGCTACAGATCTATGACCACTGGAAACCCTTTTGTGAGAGCGTTAAAGGTTAGAATTGATTATCCAGTAAATGCGCTTTTTGGAATTACTGGACACCGGGGCTTCAGTCAAATTCATATCATTCAAGCTTATGAAGGAGATGAAGTTCATGCCTAGTATTGATGATAATGTGATTTGTTGCACTGCAGGAACAGACATTACCGCACTCTAGGATCCTATTCAGTGTTACCCTTAATCCTTAGGCACATGGTCCTAATGGTTCCAGCGATGGTTTTAGACAATGTCCACTATAATTTCTTGATTGGAACTCAGTTTCTCATGGTGTTTGGAGCGAATATTGATTTCACATCCAGCAGTGTAAACATCTAGAGTTACCAAATTCTGCTGGTATTTAAGGATGAAGATGTTAAGCCCTGGAAACAGCAAAAGTGCTTGATGGAAATGTATCAAATTATATACTAAACAATACACCCTTGCTGAGAAGGGTGTGAATCAGCTACCGCCTACTGTTAGCGCAGTTAAAAGTTTTCCACTGAGCACTAGCAATGATATAGAGAGTTGACCAGAGGATCAATGCCAAATGACCCTGTTGATTAGTGCGAAGACTCTGCATGATACCAAATTGGAAGTACACAGTCACTATGGAATCCATGAGCAAGAACTTAGAGCACTACAAGGGTTATATGACACCGCCTACTCTGGAAAGTTAAGCATTGTCATAGGAAATATCACTACTCATCCTATTAGAATTGAAAAGGGACAAGTTGTTACACTGGCCCTATTGGCCAGTTGCTAAGACATTAAATTTATACATGCCATAAGGGATTGTGATGATCTCTGGTTTGAGGGATGTGACCCCTAAACAGAAGAGGGAGGTTGACATGCTGTTGGACGAGTCAAGCAACATCTTCAGTACGGATTTAAATACTATGGCCTTTATAAGGGTGAGGTCCACAAAATAGATACTAGTTCTACTATACCATTCAAATCTAAACCCTACTGCCACTTAAAAAATGACCCGTTATCACTCATGATCTGAACCATTTAACCAAAACAGGGATAATTATACCGCTGAAGAGTTCATGAACCTCTTCTTTGTTGCTTGAATGCAAAAAGGATGGAACCCATCGAGTATTCATGAATTGCTGCTGTTTGAACAAGATAACTAAGAAGAACTCATACCTGCTCCCAAGCATCAATGGCACTTTATAATTCTTGGGAAGCTCAAAATACTTTTCATTGATGGATCTGGACAGCGGCTACTGGAAGATAGAGCTCTATCCAGAAAATCAAGAGAATGTGCCCTGATTAGTAGCCAGTGGTTGTTCAAGACTGTGAGGATGCCGTAGAGGATCTACAACGCCTCTGCCACTTTCCAGCGCATGATAGATCGCATTTTCAATGACCTCAATTTATTAAGAGTAAAAATTTAACTTGATGACATTACTGTATTCATTTAACATTTCGAGAGCATCTACAACACTCTGAAGGGTTTTATGTGGTGCAATAATCTAATCTGAAACTAAAATGCAGTAAGTTCACTTTAACAAGAGACAGTCAGAGTTCCTTGAGAAAAAATCAGCCCTAGTGGAATCAAGCCTCAAGACAGGAAGGTTAAAGTTATTGAGATATTGAGCTACCAAGGAGCATGAAGGATGTTTCCAAGCGTTCCTTAAATAGGTGGGATATTATAGAAGTTTATCTCCCATTTCATGAACTTGGCGTCACCCATTACATACAGTTCACCAAGGAAATAAAAATTGAGCGGGGCTTGAAACAGGGGCAGGGCTTTGCGGAGCTAAAAACAAGATTGGTAGGGGCGCCAATCTTATCCTACCCTGATTTGAATAAAACTTTCTACCTCTATACTGACTTTAGTGACATAGGACCTGTCATGATCCTGGCACAATTAGGTGAAGACATGGAGATCACCCAATCAAATACTATTCCAAGGTGTTCAGCAAAGCAGTTAAGAGCTACACAATCACTGAGCGCGATTGCCTGGTGGTGATCCAAGTAGCTAAACGATTCAGACCTTACTTGTATGGCACATTTTAAGGTAGTAATGGATCACATATCGCTCTGTTAGTTGCAGAACCTGAAAACTTCTGATGGATGCCTTACCGTTGGGCTATACTCCTCCAAGGTTATGATTTTGAGATCATATACTGAGCTGGATGTCAATAATTTTTCATTCTCAATACTTGGTGACTCCATTAGTGTGTCAGGCCAAACAGTATTAAGACTGCTGGCCCTTGTTTTTTCACAATCATCAGCGACCTTTCCCTACAAATTCACAGGGTAACCCATCAACTCAGGAGACCAACAGCTTCTTCTTCTGAGGTATGACCAAACATTTTGGCTAAGAGGTCCTCTTTGGAACATGTCCAACAATTGTGGTTCAGTGGCCTCTATTGAATTCCTCAGAGTTTCTCACCTTTAATCCTTCCATTCCTTCATTGTTGCTGCTAGTTGCCCAAGTTCCCGTGGGGTTTCCATCTAGTTCAAGGTTGGGAGTTGGTTGCGCTGACCACTCCAGGTGCTTTAACCCAGCACCTAACAACTGGTGATCTTGAATCCCACTCTACAATCTAAGATGACTGTTGTTAACTAAAAACTTGATAAAGATGGGAAAACAAATATTATATTTGAAGATTGGAAGATTGGAAGAATTTTTTATTAAGAGGGGGATCAAGCTATTTATAGGAAAATTTGCCTACCCATATCATTGGTATTTATTGCCAGCATTGCCAGCTCTCATTGGCGATTCTCCCTGCTTAATATTTGTCAGAATTCTCACTGGCAATACTTGTCATCCTCAATTGTCCATGATTACATTGATCCTTGATTCATCATAATCTGAATAAATAGTAATATTGACATCCTCAGCATAAGTCACCAGTGTCAAATTAAACCAAAATACTGTTAGGAATTGTTCCCAATACTCTCACAAAGTTGGAATGCAACTTGACTTTAATTAATACTAAATGATTCGCCATTTTTGGCATAAGTTGGCAATACTCCAAATTAGATTTGACTTTCCACTGGAAATTCCACAATCATTTTCACATGGAGTTGACACCAGGATAAGAGCCTGCCAAAATTAAAAAATTTGTATTAATTTAGTTCAACATCCTTGGCATAAGTCGCTGGTGTCAAAATTGGCTGAAAACTCTATTAGGATCATTTCCTGATACTTTTTGACGTCGAATTCAAGCAATTAATCATTGTAATCAATAATATTAATTACCTGACATCCTCAGCCTCAGTCGCCGATGTTAAGACCTACCAATTTCCTACTGGGGATGATCTCCAATACTTCCTTGATCCTGAGAATCAAGACAGCTCAACCTAACCAAATTGGGAGCACAAATTGGGTATTATCATTAAATAATTAATCAAAATTAGTAAAATAATCGGCAATCATCCTTGATTAATTATTATACTAATTTTTTTATATGTGAGGAATATCACCTGGTTAAAAATCTAACACTGGGTACAAACACCTAAATGCTGATAGCCTATCACAGTTACCAGTGTTCCACTTGCAAGTGCCAGAGAGCTTTGACTTTATGACTTAATTTGATTACCAGAAGAGGCCTGACAAAGTTCACAGATGAAGTAAAGAGCGTCTGAAGAGATTTCCAAAATTACCTGGCATTTAAATGGAAACCTACAAAAGAAGATTTAGAACAGATGGTACCCTATATTTGGACTAGTGACCAAATGAAGTTGAAGATGGAGGCCCATAAGCACATGGGCTATGGAATATTTCAGAAAATGTTTGAATACCTGTGAGAGAGATTCTACTGAGTGTATGTCTGACGAAGTGCACCAAGCTTTGGAGTTGATCATACCCTATGCAGGCTTCTACCCACTTGAGAAGCAATTCAAGTTTATGCTGATCCCCCTACAGTACCCTTCAGCAATGTATCAATTGACGTGGTGGGACCTCTACCAACTGCCTACATCAGATAAAAAATCATCCTAGTAGCAATCAACCACTTCACAAAGTGGGTCAAGACATCCATGGTTAAGACATATACTGCAAACTCTACTGCTCACTTCCTATATAATCAAGTCATCACAAGGCACAGTTGCCCTCAAGTTTTACTTTCAGAAACGGAGAGAATTTCACCTCAAACGTGGTAAGAAAGTTAATGGACCTAGTGTGGGTGAAGTAGCAGTTCATTACCCCTAAACCCCAGTCTCATAAAAATTGTTAAACAAGTCAATGGAACCTTAGGTAATTTAAGTAAATGGCCCTCAACTACAAATCAAAAATGAGATCAGTTGTTGTTCTCAGCATTGTTGGCTTGTTGGTTGATCCACCACTGAGTAATTGATATGTTCCCTTTAAGTACCCCGTTGGAAGAGTAGCAACTATACCGAGCTTACTGGCACCATCCAAAATAGTAGAATGGAAGAAAATAACGCCTAGAAGCTATCAGCAGGAATTAGCTGATGAATCCTTAGAATATAATTATAAGCTTCAAGCAATATCAAGGTGACTATCCCTTAAAGTCAACAGGAAAGTTAGATAAGAACTAGGTTACCATAGTTCCAGCCTAGGATAAGGTTCTATTTCATCATCTATGGGGTACGCAGATAGAGAAATTACAGGCCATCTGGACTGGGCCTGCTACTGCCTTGATTAAAAGAGGAGCCAAATACTATATCTGGGACAACTATAATAACATTGTATTTAATAGACTACACACAGCGCCTGAGGTCATTCTCCAATTTTATCTTGAGAGGGTAAATGTCATGGATGAGGTTGTGAATAGATCATCAGATCATTCCTTGACTAGAAGAATAAAAAGAATTCACACCCAAATTGTTTAAAGTGTGTGCAACTTACCCACTTCAGATGGAGATGGACGAGCCCCTTTTATAGATTTGGGCGGGGCAAACAATTTACTCCACCATCAGAGTGAAGTGATAGATATGATTTTGACCTGACGCTTCAGAGGATTTGGTTGATAAAGATGACAACGTTACCAAAGAAACTATGAAATTGACCCCCTTTTATACCTTTGGAGTGCCAAATAATTTGCAGCTCATCAATGACAAAATAATATTTTGATCAAATTACCTTTGACAGGATTGATCGATGCTCAAGAGTGAATATTACCAAATCTAGAAAACAAACAATTTCAATAATTGCTCAAAAACAGGATTGGAGGCACATTGAAGTAGTGCATCGCTCAAACCTGAAGTCAACCATCATATTACCAGATTTGGTAGTAATATTTGAAAGATTCAACTGCCCATAAACCAGAAGCGGGTACAGATGTAAGGGCCTTTTGAAATCTAAGTTCAGGGTTAATTTCTATAAGGAGCTCACAGATACAAGAATTAGCTTAAATGGACAAAGCAACAAAAGTAGCAGTTAGACGCCATCTCAGTGGGGGATACTGAAAATTCCCAATATCATTACCCAAATTACCACTTTACTTTACAATAAATATTCATCTTCCATATTGCTTTTTATCAAAATTATAGAATACTTTACTTTTTACATTAAAAGAATTATTTCCACAGAAAACTCGGTTAATCCTTTTTATATCACTTATAGATGTTTAAGTGGACTAATCTCCAGTAACCAATCTGATATTGGACATTTAGCAGAATACAGTAATCAGTCTGAGATCAGCTCTTTTTGAACAAGACACTCTATATCACAGATAACTTGGATATGAGCTGCAAGGGTGAAGTTGGTTTGGCTTTCATTAAGTCCAAAGAGCCAACGTAAAATGTAAATGCTAGAGAATGTCAACAAGAGATTTTCCAAGGGCGCAAACAGTTTAAAAAACATTAATTCTACAACAGGTAGCATTAGAGGAGAATTTGCTCTACAAGGATGATTGTGATCTAAGTGAAATATCTTCTGTTCCCTAATCTGCATGTATTAGACCCCTGAGCAGCGAGTTGGCCTCAAATGTTAATTTAAATGAGGTGGAGAGCTAAATTCAGTGAAAATTTCAATCATGGATTATGGAAGAAAAAAATAATGATGAATCCCCTTCCGCCAGTTAGTAAATAAGCATTATTCAACGGGTTAGTACTTTGTAGTTTAAGGTACAACCAATTCAACTCAAGACTATATATCTGACATACCTTTGAATCCAATCTTCTTATGCCAAACCACATTCAGTTCTAACTCCAAAACAACAACATAGATGATACCATACAGCACCTTCTTGATGAGACTTATTTCGCTGAAAGCTGCTCTAGCAATTTGCAAGCTTCTGCTGACCCTCCCATATGCAAAGGCTCTATGGATCAGCTGCCTTAGCTTGTAATGAGTTGGTTGGTAAAGCAGAACCCTGCCTTTCGCAGTTTGTCCAACCAGCCCTTCACCTACTCCTTCAAGTGGTGGGATTAGTCATCAAGAAGTACATTATCAACTAGGATTAGTACTAAGCCTTAACTCCAACCTGGTCAAAGCTTATGAGACTGCCTCCGCTTATGTTTGTGACAATTGGGAAGCTATATAGGACAACCGCCACCTTAGTAACAATGCCAGAGGTCAAAACGTTCTGTTGAACTTTGGGATCTCTGAGTAAATGGATACCCATTTTACTCAGAAACTGCATGGTGTAGTCTCCAAGGTACATGAGAACATCCACAATGCTACTTTAGAGGTGTCCACACAAACCCAAGTTTTGGAAAAATCTTGATGCAACGATTGCTTCACATAAAATCCCTGCATTTTTATCTTCAGCACCAAATTGACTCTGTCACTGAATGTTCATGGGGTCCAAAGGCCTCAAGGGTACAGATGGTCTAAGAGGCCCTGAGGGGATGATGGATGACCAGGCTCTAGAGGGCCCCCTGGCCCCCTGGCCCCCTTGGGTCACCATCCCGTCCAGCCAAAAGCTCTGAGGACCCCAGGCATGGCAAAGTGCTCAAGAAGTTGGTGGACCTTTAGAAAAATATCAAAAACATTGCTCAAGGGTGTGGAGTTCACCATGATGGAAGCCATATCAATCATGACATCACCTTAGATGCACTTGGCTTTAAAAAGAAAAATATGGAAATTCATGAAATTTAACAACAAATGTCTTTATAAAATGAAACACAAATACACAAATCTAGTTGCTTACATTAGTTTCCGTGATTCCAAGATCTTAGACTCGAAATCCCAAATAAACTAGAAGGCCAATGACAGCACACTTAATTAATTCTGGAATGAGTTGCAGAATTTATGGTAGATATAATGTGAAATTGGCTAACAGCTCCCCACGCATATGTTGAATTGGTGTCCACTGAGCCTATCCAGATTATTAATGCTAACATCCATTTCTCTTTATGCCAGTCAGGACAGATTTTAAGCATTACTTCACTGAATAATTAGTTCCAGACCAAGAAAGTATTGCGTCCCACTTAAACGCTTTTGAGAGCGCTATGGAAGAGGCCAATAAACTCCAAAAGGTCAAGAATATCTATTACTGCCTATGGGGAAGCTGTGATATTATAGCCACCGCCTATGGGAATTCAAGACATGGGCCCAGGTCAAGGCTGCTCTCATACATTGTTTTGGCTCTAATAAGACCCTCTTTGAGTCAAAGACAAGCCTTTATGACTATTCACCTAGACAAAAAAAGAAGAAAGCCTTTATATAATATACATCGCTTTTATACTAGTTGTGACGGTCAAGGCGCTGCCTGACCATCACATAGCCCTGACCCCCCTAAGGCGAGGATCGCGGCTAGTAGTATTGTACACAATATAAATAAAACATAGGGCTCAAGGGCAACAACCCTCAAAAATGGCATTCTGTCAATTCAGATGCCACAAAATTGACGAAGCCTCAAGGCAAAGGTGGCAAAGGTTGACATAAATGGTGACCAGGCCAATCAGAGGCTGCCAACCCGAATTCCAAGGACCTATGCATAGAGATTGGCAATGGCAAAGAGCAGCCCAGCGAATCAGGGGCTTCCAAGCTGAATTATTCCAAAAACGGAAGTGGCAAGAATCACGGCATTGGGCAGCTCAGCAAATTAGGAGCTGCCAAGCTGAATAACACCAAAAGAGGAAATGATGGCATCGGGCAGCTCAGCGAATCAGGAGCTGCCAAGCTGAATCCACCGCTTGTCAAAAGTATCAAGAGCCACAGTGAAGGGCAGCTCAGCAAATCAGGGGATGCCAGGCCAAATTATCCCAAAAATGGGAATTTTGGCGATAAGGTTGAGATGAGCTCTGATTCATCCTTGACAAACAAAAACAAATGTGAAAAAGTTTCCATAACACCATGGGTACTCAACGAACAGTCTATAATGGGCCTAGATGGGAATATCAGAGGCTGAGATTCTCAAAATAGGCCCATGAATAGCCTGCTGCTCGTGGACTCTGCAGGGTCCAATTTCCCCATATCCCCCATTCCACAATATAAAAAACCAACCAAGCGAAGGTGTTTAAGACAACTTCGTCTTCTAATATATTAAATAAAAACCTTAAAAATTGAAAATAATATTTTGAGATTTCGAAATCATTTGTTGAGATTTTGAAGGAAAACCAGGGATTTTGAGTGAAGCAAATGGACCATTTCCTCGGATTTTGCTAGAGCTGTCGCCTCTCTGTATGCTCACTCTGGGGGTCAAAATTCCCTCCTCAGTGTGAACATCATTCTCACAGTGTTCCAGGGATATCTAAACCGCTCATTAAGCTAATGAACGAGGGACCTAATCAAGGTGGCCCTCTCTTGCCTATGGGCCCTCACATGGGCCCTCTTGCCCAACTGCTTTGTGGCAATGTGGAGAGACCCCATTAGTCACATTAGACGAAGTTCATTCAACCTCATCTCCCTTTTATGGGATGGGATGGGGAGACCATATGAAAGCCCTACCTGCCTGGTATGAGCATACTACCACTCTCCTAATGGTCATCTTTTCCATCCTGTTTCTGCTGAGGGAAGCTGCTCGTCTCCTCCCATCCCAAGGGAATTCAGTCGCTTATGTCCAACACGTTGATGCCACATTTGAGTTTAGATAAGCATTGACCCCTGAGGAGTTGAGTGTAATGCATGTAACCTTCTCCTGCATTAGATTACAGGCCTGCCTTACAGCGGCCTCTAGGGGTACAACGGCCACATCCCTCCAGATTGCCCTGGTGATAGTGGACCTACCAAAGAACCTGTCTATCTGGTTTACTGACCCGTTTGGAAACACAGCCAGCCCTTCCTGCCTCTCTGGAGGATTGCCTTCGCCTCATGGAAAGAGCCACCACCCCAAACAACTCTCAGGATGCCGCCCGGTCAGTGCCCTGGCCCTCAGCCAAGGGAAAATGGCCATTAAGGAGTATGCTCGGCTGTTCCAACCCCTAGCCAAAGCCGCAAAGTCTCTCCTTCCCAGATCGCATGGATGTTTAGACAGAACCTTCGCCCAGACATCCTCACAGATATAGCCGCCACCCACCTGGGGGCAACCTTGGAAGAAGAGGTCACTGTTGCTTCTCAATTAGAAAACCAGCTAGCCTTGGCCCAAGCCAGGGCCCCTGTGCCTGGGAATCATAGTAGATTCCGTGGACCTCGCGCGGAGTCAGAGCCCATATCAAGCCATATGGGGAAACAGGAGCAGGGGGCCCTGGGGAGAATGCCTCACGCCTTGAAGCTCCTGCACCCACTGCTCCCAGCGGCTTGGACAGCCCCACCTACAACCTTCGCCCAACCCCTGCCCGCATCTCTTTGCTCAATAAAGGAAACGGTTCCTCCTACCTGTTTATTCCGTTAACTTTGAAGCGAAAGAAGAAAGAAAAAGGGGCCAAGTTAGAAAAACTGTGGGCTTTAGTGGATACTGGGGCCGAAGAAAACTACATTGACTGAGAGCTAGCCAAGAAATTGGGAGTACAAATGTGAGAAAAGGGTACCGTGACTCTTGCAGACACCTCCAAGTCATTGGAATGCTGGGAGATTGAGCCCAGGATTAAGCTCCAACAGGGAGTCCACCACTTCTGGGAAGACTTTTGCGCCATCCAGAACCTGCCCCACCCCATCGTTCTGGGCATGAAATGGTGGCATAAGTACTCCCCACATTTTGATCTGGAGGAGGGCCAGGTGGTGCTTCACCCCAAGGAACAAGAGCCTTTGTAATTAGAATTCTTTACCTCTGGCAGAAGCAGTCCTGGAGTGAACTCTGTGCACATAGGGATGGAGAAGGAAAGATACCGGAGGAATTCAGAGACAATGAACACCTGTTCCAGAAGAGCGTCGCCGCCCCCTGAGATCCACAGGGCCCCTTTGCATTCTTGTTCAAGTTCAAAGGGGATGCTGAGCTCCCAAAAAGGAAGCCCGGTGTACCCCCTGAACCCCAGAGCAAAGGAAGCCCTAGGTCAGTATGTGAAGGATAAGTTGGAGCGAGGGATGATAGTGCCCTCAAAATCTCCTGTGGTGTCTCCCATCCTCCTGGTCCCCAAGGCCAACGGCGAGCTCCGCCCCTGTGTGGACTACCATCGTCTAAACTCCATAACTGAAATGGACCTCTATTCCATCCTGCTAATGGCGAGCATCTCACAGATGATCACTGCGAGTCAGATGTTCTCTAAGTTGGACCTGGTTGACGCTTTCAACCAAGTGCCAGTTGTACCTGAGCACCAATAGTACACGGCATTCAAGTGCCACCTAGGGGTAAATGAGTACAAGGTTATGCCGTTTGGACTTAAGAACGCCCCTGCCGTTTTTAAAGGACCATTGACCATGCCCTGGGCGACTTGATTGGGAGATGCTGTGTCACGTACATGGACGACATCTTAGTGTTCTTCAAGTCTTGCGAGATGCACATAGAGGACGTCAAGAGGGTCCACAGTGCACTGGACAAGGCTAAACTGCGTCTAAAGCCCTCCAAATGCGAGTTCTACAAGGGCTCAGTATTTTATCATAGAAAAATTTGTATTTAAAAAGGGGACAGCCATTTGCCCATACAAGCTGATGGCAGTGAAGGAATGGGTAGCGCCAACGGACAAGACAAGTGTGCGCAGTTTCTTAAGGGTGGTTAATTCCTGAGGAGATTCACCAAGGACCTTTCAGAAACAGCCTCCCCGCTTACCCGGTTGACTGGGCAAGTCCCTTTCCAATGGGGGGAGGAAGAAGAGAGGGCGTTCCAGGCCATCAAGGAGGCCCTCCTCACAGCGACAGTCATAGCGCAACTGGACGCCAATCACCCGTTCATTGTAGAGACAGATGCATCAAATTTTGCCATTGGGGCGGACCTTCTGCAGACAGGGGAGGATAGTTTGGACCACCCGGTATGCTACTTCAGCAGGAAGATGCTACCAGCGGAAACAAACTACCCTTTCTATGACAAGGAACTCCTGGCAATTGTCGCGGCACTAGATGAGTGGCAGCATCATCTGTTGTATGCGCGCCATCCGTTCTTAATCTGGACTGACAACAGGGCCTTGGAGTTCCACAAGAGCCCCTGTAGGATGAACCAAAGACAAGCCTTCTGGCACCTGAAGCTGTCTCAATATGATTTTAAATTAGAATATAAGCCCAGGGAGAGCAACTTACTCCCAGACCTACTCATCCAGGGCCCAAAAATGGCCTTTGCGAAGGAGGAGCTGGATGAGTTCAACACGGCCATGATGCTCCCTCCCCAGCTGTTTGCATCAATATGGGAGGAATGCGCTGACCTAAAAGAGATAATTCAGACAGCCCAATGATGCACCAAATTCAGAGAGATGATCAGGATAGAGATAGAGGGAGGGAACCCAGCGAAGGCTACAAGAATTTCAGGAAGGAGGGGGCCTCATCCTGCACCACGATCGCCTATGGGTCCTGACGCTCAAGCTTCAAACCAAAAGTAATGGAGCTATGTCATAACCACCCCCTGACGGAACACCCTGGGGTGGGGAAAACGATCAAGCCAATATGCTGGAACTACTCCTGGCTGGGCCTAGCAGGAATGGTAAGAAGGTATACCGTGCACTGACTTACCTGCGCCTGATCAAAGCCATCTTGAAATAAACCCTCAGGGAAGTTAAAGCCACTGCAGATCACCCAAATGCCGTGGACCTCCCTGAGCATGAATTTTATCACTGGGCTCCCAAAATCGGAGGGCTACAACGTGGTCATTGTGGTGGTGGACCAACTAACAAAGTATGCTGAGTTCTTCCCCTGCACCTCTAAGGTCATGGCAAAGGACATGGCCAAAATCTTTGTGAGGGAGGTCTTCTCGACATGGACTTTTGGATGAGATCATCTTGGACAGGGGCCTGCAGTTCATCTCCAGGTTCTGGGATCACCTCCTGAAAAATCTAAAAATTAAACCATGCCATTCCTCTGCCTACCACCCCCAGTCAGATGGCCAGACGGAGAGGGTCAATCAGACCCTGGAACAGTACCTACGGTGCTACTTCACCATGTGACATGATCATTGGATCAAGTGGCTGAGGATTGCACAGTTTACATAAAGCAATCTGGTACATTCATAGACCGGAATGTCGCCCTCTTTTGCGAACCACAGGTATCACCCACAGACAATGGAGGGACATGCAGGGTGAATAAACCCTGCGGCAGATGAGTTAGTGACCAGAATAAAGGAAAATTTTGAGATTTTGAGAGCCAACTTGGAGAAGGCGATGGAGGCTCAGAAGAGAAAATGCCAAACACTACACACCCCCAGCAGGATGCGCATCGCTCTGAGGCTCCACCCCTCAAAGTTTTGCACATTTTACAGCTCAAGAAGTACAAAGGACCCATATCAACAAAGCTAGAGCCAGTCCAGTCAGACAACCCAGGAGAGGTGGAGTACAAGGTGGAGGAGATTCTGGACACCAAGATTGCTCGCAAAAGTGATGGTACTTGGTGAAATGGGTCAGCTACCTGATAGAAGAATCCTCCTGGCAAACAGCTACAAATTGCGCCTACTGTCCCCAGAAGGTGGAGGAATACTGGGGGTGCAGGGGCTCTCCTCTGAGGGGGTGTGTGAAGATCAAGGCGCTTCCTGACCGCCACATAGCCCTGACCCCCCTAAGGCGGGGATTGCATCTAGTAGTATTGTACACAATATAAATAAAGATGTAGGGCTCAAGGGCAATGACCCTTGAAAATGGCATTCTGTTGAATAAAATGCTGCAAGATTGATGAGACCTCGAGGCAAGGGTGGCAAAGTTTGATGTAAATGGTGACCAGGCCAAACAGAGGCCAACAACCCAAATTCCAAGGACCTATGCATAGATATTGGCAATGTCAAAGAGCAGCCCAGAAAATCAGGGGCTGCCAAGCCAAGTTATGCCAAAAATGGAAGCAGCAAGAATCATGGCATTGGGCAGCTCAGCACATCAGGAGCTGCTAAGCCAAATAACACCAAAAGAGGAAATGATGGCATCGGGCAGCTCAGCGAATCAGGAGCTGCCAAGCCAAATCTGCCACTCATCAAAAATATTGAGAGCCACAGCAAAGGGCAGCCCAGAGAATCAGGGGCTTCCAGGCTGAATTATCCCAAAAATGGGAATTTTGGCGATAAGGTTGAGATGAGCTCTGATTCATCCTTGACGAACAAAAATAAATGTGAAAAAGTTTCCATAACACCATGGGTACTCAACGAACAGTCTAGAATGGGCCTAGATGGGAATATCAGAGGCTGAGATTCTCAAAATAGGCCCGTGAATAGCCTGCTGCCCGTGGACTCTGCAGGGTCCAATTTCCCCATATCCCCCATTCCACAATATAAAAACCAACCAAGCGAAGGTGTTTAAGACAACTTCGTCTTCTAATATATTAAATAAAAACCTTAAAAATCGAAAATAATATTTTGAGATTTTGAAATCATTTATTAAGATTATGGAGGAAAACCAGGGATTTTGAGCGAAGCAAATGGACCATTTCCTCGGATTTTGCTAGAGCTGTCGCCTCTCTGTATGCTCTCTCTGGGGGTCAAACTGCCCTCCTCAGTGTGAGAATCATCCTCACAGTGTTCCAGGGGTATCTAAACCGCTCATCAAGCCAATGAATGAGGGACCTAACCACAGCGGCCCTCTCTTGCCTATGGGCCCTCACATGGGCCCTCTTGCCCAACTGCTTTGTGGCAATGTGGAGAGACCCCGTTCGTCACACTAGTGCACAAACACTAGTTATTACTAATCAAATATCTTCAGATGACACCTCTAACGCCATCATTTCTGCGCTTAATTCTTGGCCCTAAGTTTAGTCTCATTTAATAGGAAATAAGCAAACCTTCAATAGCATCCATGACATCAAAGAGGCACCCAATGAGATCCCTGTGGCCACTCTAAACAAGTACTCCTCCACTGTTCAAGCTTCAACTAGACTTAGAGTGCATGCGCTGGAGGCCAAGAATTAAAAAAACTTACTTGCTATTACTATAAAGGACTATAACACACCAAGGAGGAGTGCTATAAATATCAGGCAGAAGATGCAGAATGCGAACTGTCATGAAAAGAGAGGTTAGCACGAAGATAGAGGCTCTTCATGCTGATACTTCACCCATCATTCCTCTATTAAAGACAGAAAGCCCCACAGAGGTAACTATTGGAGAGCCCTGGAACTACGAGTTGACACTTCCAATATTAACCTACTTGATCCTGCTTGCTCTTATAACAAGTCACCAATGTTTCTCACTATTCTGCCTCAAAATTCTAGGTTGATGACTCGAGTTATGATTAATATTCATGTAATTCTCATACTCACCATAATATATAACAGCTCTCCAGTGAATGCAATTTCATCCAAATTAATGAAAAAAAAAGATTTGCGCCCTATCTGCCCATATTGCATTAAATATGAAC
Organism: Massospora cicadina; assembly: GCA_022478985.1. Classification (NCBI taxonomy): domain Eukaryota; kingdom Fungi; phylum Entomophthoromycota; class Entomophthoromycetes; order Entomophthorales; family Entomophthoraceae; genus Massospora; species Massospora cicadina. Next base: position 23,236 of record JAKSZP010007997.1, on the reverse strand, counting down.
TACTGATCCTCAATCCATTTGCTCCATAGGAGCCAACTCTATGCTCCCCCTCCAGTTTGGGACAATTCCATCAAACTCATCATCCATAGCTCTGGACAGCCTTAGCTATGCTTTTATTGCTGGGCACCCAATTTCTCTGTTGATATAGTACCATAATTCAAATGCATAAAAGATTTTATTCCTTGCTTGATATTCGCATACCCTTGGTTTCTGGGACATCCAAAGATGGCAAGGAACACGTAAAGGCTTGGACTTTTTGATGGAAACTGAAAACTGGATTGATTGAAACAATTACCACATTTGAGGCTTTCACTGAAACTACCCCCTCACATAATGGATGGGGATGAAGGGACGCCTGTATATTCGCCAGAGCTCAAGGTAATCCCTCCAGGGTCAGATATTATAGTGGAAATATGGATTCATTTAGATATACCACATGGGAGCATAATAAAATATGTGAGTCTGGAATCCATTCACAAAAGAGGTCTTAACTTTTCCAGATATCCATAACCCCACATACACTGGCTCCATTTGTGTATTGCTGGCTAATTTGACTCCAAAGTCCTAAACCATTGGCCCCAGTACTCCAATTGCATATCTATGCTTAATACCAGTCAATGACATCATCTGTGCCCATAGTCTAGAAGCCATCGTGATTTTTGGGTTAAAAGAACCTCCCACTGTAGCTCTAGTTACCTCCTCCATAAGGAAAAACATTACCCCAGAACAACAAAAGATGGATGCCGAGCTCTTAGAGGAATAATCTTACCTTTTCTCCACATCCACTTACAACTTCATCAAGATAAAGGGCATGTGCACAATGTAGAAATGGGGGACGCCTCACCTATACAGTTGCGCCCCTACCCAAAAAAGCAAGTTGAAGAGGCCCAGGTCACCGCCAAACCCATGGAACTTTTAACTTCAGGGTTGCTGGTACCTCATGAAGTTCTTGGGCATCTCCGCTTCTTCTTGTTCATATGAAGGATGGAAGACATCATGTTGTCCTGGAGTATTGTAAGCTAAATGCTGTAATGAGAAAGGATAGCTACCTCCTTCATTTAGTTAGTGATTCATTTTAGCTTCTAGTGGGGCCCAATATTTAATCATGAGGGATCTTGCCATCAAGTACTGGAAAATTGAGCTGGCTCCTTAGGACCAAGACAAATGTGCCCTTATTTCAAATAAAGGGCTATTTGAACTGAAATAAATCCACAGGGGCTATGAAATGACCTTGCCACCTTCCAGCTAGCTATTGATGGGCTCTTAATCAATTTGAAGATGTCTTGCGTCCTAGTTTACCTCACCAATATTACCGTTTTCTCCAAGTCTCTCTGTAAGCACCTAAATCACCTCTGCCAACTTTTTGATCACCTCTAAGGAGCATACTTGAAGCTCAAACCCTAAATGCTCATCCTTTCAACTGGAAATGGATTTTTAGGACACAAGGTCACTAAATGAGAAATTTAGCCTTTGCTGCACAAGGTCACTGCTATATAAAATATGACGTCACCTCTGAAACCCTTGGGACATACAAGTGTTACTAGGCACGGTGGGATACTACAGGCATTAATAACCCAATTTCCTGACCTGGCCGAGCCTTTGTTATATTGCTATACAAGAAGGTTTTAAGAGAACGTAATTCAGAACAGGACCAGGATTTCAATCTACTCAGTACTTCACCAATCTTTCAGCCTGTGTTAATCCATCTGAACTTTGACCAACTCTTTGTGTTATTTAATAACGCCAGTAATGCGTCCATAGGAGCAATTCTGTCCCAACTGGACAAATAACAAGTAGATCAACCATAGGTTAATTCAGCAAACTCTAACAAAAATTAACATTCCAGCATCGCTGAATTTGAATGCTTAGCTGTATTTCTCGCAGTCAAGCACTTATTAACATACTTATATGAGAACCATTTTACTATCGTCACAGATCATGCTTCCTTAAGGAAGCTTTAAAAAATGAATGATCTCAATGGTTGACTGGCCAGGTGGACCCTCCGGCTTCAAAGCTACACTTTTTCTATAAGATTGGGCAAGTACAACTCATTAAAATGCGGACAGGCTAACCTTGATGATGACATCTATAATAAAATTACTTGAGGAAGACCAATTGTATGACTTGATTGGCTGGATGAAGAGATGGGTACTGTGAACTCCCAGAAACAGTGAAAATGTTACTCTCAATGGTTCATAATGCTTAAATACAAGATGACACGTTATATAAACAAGTCAACAGAAAATGGCTGCCATACCTATGACTCTCTTCAAGAACCAAAATATTTCTTAAAGGTAATACCCATGTAGGACATGGGGCAGTTGCTAAAGCAATGAATGGTTAAGGAAACAATGTTTTGGGGATCAGATGCTAGAAACTTCTCAGGAGGTTTTAGATGCTTGCTTGACATGAAGAACCCAAGATTGGCAAAGCCCCGCACTCAGCATGAAGTTGTTACCCATCTATGCCATTTAGCGTTTTTAGCATGGTTGTCATAGGGACCTTATACATGAGCCTCCATGGTTATTACTACATCATACTAGCCATCAACCATCTCACAAAGTGCGTTGTGTCCATATCAATACATGCTACCACTGCTAAGGTTACCGCCTTGATTTTATTTCACTATATTTTACCCAACATGGGCGCCTCAGAGTTCTGCTATCAGATAATGGGTCAAAAATCACCTCACAAGTTGTCCAAGGATTTTTCTCTATTAAATACTAACTGACATTTCACTGCGCTCTGTAACCCTTTAACAAATGGTGCAGTCAAGTGGGTAAGTGCCAACTTATCTTCTATTCTCTGCAAAATGGCTGCAACAGACCCCATTCAATGGAATCTTGTCCTGCCATCTGCTTTATTAGCCTCTCAGATAAGCTACCACCAAGTATTAAAATGTCCCCATCCCAGGCCCTCTATGGTAAGGAGCCTTGAATGCCTAGTAGCATCCAGACTTTATTGAGCACCGCCTTTCCTGATACTGCTGAATTGATAATGGAGCGCTATCCAACGAGATAATTATGCTTCAAGCGCTCATCACCCAAGAGATGCCCTCTACCACCACCATGGAAACTGCATGATAAATGCTTAACATCCAGCTCTTCCCTTATACAATATTGGAGCCACTGTGCTAAACTACCATCACCGCCCTGATGGGCACCAAAGTAAGTTGGATACTTCCTGGTTGGAACATACTGCATACTGTATATGGCTGGCTCTAAATACTCCATCGCTGATGTCATTTATGCCACAGTGGTTAAATACATACATTATAGGTTCCTGTGCCTTCTATACGCCTCTTCCAGGATCTTGAGGTGGTGATGTCAACATTTGTACTTAAGGACATCCTAAATTGCCTTAAGATCAGACTGATAAATGTTCAATTGTCCACTATTATGGTCAAACCTTCCAGAAGCAAATGAATTATCATCAAATGAGCTCTTGACCTTAACCAGGTAAGAATTAATAAAGAAGATTTAAAATTGTCATGAGATGAGACTCCATCTTGATGCCAGAAGTTGCCATCCAAATGCCCTCACACAATAGGAGCCAACTAATCCAAAGACAATCAAAGAGAAATACTAATGCTTGACCCTCATACTGGATGACAAGCGAAGATATGAACAAAGAGGACTCAAGCGCCCCATGCATTACAAAACACCTAGTCACCTTATAGGCTATTGAAAGCTTAAAATAATAAAAATATCCTTTTATATCCCTTGGCAAATTTATACCTATTTTATTCTTTGCATAGCCATGATAATTAGCATCATAGCCCAGTATTGATCATAATACTGGATCATGAAAAGTGATGGTGCTACGCTATTGCCTCTCTCCAGTTATTACAAAGGATTAAGCTATCTCAAAGATCATTCAAAACTTCTGTTACTACTGCTCCACGCACCCCAAACTTTTTATAGTTCAATTTTTTATAATACCAAAAATGCCATCTTTTCAATCTTTGTAATTGATTTTAGAAGCCATAACTATTATTAGTACTTTTGTGTTTAATATCTCTTATTTTCACAAAGAAAACTCATATATCATTGACATTAATTGTGTATTCATAAAATTAACTATAAATTAGTTAAGATTGAAGATTAGCTTACAATCTTCTCTTGGTTTAGTTTTACCTTAGATAATAAATCTTTTACTATATGTTTGATTGAATAATAATAGGTTTTTATCTACATCTAAGTAGAATTTGTAAGAATAGACAAGAAACATTTTAAAAATTTATAAAAATATTAAAGGTAATCAATACTAAAACATAATGGTTCATAAGTAAAACTATCATTAGCAAAGTATTGTAAAAATATAAATTAAAGTTTAGCTTTGCCTTTCTTACATAAAAAACTTGAACATTATCTTAAGTTATACATGTATCTTTTAGCTAATGTAAGATTACATATTCTAAGTAATATTATATAACTTATGGATTTAAAAATTGTTAATTGTATGTTATAATTTAGAAAGATTGTATTTCATTTTTAATTAAATCAATAAAAAACTTTTAATCTATATTTATTTTAGTAATATGATCCAAACCTGATAGACATAAAAACATTAAAGTTTCAATTATAAAATCACAAACTTATAACAATACTATAAAATTAGAGTTATGAAAAAAAATATTTGAGGTGGGTCAACTTTGGGACAAATAAAGTTAGAGTTATTAATTATCAAGAATAGTTTACTTTATGAGAATGCAAAAGTAGTTAAAATTACCAAATCTAAATATCTAAACATGCTCTTAGTTAAAGATTTATTATTTTAATCACAAATAAGATATTATAGTTTGCTAAAAAATAAGTAACTAAAGCATTTGATTATACATCTAATATGATATATTATAGATAAATATATATATATATATGTTTATTCAAAATGATAATGAAATGTAATAGAAAAATAGTTAAGACTAATAAAATTTTTAATTATAAACTTCAAAGTAAATTTACTAAATCAAGTACTATACTTTCTTTGTGAAATATGCTTTACTCTTTATAACTTTGTTGTATATAAACCACAGAATCTGTTTGCTTCTATTTTACTCACCTGTACTTTTAAATACTAAATAAATATAATAAAGTATAATGATAGATGGAGAGATACCTGTAAATTATAAACTATAGATATTCTCTAGATAGTCAGAAAAACTAAGCTAAAAAGCATTTTATATAGTGATCTCAATATGTATACAAATATTTTGACTTCTAAATATGGAGAAACACATATTATTATAGACTAGTTTATCTTTTATTACTGAGTAGAGGTGTTATTGGCATAAGCTATTGCACCTCAGTCTTATAACATATATAATTAAAGTTCAGTCCTGCTGTATAAAACTTTCTGCTTTAATTTTATTTATAAATTTCTATTTTAAACTGATAGTTAAGTGAAAAGAGTAATTAAGGTTGGTTGACCTTGGGACTAATGTACCACACCGAGATTTGTTATAGCCAGTACAGGTTTCAAACCTGTGTTGAACAAATTTTACATTAGAGTAAAAGAAGGAATTGCCCTGCCAGGGTAATTACCCCTTTTAAAAAAAAGATTCAGCAGTAGCAGGAACCACCCTGCATGAAAGCCACCCAAATCTTCCTATTTTAACTCCATATCATTAATTAATTGATTAATGATAAGAGGGAATGGAGGAAATTATGTTCATCCTAGCCAGAACAGGCTTTGAACCTGTTACATCATTTTTACCCCACCTTAAGGGTAACTACCCTTTGATAGTAAAGTGAGTTGAGCATAAATGTTTTTAAAATGTTAAAATAGGTATGATGGTTTATATTATATAAACCTCTTGACAAATAAGTTTCACTAGTATACAAAAAACTGTAAATTATACAATATATAAACTAAGGTCCCTTTGTCTATCCTTAACTTTTGTATAAGTTTAGACCTTATTATGGTTCTAACATTTACAGTTTTCTGGTAAGAGTCTTGAAATTTGACTTTATATATAATAGCATCTGAATTAAATGAGCCAGAAATCGTTAGGTGATAATTTACAGGGTCCACCAGTGAAGCAGAAAATTTTGAAAATCCAATAGTTCAATTCTGCTCATGAAAGGTCATGGAGATTTTTGATTGCTGATTTACATTTAATGACATTAGTTAAAAAGGAGCAATGGTCCAGTGCACACTGCACTTTTTGCATAAAAATAATTTTATAAGCATATTGATGGTGTGATTTCTGTACAACAATTAAAATGTAGTCATTTCAATATTCTATGACATGCATTGGAATTCAGGTTTTTGTTAGCTCGCTGGTGTGCTTTCACACCTGAATTACAACAATAATTGCAGGATAAGTGTGATTCTCTACTGCTGGGAAAAGATTATTAGGGGTTAACTGACCACTTAAATTTAAAATAAGGGAAACTTATAATAGAATATTAAAAAGTTGGACTATATTAGTTTTTTATTAGTTGTGATAAGGAGGTCAAGAAGCAAACCCTATTATAATCTCAAGACTTATTGTTTAAATAGTATTGAAGCACAAAGTGAGTTGAACGGGAAATTTGGTATAAGCTGGGCACATAAATTTGGTAATATGGGCTTTTGACCTATTGGAGCTCCCAAGACTCGCCTTGTTTGGATGGAATGACTGATAGAGTTTCAGTAGAGGGTAGGGCATATCCATGAGGCAGTGATCTAATATATTTCACCCAATCATTGGGTAGAAAATTATTTCCTTTGGTGAAACCTCCTCCAAAGCTATAAAAGGGGGTGGTCAAAAAGTAGGTGTTAAGACTACGTTAAAGAGGAGATGGAGAGGACCCTCAGAGCAACTCCCCCAATTTTGCTTCAGGTTTGGCATAACCCTGCTTTTAGCCATAGGGCTATTTGGCCAAGGATTGGGGACAATTGTAGTACCCCAATTTGTGAAGTTCTACTGAGAATCAACCAGGGATTTTGGCTGCTGTTATTTAATTTGAAACCTTAATCACTCAAAATACTGTAAGGAGAGTGTCTATAACTCTCCCATTCCCAGCGTAGCAGTGTGTGGTTCACCAGACCAATGCCAGGGAACTAGCCGTTAGTGCCCACATGATTAGAGCCCAGCAGAGGGTGCTGGAGCAATAACCACTTAGGCATAAAATAGCGAATTTTATAATAAAAACCCTTATAAAGGCGACGTGGTGCACATATAGAATGGGGCTAATTGACCCAGGTTGGGGGATCCTGGGCGGACAAATGGTGCACGAGGGGAGAGCTGCATGGTACTTTCCATGACAAGGGTAATGGAGCGTGAGACCTCCTCAAAGAGGTTCACACACAGGAGCGATCAGAAATTCATATATTAAAAAATAATGTAAATGGGGTAAGGGTTTATTAGGGAAGTCGACCAACAAGGACTGTTGGTAGGGGAAAACGTATTTAAGCTTGGACAGGGAAATTGAGGTTATACCACAGTGGGCCCAAGCAGTGACTCACCAATAGGGCAATACTGCCATCTGAGTTAGTAAAATAAGCTAAAACCAACTTCACTCGAGTGATTGATGGAAGTTGGATTTGACCTGAGCGCGTTCTTTCATAGATGGAACAGGTTTTGAATCCCCATTCCTCAACTAACCAAAATGAACTATCCGCCTTTATTTGGTAGATAGTTCGCTTTAACACTTGGCTCAACGTCAGGGGCAGGGCACTCAGCACCCCACTAGGACCAACATGGTCATATTTTGCCCTTACCCAGTGCTGGTCTAGGGTGTGCTTCAGGTCTGGGAGGCCCTGCAGCTTCACCTTTTGGGCCTCCAGGCGCCCAGACTTATCTTTGGGGTTGATCCCCAGTATTATGTCATGTGTGCATGACAAATACAATATCAGACTTGTAAGTGTCCAACATCACCTCCTTCAAGAGTGTTGGGGTGATAATAAGGCCACAAGAACCGGCCATGCATTCAGTTGACAGTGGCTCCTGTAGCAAAGGGTTTGATGTAATATCCCTCCCCTCACTTTGTAAGTGACTAAAAAGGGTCCTTCCAAAACAGACCTGAGCTTCTCCCTTCTAGGAGTGATACAATTATGATAATAAAGCACCAAGTCGGATACTTGGAAGGAAAGTAGAGGGGCCAGAGATTATTAGCAGCTTGACCCTCTTTGGTGACAGTTTTGGCCAAATTAGAAATAGCCTATTATTGTAACTGAATGATGTTCTGGTCCAACTTCTTGATGGATTTCTCAGGGTCAGTCCTATCAGAGAATATATATGGCTACATAATCCAGCACTCCAGGTTCTCATCCATACAGCACATGGAAAGGAGAAATTTCAAGTATTTGGTGGTAACTAGTACAGTAGGCCATGAGGTCACTTATAAAGTACAGATCCCAGTAAAGGGAATCTGAAGTGGCCATTTTTATAATGTTGAGATCAGGGTCAAAAATGATCTCTCTACAGTACCTTTAGTTGAGGGGTTATAGGGAGCTGAAAAGAGCTGTTGCATGCCCATTAAATTAGTGGGGATCTTCACCACTTTGGAGTTGAAGCTTTTCCATTATCACAGAGAAGAACCTGGGGCAGCCATGTTGAGCAAAAAAAAATTCTAATAGAGGAAAGTGGTCATGGCTTTGGCCATTTGAGCAGTGAGAGCCACAGCTTCAACCCGCTTGGTGAGATGATCAATTCTGACCAAGCTATATCGATTTTCTCCAGTAGTCTGGGGTAGAGTCCCAACCACATCTAAATTTATGGTGTGGAAGGGTTATTGAGGCGTAGTGGGTTGGTATTGTTACTGGGTCTTGAAAATGAACTGCTTTTTGAAGGTCATACAAGCGTCCAGCACCTCAGTTATGGTCTATTATAATGCTCTCTCAGTAATAGCGCTCTATAACATATTCATATGTCTTCTGTACCCCGCTATTCCCTAAAATAGAATGGGACTCCAAAATGACAGGTACTCGCTCTAATGTCCAGAGATAGGGCAACCAGTTTACCCCTACTTTCTTGTACAGCTTCCCACTTTCCACCTTGGTATTGTGGGAGTGACGAGATAGCATTTATTGTACAGGTTCATTCTCATCCCCCCATGAATCAGGAGTCATTAGGAGGTCATGTAACCTCAAAGCTTCACTATTATCTAAATGAAGGGCAGGTAGCTGCGTCAACCATAAACATTTATATGGTTAGTTCCCACCTAATGCTCAATTTCCATGTTATAATGCTGGAGCTTCAAAGCCAAGTGAGCCAACCGTCCCGTTGTGTCCTTCATAATTTTCAACCACTTTAGGATTCTTGGTCAGTAACCACTTTAAAAAACCCCCATATAAGAAGGGGCAGTATTGCTTCACAGTGAGAAGGACAGCAAGGCACTCCTTCTCAGTGACGCTGTAGTTGCGTTCAGCTTTAGAGCATCTTGTTGTAGTAGAAAACAAGATGATTGATTCCATGCTCACCCAGCGGAGCCAAGATGGCTCCAACGGCATAATCAGAGGCATCTGTGAACAGCCTAAGGGCTTGCCATAGTTAGGGTGGCGAAGGATCGGCTTTTTTGAAATAAGGTCTTCAAGGTCTTAAACGCGGCTTTTTGTTCCGCACCCCAATGAAAGGGAATGTTTTTAGCCAAAAGGCGGACGAGGAGTTCACTGAGCTTGTAAACTTGGGGATGAACTGATGATAATACCCCCTCAAGCCCAAGGATACCTGGATGTTGCGAAGGGTTTTGAGCACTGGCAACTTGGATATAGCGGCGACCTTATCTTGTAAAGGTTGAATCCCATCTTGAGAGAAGGCGTGTCCAAGGAAATCCAGCTTTTTCTGTAAGAGAGTACATTTTTATGACTTCAATTTAATGTTGTAGACCACATGCGTTGGAAAACTTCTTTCAAGTGGGTAAGATGCTCATTAAAGGTCTTGGAAAACACTGTGATATCATCAAGATAGACGATGATGCAGCTTAATTAAAAATCCTGCAAGATATGATCCATTGCTTGCAGGAAATTGGGGGGTGCGTTGCACAACCCTTGTGGTAATTGGGTAGGTTGGAAGAGACCCTAAAAGTAAATAAGAGCGCATTTCTCCTGATCTTGGGAAAAAGGTCCATAAGCCAATAACTGCTAGCCAAGTCCATGGCAGAAAAGTAGTTAGAGCTGTAGAGTTGAATTAGGGCATCGTCAATGCGGGAGATAGGATAGCTATCCTTAGTTTGTGAGGTTGTTCAATTTGCAGTAGTCCATTCTACCCAATGACCTACATTTTCTTCTTTATTAGTAGAAGAGGAGACGACTAAGAGCTTTTAGAAGGCACCAGCAGCCCAGCATCCAGCAACTGTTTCAGCTATGTCCTCATTTGGAGCTCCTCTACCTTAGACTTCATATAAGTCTTGGATTGGATAGACCAAGCATCCTCAATGTCAATGGTATGAGTTCAACCCTTCATATGTCCATAATCAGTATCAGATTTGGAGAAGATGTCACTAAAAGACTCCAGTAAAGAATGAACTTTATTAAGCTCAGCGGGGGTTAGATCATCAAAAATTTGAACGTGGGGTAAAGCGCATATCAATTGATCTATAGGTAGTCCCGGATCTAACATAGACCCAATATATTGGACTTGTCAGATGTCCTCAATTTGAATCAGCAAGGCTTTTCCAACCTACTGATGCTTCTTTACGACCATATCCCTGTTATAAGATTCCCCAACATAAGAATGATGTGTCACTGGCAGGCAGGGTCTAGGATACCTGGCAACACCTGAGGTTCTAAAGTACTTATTCCAGCAATACTTGTTAAGTTCAGGAGGCATTTGTGAGGAATTTGCATAGTAATCTTGGTGTCTACCGCCTTTTGTTCATCCGTTTTGATTACAACCTTTTCTGACGCATACAATGTAAGGCCCTCTGAAGCATCCAGAGAGTCAGTCATCTTTCTTGTGTTTTTTATCAACATTGTATATATAAGAGTCAGGGCGGAAGAGGGATACTCAACGAAGCATGTTTATTCTTTTTCTTAAGCTCATCATTTGTAAAAACCAGGGGAACTATATAATTTATAAGGGAGAGAAATCAAAGATTCATATTAATAATGCTGTCAGACTCAATATTGAATTGAGTACTAATGAGCAGGTCGTATGCATTATTGTTTAAGGCCACAGCGGGGGCAGCCAGTAGACGCTTCCCAATTTGTATGAGTAGAGAAGAGTAGGCTCCAATAGCTCACATGCTGTTGGTCCCTGCAGTTCCAAACTCTTGCAAATAGTCCAGGTCAGGCGCCAACTTAATTTTATTGATAAACTTTGAAGAGACCACGTTTACTTGAGCGCCCATATCAAGGATGGCTAGAACTTGCATCTTATTAATGATGACTTCTACCTTGGTTATTGTGCTACCAATGGTAGGTGAAAGGGTGAGAACCTCCTTCAAACGGAGAGAGGAGGCAAGGCATTGAGCTATCGCAGGGTATCTATCCTTAATAAATTGGAGGCTATGAAATTGTTGGGTGGATTGGATCCCTGTACCAATAAGCTGGTCAGCATCACTGGCAGTACCAAACAACTCTGAACACCTCACCAACTGTTGTAGATAGGTTTGTCATGGTATCATAGCTATATCTATACTTTCAGGTCTCAATCTATCCGGTGTCTGCACTTCCATTGGGGCTCCCAGGACATAATGCCCGCGTCACCACCACCCCCTTCATACTAGTCATCAGAGGGATTGTCAATGCACCTCAACGAGTTTCTAAGAGGTGGCTGAGAAACTGACTTGTTCTCCTCACAGGAAAGGGCCTTTATGCGCTCATCTACACTTTTGGCTTTTGGAGGAAGCATTGTAGCTGCACCAACTTTAGGGCCACTTGAGGAGAAATATTCGTTTAATGCAGGGTCATAGGTGAGGCCATGGTTGTTATGGAGAACGGCTCTGGGTGACTTGAGGGTAGAGCCATAGTGATGGACCTTTAGGAGAAAGTGTGGGGTGTGATTAGAACTCAACTGGTTTCATAGGGCTGGCTTGGGGTGCAGCTGAGGAGAGAGAGCCCGAATTTATTACCCCTGGTGCCCTCTGGCCAACCTCTAATAGAGGAGGTCAGTCTAGTTTGCGTCCCATGGGAACTGGATTTGGAAGGATAGTCAGCACTGGAGAGGTCAGTATGACTTCCTGGGTAGGAATAGTGTCATGGAGATCAGCAACCTCTAATAGTGCCTCTTTCATATCCTGAACATTCCTTAGGGAACGCTTCACTGAGGCAATATATCAGGCTAAGGAAGGGTAAGAGGCTAATCCAGCCAGAATGGCAACAATTGCATTATCCAAAGGTAGCATATTAGAAAGCAATAGAGGCTGGACCACACTGTAAAACCAGTCAACAAAGGTGGCAACAGATTCCCCCTCAAGTAGACTCATGAACATAAATGCCTGTTTTTCCTATGCAAGCTCCGCGTAGATCCAAATTCCTCAATGAGCGTTTTTTTACCTCTGCCCAAGTTTTAAGGGTGTCCATATAAGGTACCATCACCTCTTGGGTGGAGCGTCTAAGGCAGGGGAGGATAAACTTTAGTTTTTGGGAATTAAAGTCCCATCCATATTGGGACCATCTAGTACTAAAAAAAAAGTCCCATCTATATCCGCCTCATAGACAAAGAAGAATGAAGCAATGCTACCTTCACCTGGGGTAAATTTGTCTCTGAAAGGGGGCTTAGAGATAATTAGGGCAGCCTCATGAGAGGCTTGGCAAATGCGCTGTTTGAGCGTTCAAAGCTGAGACAGTGCGCTGGCTAGCTGCTGGGCTAAAGCATCTAGCTAGGACCTGAATCTGCAGGGAGGTTGTGAGGGTTATTCACCCCAATATCTTCCATTTTAATAGGGTTTTTGTGATGTACCACCCCCTGTAGTGAGCACAACTTATTGGAATTAGGATTAGAGTTAGCTTGCTGGTGCATTTACACCTGAATTACAACAATAATTGCAAGAGAAGTACAATTATACTTCTGGGAAAAAATTATTAGTAGGTTAATTGACCACTTAAATTTAAAATAAGAGAAACTTATAATAAAACAATAAAAAGGTTGGATTTTATGAGCTTTTTATTAGTTATTATAAGGACGTAAAGAAGCAAACCCTAATATAAATCTCAAGGCTTATTTAAATAGTATTGAAGCTCAAAGTGAGTTGGACAGGAAATTTGGTATAAGCTGGGTGCATCCAGATTTGGTGATATGGGCTTTTGACATATTGGAGCTCTTGAGACTCGCCTTGCTTGGATGGAATGACCCATGGAGGGTTATTAGCAAGTAGGACAAATCCATGAGGCAGTTATTTAGTATGTTTCACCCAATCATTGGGTAGAAAAATATATCACTCTGGTGAAACCTCCTCCAAATCTATAAAAGGGGGTTGTCAAAAAGTAGGTGTTAAGACTACGTTAGAGAGGAGATGGAGAGGACCCTCAGAGCAACTCCCCCCAATTTTTCTGCAGGTTTGGTGTAACCCTGCCATTAGCCATAGGGAGATTTTACCAAAGATTGGGGGAAATCTTATAAATCCTAATTTTGGGGTTCCGCTTTGAATCAACCAGGGATTTTAGCTGATGTTATTTAATTTGGAACCTGAGTCACTCTTAACACGATATCAGACTTGCAATTGTTCAACAACATGAAAGGTGCCGTCTACTCATGCAATAATGTCATAAAGTGAAAAGATTGAAGAAATTGGTCCGTATTAAACTAAAAGCATAGAGGAGCAACAAGGTCTGTAAGAACTGAGAGAGTCATTGAAAGAGTTTGAGTAGCATTAGCATGTAGTCCATATTAGCTGGAGGTAAACCATGTATTCACACTAAACATTAGTGATACATCATTATGACAAATTTTGCAGGACCACTGCTCCATTTTTTAACAAATGGCATAAAATGTAAACCAACCAGCAAAAACTTCACACTCCTTGCATGAGCAGAAAATGAACTTTTTTTAGTACTAGATGGTCCCAACCTGAGGGGGGGATTCATTGATGTTTATTAAATTACGCCTGGGCTCCTAAGAGCCTGAGGCGAGGGAAGGGGAGGGAGGAGGCATCAAGAAAGGGAGGGGTGTTTGCGCGCCAGAGCCGTGCTGCAGTGACAACTGAGCGGGGGAGGGTTGGCGACATAGTGCAGACCTTCAGGGCCATCTCAAAGTGTACCTGAAAGTGGGTGATCATGTGTGGAAGGGTCCACACCTGCTGGTCAAAGGCAGCACGAAGGAAGAAGTTATGGATGGTCCAGATGGCTGTGGCATAGGCGAGGACACGGAGGGGTTGGTGGCAACCAGGCAACGTCTGCTCAAACACGAGTTCTTGCACAGGGTGTCCAGACCAGGGCTGAGCATGGAGGAACGCGCGGACCTTTGGCCAAAATGCAGCGACACCTGGACAGGTGAAAAAATGATGGAGGTGGGAGTCAGTAGGCTCCGCACAGCGGGGGCAGCTTCAGTGCTGGAAGGTAGGGCCAGTTCAGTCCCCTGTCCTGTATTAACAGTGGAGCACCCTCCATAAGGTGTTGGACACCTTTGCTGACAGGATGGGGTGATAGACGTCCTTTCACAATTCCTTAAGATCAAATCTCATGGAGGGAGAGAGGAGCTCAAGGAGTCTTGGGCGGATGGGAGGACGATCTTGGGGGTTGAGGCGAGTTGTAAAAACTTGTCCATTGTGCACAATTGCATGGCGACGGGGGCTGAGGCTAGGGCCATCTCTTCTGTACAGGAAGGTATGGTGGATCCGCGCGCCTACTCGTTTTAGGGCAAGGAGAGCCTGGTTCCAGTAGGGGATGAGGATGGTTTCAGGCGATGGCCTGGGTGGTTTGTGAGCCACTCCCCTAATGAGGTCAGAGATGCTCTAGGAAGACCCAGAGCTGCTGACACTGACTGGCGGAGGGTGGGCGCCCATTGGGGCATGGGGGTCGCGTACCAGCAGACAATCGGCCACATTAACTTCAGGAAGATTGTGGTGGCATGGGATCGTGTGTCCAGAAGCCCTAGGCCCCCTTCATTGCAGGGTTGGGCAATGGTTGAGAGGGCCATTGGTGGATGGTTTGAGCCCCAGATCCAACAGCGGAGGAGTACATTTAGCCGCGTATAAAATGCATCTGTTAATGGGCAGACGTGTGCTAGGAACCAGACTTTGGAGAGGAGGAACACATTGGCCATCAGAGCTCGACCCTGGGGGTGATGTGCCACCAGTTCCAGCTGGCAATCCTGGAGTTAACTGCTGCGAGGAGCAAGTCCTCATTGACTTTTAGCGCAACTCCTTTTTGGTTGGTGAGAACTCCCAGGTGACGGAAGGTACCACGCTCAGGTTCAATACCAAATGGTGGGGGGAAGGTGGGGGAGCCGACCTGTACAGCTGTTGTTCTTGGAGGTGTTGACCATGGCGTTGGACGCCTTGGTGTACCTCTCAATGGTCACAGCAGCGAGGGCAACATCCCCAGGGCAGCCAAATGCAATGGCGGTGTCATCTGCAAATGCCATGGTGCAGGTGGGGGATTTACCTAGGACCAGAATCCCTGTTAGCTTGTCCTGTAAGGAGGCCAAGAGGGGGTCGAGGGTGATGTTAAAAAGGATAGGGCTCAGGGGGTCCCCTTACCGGAGACCTTGTCCAACTGGTACTGCCACTGTAAAACCCATTAGCGCCAAGACTCTGGTGTGGAGCTGGTCATAGAGCGCTGATATCCAGCGCCTAGCTGCGGGGGGAAGATGGAAGCGGGCCAGGGAAGCATCAATATACTTCCAGGCCACCCAATCATATGCTTTCTCCATATCCAGGAGAGCCACAAAGCTATTCACCTCACAAGAGTTAGCAGTCAAAGTCACGTGAAGGTCATTATAGTTGTCCCATAACGACCTCCCCGGAATAAAACCGTGCTGGGATGGGGAGAGGCGAGGTGACACCCATTTGTTGATGCGGTTGGCCAGAAGCTTCATGAAGAGCTTGTGGTCTGTGTTGATCAACGCAATGGGGCGCCAGTTCGCCAGATTCTCACGGTCTGACTTCTTGCGAATGAGGGTCGTGATTGAGCCTCTGGAGTCGGGAAGGACCTCGCCATTCACCAAGAGTGCAGCGAAGAGGTCGCGGAGGGTTCTAGCTATCACCGCAGGTTCCAGAAGGTACACCTCAAAGGGTATTCCGTCTGGGCCTGGGGCTTTAAGCCGTGGGGATTTCAGAAGGGTTTCCATCACTTCCTGGATGGAAATATGCGCCAGTAGAGCCTCATCAGCCCGTGGGTCAATGGGCGGCTCTGGAGCCCGCCAAAGGAAGTCTTGGATGTCCGACAGGTCCATCTGGGTGGCATGGAAGAGGCTGGAGTAGAAGCGGTGTAGTTCATGCGTGATTTCCTCCTTATCCGAAGTGGTTGTAGTGCCAATCTTCAGTGCGGTAGTATCCTGCGCTGTTGACCAGGCTTTCTGTTTCTGAAAGAAGAAGCGGGTGGGGCGTTCCCATTGAGCATAGTAACGAGACGTTGTAAAGTTTGCTGCCCATTCTTCCTGCAGTGTGAGCTCCAAGCGGAGTGCTTCCTGCGCCGCTTCCCAGTCTTCCAACCAACTGGGAGAGGGCGAAGGCTGGCAGTTTCGCTCCAGATGTCTGATTCTGGCTTCCGCCCTTTTGACTCTGCCGCGAGCTGCGGTCATCTGGGCTTTGGCACAGTTGTAAGCAACGCGGGTGATGCCCTCCTTGGTCACCGCCCATCTAGCCTTGTGGTCAAGCAGGTGGGGTGGGGGAGGTGAGAGTCTCCCGGATGGCCATAGACAGCTTCTCCTTAGTTAAGGGGTTGTTGAGAAGAGCTGGGGCAACCCTAGGCCAGAACCTACGCGACAGTCTAAGCGTGGTGGTGGGGACAACGGTGAGTGACCTGTGATCACTCAGATGGTTGTCGCGAGAGATGGGAAGAGGAGACGCGGCCAATTAGCATGGGGCCAATCAGTGCCATATCTATGCGTGACGCTGACTGGAAAGCTCCTCCATCATACTGGATCCTAGTCATGCAACCTAGGCCAGATGTGGAGGGTGGAAGCGCATCCATAAAGCCACTCAGGCGAAGGAAATCCTGGAGGCGACTTGATCCAGGGCGTTCCTTTGCTGCAGGGAGGTAAGAGTCACGGACGTGACTTATGGTTGTGTTGAAATCTCCCAATAGGACTGTATTCCGTGGGAGATTATGTTGGACGAGCTCTTCCAAGAGCCGGTTTTTCTCCTGACCTTCATTAGGCAGGTAGATGCTTGCAGAGAAGAAAGAGAAGTCAGGAGTGGTGAGTTTGGCCAGTATGAGGCGACCACCTAGATATTGTGAAAAAGAATGGGTATTAACCTGGGGATTCAAAACAATAAGGGCAGCATGGTTTTTCCAGAAGGAGTTGCCTCCAAACTGTTCATTCCATGCAGATTGTTCGTGGGGGAGGATATGGGGCTCCTGGACAGCAGCGATGTCAATTTGTGCTGACCTAAAGTTGTGGAGGAGGCGGGCTCTCCGCTTAAAGTCCCGCAACCCATTCGCGTTGATGGATTGCAGGGCCAGGGTGCTGCCGTGGGGACTCATGGCTGTTCCCCTCCATGTCCTGGGGGGTTGCCAGCGCTTAAAACTGCTGCTGTGAGGCGGCTAGTTCTGAGTCCCTTAGCTTGACTATTAGCTGCAATCTGTGAGGAGCGTCAAGGGTTCTGAGGGGAAGGAGAGGGTGGGGGGCGGAGGACCCAGTAAGCCAGCCTAGGATGCTTCCCCCGCTCCGTTGCAGGGGAAGGACCTGAGGGTGCTCAACGGCGACCTCCGCGGTGTCCCCATTTGATGAGTCTGAGTCCATATTCACTTCCTCCAACACTGCAAAGGAGCCGCGCGAAATGGACTGTGGGGTTGGGGTAGGATTCTTTGAGGTGGCACTTCTACCGCAGGCCGCGGGTTGCCAGTCCATGCTGGTGGGCATAGCTCCATTGGGAGCTGAGGGTTGATGTGATAAATCGCTGGTGGAGGTTGGTGGGGGTGCCACGGAGCCCTGAGTGGTGGTGGCTGACGAGGGGCGCCCTGTGGGAGATGCCTTGCGCTTGGTGAGAGAGGGAGTTGACTCTGGGAGATTGGAGGGGGTGCCCACTGGAAGGGGGGATGAGCGCAAAGGTATCCCATACCAATAGCGGGGTTAGCTGTTTCAACTGCTAAGCGTAAGGCCTCAGGGGACAGGTCTTGAACGGGAACCCATTGTTTGGGTTTTGGAATTGCTGCTGCGTCCACATGGGATCATTTTTGGCCTGGTTTAGGCCCCTGGGTGGTGGCTAAGAGGGCTTGTTTTTGAGCTGTGCAGCCACTATACAGGTGTCCAAGGGCGTTACACCATGAACACCGTGGGCGCGCCTGATCAGGGTCGACAAAAAAGATCTCAGGGCATGCTTCAACTACCGCCACACGAGGAATAACCTCAATGTTACGGGATACAGTGGGAAAGGAATGAACGCTATAGCAGTGCGAGCTCTTTGGATGGGAGCATAGTAAGAGGGGACGCTAAAGTCCACTGAAAGAACAGACCCAAACTCCATTAAACCACGATGGAGCGCCAGTTTAAGAGACTCAGGATCAACAGTAGTTGGTAGGTTGGAAAAAGTAACCATGAAATTTTTCCAGGTGAGAGCATGTGCGGGAGATGCAAAGAGATCCACATAGAATAATGACCTGGAGGGTGGCAGAATGGTCAGCAAGGGCAGCTTCAGTGAAGCCCACATCAATGTAGTGGCCCTCCACTGATTCATGGATGGTGGTGTTAATTGGATATGTCTCCACGATCGCTGTAAAGTATGAGAAGTAATCCTCCAAATAGAATTCAACAGGGTTATGCCCATAATAAAGGCAAATCGCGTGGGAGAGGGTTGAGCGAGGTAAGCTTTTTGCGCTCTAATTTTGGCCCATTTCTTCTTAACATCAGCAATAAACACCACTTCACGGGGATCAGCTTTGGGTAACGTTGGTGCCAGAGATTTTTGCCACGCCCCAGTGGCTCCTTTGATGCATTTGTGTTTGCTTTGGGCTGCAATCATGGGTTGAATGTGAGCTGGTGGTTTGGACAAGTTTGTGTAGTTCCCCTGTTGCTGGAATGTTTGAGCAGTTGCTGGCAGCATATTGAATTGAGGGGCAAATTTTGGTCCTCACTAAATTGGGGAGGCCCATCCAGATTGGAATTAACTCCAGCCAATTGGGAGGAGGGCGATGTTTCATCACCATCCCAATCTATTTGGGTAAATTCAGCCCAAGTATTTGCTGTGATTTCGTGGGCAAAACTCACTGGCTGATTGGTGAATTGGTCGTTTTCAGCATATGGAGATAAAGTGCCGACTTGAGAAGTGCCAATTACGGGGTTTAAATGGGTTGGGTGGGATTGGAACTGGTGTGAAGTTCCGAAATCTGAACAATTTGAATCCCCATTGGGAAGAGTAGATTGTCCCAATTTGGTGCTTAGTGAACCAGAATGTGCGGCTAATCCAACCTTACATCTGAGGGTTTGGGGGCCAGGTAGCTGGGTATCGCCCCTCATGGGGGGAGCCAGAAACACGGCGTCAGCAATAATAGATGGGGCTTAATTAGCTGGCACAATGGGGGAGATGAATGCCTAGATGGGCTGAGTTGCATTCAACTAAGCAGACGCCATTAAAACAGCGTGGGTGATGGCCTCCTTGGTTGGAGGGGGCCCAGCAGGTTGGTGGGAGGTAGCGCACGCAGAGCTGTTGGGCGTGCAGGTTGCAGAAGTGCGATCAGGTGAACTGGCGCTAGTTGAAGTAGCTCCAGGTTGGGGGGTAGTGCCTGCTTTCATGGCCGCTGCTTTAGAGTGGGTGATTCTGGTTGACCCTGAGGTGGGTAACTGGGGGTTGCTTCATTTGGGGGTGGTGCAGGCTCATTTGGCCAAGCCCGCGGGTTCTTTTGCGGGGTTTCCCGCCATATTTGCTAATAGTTTTCGTAAAACTCTTTAGTGGAGCTAAATTTCAAGGCTGAATTGATTTTTGAAAAGTGATGCTTAGCAGAAAGAGAACAATCAGCAGAAAATGAACTTTTGGATTTTAAAAGTACCTACTTCCCTGTGGAACCTGCATATCAAAATATGAACTATGATTAATAACTAAGATAGCTTATAATCATTGATATATTGTAGATATAGCTATCTAACAAGATATAGAAATTTTCAGGCACAAATAAAGCTATAAGTAAAACCTTGTATAATGATAAGTACTAAATTTTCACTTCTAGAATAACATCACTGACTATTGAATTCTAGGATAAATCAAATACCTTTTTTAAAATCATTCTCAAATTACTCCTTAATTATTATGTAGTATTATTTTTTGATGCAATAAGCAAGAAAAGAACAAATGTATCTTGATTTAACTTAGATAGTTATAAAGTAGTACTTAAACCATTGATTCACAAAGTGGTTTGCATGGACCCCAGGGGTCCTTAGTACTTATGATGGGGTCTATGACAAATTAAATTTAATTGGGGAGTTTGTATGACCCATCCTCAGGAACTAGTGGTATAATCAACAATCCAATTCTGTTTTTTGTGTGATATTTTTGAGTACAACTTATTTTCCTAGTTTTGACCAAAAAACAGTATTATTTTTATTGTTATGAAAATAGTGTAAGGTTCATAATTATCTAAAAATACATGTGATACCATTTTGGATATTGAATTTATTTAATACAGTTTATTTGTGATGAGAAGGGGCCTATTGGTGAAACAACAGGTTGAGAAGGGTTCCATCAGTAAGATAAGTTTGTGAATCAAATTTAGATAAAATTGTATTTCTTAAAAAATTTTGATAAGCAAATAAAATATCTCTACCTAAGCTCATATAAAAAGCTTTTCCAGCTTTACTAACTGTATAATTGTTGAATGGTTGACTAGATATAAATTGTTGATAATTATAAACCAAAATATCAAGTATATCTAAACTTGGAATTGTGGCCTAGCATTTACACTTAATAATTTTTAACTATGATGACTCAGGCACAGGGGCTTTGTTGGTTTATTCAGACTTAAAATAAAGCGATAAATGATCCGGGCATGTGGGCTTTGTTGGTCTATGTCAAAATTAATTTTTTTGTTGCTCAAGTTTTCAATTGAATTAATTACTAATTAGTGGTACAAATCGCCTTGGTATGTGCTGCCAATTTCTTGAAATGAGTCAGTTCAGCTATTTGCAGACGCGTTAGAAATGCTGTCTTTTGAATAATTCTAAGTTTGAGCTTGACTCTAAGACGTTTGAGATGTCTTAAGTCGAATGGATTGTAGGCCCTCAAACAAATTTGTTACTTTCTCTGGCCAAGTGCCATTAAAATTGAGGCATCATGGGTAAGATGTGGTGAACATCAAACCTTATAAATTATCCCAATTTGATACTATCAAATTAATAAACTATTGACGTGAGATTACAGTTTAATTATAAGGTTTTTTTGTAATTGATGCATATTTTATATTAAGTTGAGGATTTACTTGGTATCAGGAAGATCAGGGCAGCGTGCCATCATCTAAGTAATGACAGAAAAATACAGCTTCAAGTAGAATTACCACAGAGCTATATCTTAACTATAGTAACCATCTGGTCTATTGTCTTCATATAATAGACATTTAAAACTTCACCTTACCACAGAAGAAGAACCAGACATCCTTAATAGACCTAAAATTAAACAAGTGGCCCTCATGGCCTGGATTACAGATGGTGATACGCCGAGTATGGGAATAATTCCAATCAATTATTTAGAACTATTACTGGGCCCAATGGGAATAAAGAAATGACTGTGTCCCAGATTAATTGGAATGATGTACCTATCGTTACCTACCCTGATGAACCCATTTCACATGAAGAACTGGAACGTCTTGAACATCAGTTGTTAAGAGGATATCAGATGGTACAAGGGCCTGTGGACAATAGTAGCAATCCTTTTTATCGCCAACAACAGCAAGATGTGCTGTGGATGAGATATTTAGCTCATCATCAATTGAGCATAGCTTAAGTCCAAAATAATCTAATTGGGATAGATGATATAGCCCAATACTTAATCAAATTTGTACATCCCACCTCTAAAAATTCTCACATGACAATTGCCCACCATCACGCTGCCATTACTGAGTTGGTTTAACTTCTCATGCAACTCCAGCCAGGCGGCCCAAATTTTAAATGAGCGTTTAGAGGCAACTTTTCTGAAGTCCATTCTAGTTTGGAAGCAAACTATAATTTAACTACTTGGGCTAATGACAGAGTATCAGAATTAGCACTAGAGCTAAATGACAGATTACATCCTATCTTTGTCAATTTCTTGGAAGAAAGAGGAATTGCCAAAACTTGGGTTAACAATATCACGCAGACTTCTATTAATGCTTCAGAGTTCATGAGGCTTAATCATAAAGCCCAAGAGGCGCAGCTAAACAATAATAATGAATTTTGTGATTAACATCAATGACTGTGCGCCCAAATTTCACAGATGAAGGATGAATAAAACAAAAAATTAATTACTAGCAGAAACAATTTGAAGGCCAACGGGTGGAAAACGAAAAAAATTAAGAAATCTATTTATTGTCTTAATTTAAAGATCATAACATTAATGAGGAGGTCACTGATAAAAACAAGTCAAACAATATTCTTCATGGAGAAGTAAAACTATGTAAGAAGACAATTAAGTAAAAGGACCAAGTGATTTCCATCTTGCAGTTACAAACTACTACCTTGAATGAGGAAATTGTGAAGTTGAAGTTAGAAATTCGAAATTATGTTAATTGGGAAAATAAAATTAACAATAAAATCCGAACTTTGGATGATGGGCATTGCCAATGTGCCATAGATCATTTAACTGAAAATGCTTCCAAATACTATGAGGATGAAGATTCATAATTAGCTACTGAATTGGATGCTGTACCACATCAACATATGCCTAGCAATTCGGTTGCTTTGGCCAACCTCAACACCTTAAATCATGGTGCAGTGCCTCAGCGCCCTAGCACATCTGGCCCAAGCCAACAAAGAAGCAATTCTGATAACCATGGATGGGAAAGCAATAATTAAAAACCAGCGAAGCTGCCTGCATTTGACAAGAATGGAATTATAACCACATTTGTCAAATGCTTTGAATTGGCTATGTATGGGGCTAGCAACCGCAATAAAGCAGCAACTATGATTAACTTCTTGGATCAGTGGAGCATTGAATTGATTATGCCCTATATCAATGAAAACCCAACTTACACTGAAGTCAAAGAGGCTGTGCTTTATGAATTCAGAGGTCCAGATCAGATGTTT
>JAKSZP010007996.1:0-191944 GCA_022478985.1 Massospora cicadina | reverse complement strand
TATATGAAAGATGACTTGGCCAAGTAATAAGCGGGATATCCAGGTGTTTTTAGTGATGTTTGGGCACTACCAGCGGGCTATTCCCAACTTCAGCTGTATTGAATATTCTCTCTTTGAGTTATTGAAGAAAAATGCCACCTTTAACTGGACTGATTGTTGTTAAAAACGCTTTTGATGTCTTATGAACTGCATTGACTAGTGCGCCCATTTTGCACTACCCTAATTTTGAGAAATTTATTGTGCAAACAGATGCATCTCTTTCCGCCATAGGTACTGTGCTCTCCCAAAAAGATGATGAAGGGGTGTAGCACCCCGTCATGTATTGTAGCTGAAGCTTAACAGGTACTGAAAAAAATTACACCGTGACTGAGCAAGAGTGCTTAGCAGTATATATGCATACAAACAGTTCTGGGTCTACCTCCATGGGGTAAGATTCAAAGTGGTCACGGATCATGCATCCTTGCGTTGTATGCAGAATTTGTGGGAACCTGAAAGGCAGCTCGCGCAATGGGCCCTGAAGCTCCAAGCATATGCCTTCAAGATTGTACAATGACAGGTGCGAAACACCAGAATTCAGAATGTCTTTCACAATTACCAAAGGTCGCCATCATGGCAGATTTGGAGGAAATGATGTATGAGAAGATGATTATGGGACAATACCAAGATGAGCCGCTATCAGTGATCAAAGTGCTAGATGGGCTTTGTATGACACCTTTTTGCGTGATGGAACTATATAAGCAAGTTGGAGAATCGATTTGAGTTTTCTGAAACCTCTCATTAGATCAGCCATAATTATGGATGCTCATAGAGCGATTGGTCATGAAGTGTTGTGGAAAAAGATGGAGCTCTTACGACCCCATTACTATTGGGAGAGTATGCACTATGATGTGCTTGAGACGGTTGCTTGTTGTCACCAGTGTCAAGTGGAGAAACTATTCTTCAAGAAGACCACCTACCAGCTGGTTAAGTTTCATTTTTCACGGTATACGGTTTCTCTGGATGTGGTGGGGCCTCTGAAGACTTGTGAAAAATACTCTAAGTATATAAAAGTAGCCATTGATTATTTGACAAGATGGGTGGAAGCAAGGGCGATCAATGATTTAGTTGCTGTAACCACTGCCAAGTTCATAATGGAGTGTGTCATATAATGACATGGCTGTCTGAAATTTATCATCACAGACAAATAACCAATTTCACATTGCATATCCTGCCCAATTTGAACAAACTAATGGCAATCCACGGGGTCTTGACTACACCCTATCACCCTGAATATAATGAAATGGTGGAACGGGTCAATGGAACATTAGTAAATATTCTCCACAAGCTTGTAAAAGATTGGCCTTTGGAATGGAGTACCACTTATCCACCGCTGTCTTTTTATACAATATTAGCTACCACTTGTCAACTGGCAAGAGTCCTTTCCAACTACTTTATGTAAGACATCCAGCTTTGCTGGTATTGCTTTATTCCTGTGTAGAGGATACTGGCAGAGTCGAGACTAAAGCTATTTGACTGTCTTAACAGACAATCTGATTAAACTCAAAATTGAAGCATATTCCAATAGCCTAGCTAAGAAGATTTGGGATTTGGAAGCTGACCAATTTAGATGCAGCAGCCTCCCAAAGTTTGTGGTAGAGATCTAGTCATGTTCCATGAGAAACATGGGTGCACAAGAAGGAATAAGCTTTCCAACATATGGATTGGACCGTTTGAGATAATTGATAAGACTGATGTTGATACCTAAACTATTAAGGAACCAGTGGGTGGTCATATTATCAACCAAGTACATGTGAAGTTCCTTTGGGCATACAAGCAATAGGAGCTTATTGTACAGTCAGGGGGGTAATGTCAAAAAATTGATATGACTGGATGATAAGTCACCTATCCAGCAGATTGTATTTATGATTCAAGAGGAGCCTCGAGATTGAGAGAGATATATGTGATCCAAAATGAATTGATTGAAGTAATTATGGCTCAGAAAATTGAGGGAATTCCTTTGAGGCCTCAATGATAGAATGAAAACCCTAAATTGGTAGTGAATGAGTATTTACTAAGCGGAAGGGGTGAAACTGAATAAGAATATCATGGATTAAGAGTTGAGCGTGAGAATGAGAAGGGAAGGTCTTTTACAAAGAGAGAGAGTAGTAAAGGAAGAGTGACGGAAGTTGCCATTAAGTTTAGTATTAATTAGTTGGTATCATTGGTCTTTTCTTTCCCGTAGTGATCACATTAGCTACAAAGATTCAATTTGAATAGCAAATTTGATAATCACACATGAGAGATGGGCGATATCAATAAAAAAATCTAAATTAGGCAAAAGTCATATCATACAATGTGCAGAATGGTGCGACAAAGGGCAAAGAACGCCCTGGGGGACCAGAAACCAATGTCGCTAAGAAACCACAAACCCAGACACCATCCATGCTTTTGAAATTCACAACTAAAAAACATATACCTAGAAATCCAGTATTCCCAACCCCTCTCACAGGTAAAGCATGGGCTTCTATTTTTCACAGAGGTTGATTCTCTACTCTGTGGTAGAATGTGGGCGAGGCACAGGCTTCCAAATTCACCCATGTGGTGTACATTACCACCCACACAATCCACTATGGCTGTATTAACATGGGTTTCAAAACTGAAGAGGATGCAGATGCTGCTGCAAGAGTCTGCGTCAAAATTGCCCTCCCCAAAGGCAAACGAATTGTGCGCATCAAGTGCACTAGATGGAACAAAGTGAAAACTTTGATCAACTTTTCTTTCTCGTTGCAATCACTATTGCAACCTATTCAATTCAAGACTGAATCTAGTTTAATAATCTCACAGAGGAGATTAGTCTGCGCCCATGTCAGGGAGCAGTTGGGCAAGCAAGGTAAGAGGAGCAGGTGGAATGCCTGCAACCTCCAACGTTTGAAAACGCCCCGGAGAATACAGCAGAATTGACAAAAATACTAAGAAGCCGGCGGTCACTATTTCCCCAGAGATACTCGCATGGCAAGCATGATGCAACCAGTACATCAACACACCACACTCCCAGCCACCTTTGTTGGTGGAATTCAGAGTCTGCGTGTTTCTGGACATCCAAAAAATGGCCTTATGGGAAAAATTTTGTGAAGATGTACACACAATTTTCCTGACCATGGTGTACGTTGCACCTCACTCCATGTCACGCGATTGGCTGGACCTAGGTTTCAAAAGCAAAATGGCAGCAGACAAGGCTGCAGTGGTGCACGTAGTGGTTGACCTCCCCAAAGGGCAACAGGTCATCGAAACTAAACGCACCAGATGGACAAAATTAAACCAAATTTTCCTCACGTTCAACTTTTTGCCTACTACGGTAAAATGTGACAATTTGGAACAACACCTGAAAGATGGTCTCGATGTATATGGTGAAATACAATCTTTCGAAATGCAATGCTTCACGCTGATGCCACACCTGTGCACTGGCAAAGCCATTGCAGTGCTGACCCCAACTGAGGAGATCGTGAAGGACCTAACCCAGATCCCACATTCCACTTTTATTGATATCACAGGGCATACCACCCACCCATTCCAGATGACCGTGGACAGTGCGCCCCCCATTTGCACCCACTGTGACGCGTTCAGCCATAAGGCACATGCATGCCCCATCAAGGAGGGCGTCACATTCCAAGAACACCCCTTGGCGGCCATGGCCAGCGGAGAGGCACACTACAAACCAACTGCAAGCACCAAGGAGGCCTTCCCGTGGGGAGCACAAGGATGCTACCTACTGGTAAAGCCTATCTCCCCACAAGAGCAGAAGAAGGCCAAGCAGGCCCGTAGGGCCGCGGCCAAGGAAGCGGCCAAAGCCACCACCGCTATCCCACACTCACAACGCCAGGAGGACATGGAGACCTTCGCGGCGGAAGCAACTCAGGAATCCATCAACCAATCAGATTGGGAAGCCCATGCCGAGTGGGCCACTCAATCTGAGTAACCAATGAAAAATTTGATCTCACCCAATCGTTGCACCCAAGCTCCAGTTGAAACTGACTTGGGACCCATCCCAACTGAAAAATTTTTTTTGACCCGCTCAATGGTGCACCAAACTCACCCGCACCGCAAAAAATTTGTCTGATGTCAGGAAAACAAAAAGCAAAGGCTAAAGCCAACGCAACTCTTTCCAAAAAATCAACAAAAACTCTGATAGTGTTGCTGCTAACACCCGCGCTGCTTTGAAGGCCCGCGGGGATCTAGAAGAGGATGGTGGGCTCAGGTGCCCACCCCCTTGCACCTAAGGTGCAAAGGGGGAAACCTTCACCATAGGGACGTTGAATATCACCTGACTCAAGGCCACCCCGTCCTGGGCTAGGAAACTGAGTTTTTTACAACACAATTTACCCATGGATATCCTGGCCATCCAGGAGTCCCACTGTCCACGAGGTTCTGAGGAAGCTTGGAAAACAATGCTCCTCCCATCCCTATCCTTTTGGTCAATGCACTGTGGGGTTCTAATTCAGAAAAATAATTTTTCAAATTTTTATCCTCAGAAACATTCCTAAATGGCTGAGTGCTTGTTGTCACCTTCTCGTGGGCTGAAGTAGCACACGCAATCATCAACATCTATGCCCCAAATGGTGCACGCAAGCAACAGGAATTTTTCTCATTGGTCAAATCCCTCCCGCTACCCCCAGACTCCTTCATAGTCAGCGACATGAACTGTTGGCTAAACACACCAACGGACCAGTGGCCTTCCTCACCCCACGCCCCCCAGGGTCACATAGAACTACGCGTTCTAAAGGCCACCCTCGGGTTGATGGATGTGCTGCTGTGGCATGCCCCACTGCTCGAAAACTTGACATGGCCCCACATCCACAATGGCCAATTAAGGTCCATGACATGCATCGATTTTATTTAATGCCAGCGAAATTCAAACCCCACATCTCCCACTTCAAGACAACAAAATCGGAATTCTCTGACCATCAACTGGTCTCACTAACCTACCACCTACCTGTCACAGCTGCTAAGGCCCCACATTGGTACAAAACCCGCCCCCCCCGAGCTTGGGTCACCAGGATTTTCCACGTGGGTAGAAGAGGCAACTATGGCAAAAAAGTTTGT
Organism: Massospora cicadina; assembly: GCA_022478985.1. Lineage (NCBI taxonomy): Eukaryota > Fungi > Entomophthoromycota > Entomophthoromycetes > Entomophthorales > Entomophthoraceae > Massospora > Massospora cicadina. The sequence continues at coordinate 186,865 of JAKSZP010007996.1, read as the reverse complement.
TACACCATTTTGCGTGGACCCCATTTCCACATGGGCAACTTTCAAAGATGACACCATCTGCCACTCTCGCCATCTCTCCTCCAGACGCTCATGAGCCACATCAGCGGTTATCTCGCGCGCTATGGCAGAATTGGCACACTTGGAGTCCAACATCCCAGTCACAGGATACAGCTCTGCATGGGGATGGAAGTGGGCAGAGGCAGCTGCCCACCTCAACGCACTTAAAAGGCAACACAAACATCGGGTTTGTGTCCAATACAGGGCCACACGCATCACTAAAGGTGACAAGTGCACCACATACTTCTTTAAAAAAATTTTGCACCACGCCAAAGCGTGGCCTGCACACAGGTGTGAAGATCGGATAATTCCATTGTGGCACACCGGCCAAAGTGGCAATCAAATTGCAAAGATATTACTCCAAGTTATACCGAGCCAAACCAATTCAGCCGGCCAAAATGGCAGAATTTCTTGACCAAGCTCATATCTGCACCATTTTCCGATACCTGGTAATAATGAATTTAATTACTCCAAACGAATTATGGACAGCCATTCGCGGTGCGCCAAACCAAAAATGCCCAGGCCCAGATGGCATTCCATATGAGTTCTACAAAAAATATTTCAAATATATATCCCCTTTGCTGCTCGCCTCACTTAACCAAAGCCTGATGGAAACGCGCCTCCTACCAGGAGGACATGAGGCCTTCACTGTCACACTCTTCAAGAAAGGGGATAAGCTAGACTTAGCCAACTGGCGCCCCGTTTCTCTAACAAACACAGACACTAAAATTTTAACAAAAATCATGGCTACCGTTTAGGGACTGAAGCATCTGCCACAATCTCCCCAGAACAATTTGGTTTCATCCCCAGAAGGTCGATTTGGAATAACGTGCACTCTGTGGCTAATGTATGTCAGTCCACAGCCTCTGGGGCACTTGTATTCTTGGACCAACAGAAGTCCTATGATAGATTAAACTGGGAATACCTCAGGGCCTGCCTCCATCATCTCCGCCTACCTCCTCGCTTCATCAACTGGGTAATGCTGCTCACAGAATCTGCAACAATGGCAGTGCGTGGCCCTGGCTTCCTAACGGAAGTAGTCCGCCCTCAAAGGGGCTTGCGACAAGGGAACCCCCTTAGCCCACTCTTATGCAACTTCAGCCTTGACCCAATACTTTGAAACGTGAATGCCCAACTCACTGGGGCCCATGTGCCAGGCCAAGCCCCAGTCAAGATAATGGCATTCGCAGATGATTGTGTGGTGGGGGTGTCTAATAATCAAGATGCACGCGCGCTTGAAGCTCTCATCCAGGAGTATTCCTGGGTAAGCAACGCGGCACTGAACGCTTCCAAAATTGAAATCATCCTCCTTGGTCATTTTCAGAACTGCTGTACCCCAGCAATTAGTTCCCAACCCAGCCCATCTGCTCGCCCACGTCCTCGCCCTACTAATTCAAAACACACCGCCCCACTGGTGCTCCCCTTCGTGCCACGTCCTACCATAGGACCAGTACGCCATCTGGGCGTGTGGATGGAGGCAGGTGGATACGCGTCAGCAGTAATGGAGTGCCGTATTCTGGATAATGTGACAAAGCGAATCGCCTCTCTCAGAGCCCAATCTACTTCCCTTACTGGCAGGATTGTTTTAGCCAACTCCATGCTCCTCTCCAAAGTCCGGTTTGGAGCCCATGCCATCCCCTTCTCCCCAAGCTTCTACAAATCCTTGTACGCCTTGCTGCAAGGATGGCTTTAGTCAGGCCGCCTTCCACCAGTGCGGCTAGAGGTCATGTTTGGCCCTCAACATCATGGTGGCATGAGCCTGCTTGACTTCAAAGCCCATGCCGCCAAGATCCTGGGTACCTGGATTGCGGCTGTCACCACCCCCACACTCCCCTCCCAACACTGGTCCCGCGCAGCCCGCTCCAACTTCTCCCGCGCCTTGGGCCTCAACAATCCATCGAACCCCCACTCCCTGATGAAATACCTCGCTTCACATACATTAGCCACAGGTCCTCACGGGACTAAAACCCACTACAAACGAATCCTCCTCTCCATGCGGAGCACTGAGTGGAGAATTCGTATTAGCGGACATACAACCCAAAGAGGCCGCCCCTCTCCTCAGTTCACACAAGAGGTACAGGGGCTACCCATCAACAATGGCGTGATCCCCATTCGACCCCATGTCCTATCCAGGGTGGACTACCTGGACATGATGGACATCCCTTACTCCATTGAGACCCAAAAAAATATCTGGAAATATGTACACCATCCTCTGTTGCAACCTCAAGTCTGCTCCCACGTGTGGCGCTGCCTGAGGCGGGTGTATCGTACAGCTGAGCGCTCTAACGCTTTACACTCATCCTGTGTCGTGTGTGGCCAGCATGGAACGCTGTTTTAAGGCCTGGAGAAGTGCCCTACCTCTAAAGTGATATGGCGCGAAGTTCAACGTCTTCTGGGCTAGGATCAAACGCATCCCTTCAGTCTGTCAAGAGATATGTTCGCTCTATCAATGGCCTCCCCCCTTCTGCCCTCCCTTCGTGCTTTGGTGGTTGCAATCGCCATGTGGACCATCCACACGATTGTCTTAGATGCCATCGCAGGCTCCACCCCCACCCCTCCCAGAAGCGGTCCACAGATTCCAGTCCCATTTGGTGGACCACTTTCAAGCGTGGATGTTTGGATACCTCCCACCGCGTCGCTGACAGCTGGTCTCCTCCTGATTCCCAGTCTGGTTCATCAAATCAGACCCCTTCCTCCACACGTGCTTAATAGTGGCTACGGCCCCTTCACACGTTCCCTCCCCTCCCCATAAGTGGCGTTCCCGCTGGCAACAAGAGATAGCATCGCTTCTCTGGGGTGCCTCCACTGGTACTAAGTTTTGTCTCTTCTGAGTCATATTTGGAAGTGTCTGTCCCATGGTCGGCCTTCCCCACAATAAATTTAAAATTTAAAGTGAAAACTTTGTTCATCTCTTTTGACTCGCTCCCAACTACCTCCCCCTCAAAGTAATTGAGGAGGAGCGCAGATCTGGACTTGCCAGCTATTGAGAGATTAAAAAATTTTAATTACAGCTGTTTCACCTGATGCCAAAACTGTGCACAGATAAGGCAATAGACATGATCAACCTACTCCCCAAGGTGGCCAAGGACCTCACAAAGATCCCATGAACAGCAGTGTTTCCCTCCTGGATGGAGGAATGTCAAAAGTATTCCACGTTATTGGGTTTCCACCAGATGTGCTCGCTGGTGCTAATGCTGGAAAACCCAATAAGGTGGCTGACTGTATGGGGCTAGGGTCAGCTGAGAGGGCAGGGGTAGCTTTGGGCACTCCGTTAGATGAGACTTTGTTTAATAAAATAAAATAGAACTTAAATAAAATAATGTAAAAAAAATCATATTAAAAAAGTACTTTATTAAACTAAAATGTATTGTTTTTATAGGGTGCATGGGGACACAGTGCCTCAAGGATTGTTGTGGCCCCATCCATTCAGGATCTCTATTGGTCTTCTGGATTAACCACTGTTATGAACCTTACTTGGATCTCGCCACCCTCATGACCAGATTAATGGAAACCTTAGTTCACATGACTCAAGGAGTGGGGATGTAACAATTCCCCAAATTCAAAGGAATTTCTAGAAAGCCCCAAATTTGCTATACTGGCAGAAATCATAGAGTTGAACCCAATTCTTGAACATATAAAACCATTGGTCATTTGTGCCCCTCGAATAAAGGTATTAAACATTCCCTTGGACAAGTTTTATACCTAACCCAGAGAGAATCCTGACACACGTCACACAGAAAGTGCACCGCCAAACTGCAATCGCTGCAGCGCATTGGGGCACAAGGTGCACGCTAGCCCCATAAAGGAGGGCCTAATGGCCCCAGACTTCTGTGACAACACCATGGATTAGGATAGCGAAAACTTTGCTAAAATAATTGACACCAACCACAACTACCTATGGAGAGAGGATGGGCAATACATTCTCATAGACCCAGTTTCACCCAAAGTGCGCAAAATGGCACAGAAGGCCTGCAAACAGGCTGCAGCCATGGATGAATCACTTACGGCCTCCTTCATCACCCTGGCTAAATTCAGGAGGTCATGGAGGAAATTAATTGAGTCAATTAATCAAACCAGAATACCTAAAATGAAAGTTTTCTCAACAATTTGACTGAATCACCATGTGATATAAATCAAGCAAATTTAGCTGAACAATTCAGCTCCAACATTGGCAAAAATGTGGGACAAACACCTACAAGTTCAAATCCTGCAACCACAGAAAGCAACCAGCATACTTCACCGGACCACCATGAGTCATGAGCGGAAGAGACTGACTCAAACCACTCAATGGAAAGACCCATGCGAAACAAGAAAACAGTAAGGGATCAAACAACCACACAGGTGGGATAGATCCAATCACTCATAGCAAATACTGGAAATGATGCAAAGGAATAGGGCCGGATGGCCCTCCCAACCGCTCCTGAGGCGCCATGGGCACCTCAGTATCAATAGGGACGTTAAACATTATGGGAGCCAGGGCTCAATCGCCCTAAGCCAAAAAAGCTAACTTCCTGCGGAAAACCCAATTAGATATCTTGGCCATTCAAGAAACTCACTGTCTACAGGGTAAGAGGGATTCTGGTCAGCCAGGGTATCACCATCCCAATTAGTATGGATGTCCCACTGTGGGGTGGTCATGCATAAGCATAAAAAAATTGAAAATCACTAATTCATTCTCATATCTACACAGCCGCATCCTAGTAGCAATGATCACATTCCAGGATGACACAATTTTGGTAGCATGCATCTACACGCTGTTCACCGCAACTGAGAGGAAACAATTCCTTAAGACCATCCCAATACTCAGTCTCCCACCAGACACTATTATACTGGGCGGCTTCAACTGCTGGGCTGACCTGACACTGACCAATGGCCTAGCCCAGGGGATACTCCCTGAGCACATCAAATTCTGTGCAATGAAGGCATCCCTTGGCTTATATAAAATTTTACCCCCAGGTCACCACTCCTCCCCCACATGACTCACCCCAACATACTTAAGAGAACGCTCATCTCAATGAGCTGCATAAAATTCATCCTCACCCCAAAAAGCCACAGCTTGAACATCTCCAACTTCTTGATCAAAAAGTAAACTTCTATGACCACTGAACCGTTTCAGTGCAGCTTTTGACAACCTGCACTCCCACCCAGGTGTCAAACTGGAGGAAGTCGTATCCAGAAAATATAAAATTGCCCAGAAATATCTGACTGGGTCAAAAACAGGACTAAAAACCCAATTTTGTAACTCCATTTATATTGGACCCCATTGCAACGTGGACAAATTTCAAAGTTATATTAATAATTAAAACTTGCCATCCTGCCCCGCATAAGTACACCACTGACAGCCACAATCAGGTGCACCTTGGCGGGACTGGACCACCTCAAGCTCAAAACCCCAAAGACTGGCTACAGCCCCAACTGTGGGCATAAATAGGCGGAAATATACTCCTGCATAAACAACCTCATCTTCAAACACCAGCATAGAATCAAAGTTTTAAGAAAAAGGTAATTTTATAAAACAAGGCGAAACCTGCTCAACATACTTTTTCCGCCAGTTTCACCCCCACTGTCATGTGCAAATGACATCATAGTGGGGACCAACCACAAAGATAAGGTTGGGCGCCAGGAGGCCCAGAAGGTGAAGCTCCAGACCCTCCCTGACCTGAGGCACACCCTAGACCAACGCTGGGTACAGGTAAAACATGCCCAAGTTAGTATTAGTGGGGTGCCAAGTGCCCAGCCCCTTACATCAATCCAAGCGTTAAAACGGACAGTTTACCAAATTAACGCAGATGGTTCAATTCAGTTTGTCAAGGAATGGGGTTTTTGAAACCTGTTCCTTTTATGAAACAAGCCATTTGGGTCGAATCCAACTTCAATTGATCACTTAAGTAAAGTCAGTTTCAGCTTATTCCACCAATTTGGATGGCAGCGTTGCCCTATTGGTGGATCAGTGCTCAGGCCCACTGCAGCACATCCCGTATTCCCCTGTCCAAGCTTAAATATGTTTTCCCCAACTAACATTCCTTATTGGTCGACTTCCCCAATAAAACCTTTCCCTGTTGTAATGATTTACTATGTATTTTATAACAAACCTGTGCGCGAACCTCTTCAAGGAGGTCTTGCGCTCCATGAACCTTGCCATTGTGGATGCAATCCAATTTTCCCCACATGCACCATTGGTTTGTCCAAGTACCCTCCAACCTGGGCTGTTTACCCCTTCTCACCTGGTGCACCTCATCATTTTTGGATGGTTCCTGATCGCAGTTCTTGGTTGTAGTTATTATTGTTCCAGCACCCTCTGCTGAGCGCTAGTAACTTTAGTAATAACTGCTAGTTTCCATGCGTTGGCTCTGTGCACCGAGCACCACCACGCTGGAAATGGGAGAGTTATAGACACTCTCCTAACATTAGTTGACCAACCCCTTTTTCTTATGTGCACGAACTTTTTATGTGTGGAACTTTTCCAAAGTGGAAACAGTGGGCGCTGGCTGTGGGCTTTGGCTGTCATTAGCTGCACCGCTGTTTCCTCTTTTTCCCAAAAGTTGGAGCAACTTGGCGATATTATGGTTGCCTCCAACTGGAAAGTATCCACCCTTCATGTTTGTACCTGGTGGATTCGGATGCTTCAATGTCCAAAAATTGTAATTCCCCAACTTTCCGCCGAATTAATCAATTTTCATTTTGATAAATGAGTTTTCCTTTGCCAGCGCGTTCAGACGATGCTGGTGTTTTCAGCGCAGATGGGTCTGGGGGTGTTGGCCTTGGATAATGTTGGGCATTCCGTTGCAATTTAGGGGAATAGGGTCACTCACATCTGAAAACATGTTTTATGACGATAATACTATCCAACCTTCTGAGCTGTTTCTTATCTATTATGGCTTGGATGAGAACCCTATTCCAGTATATCAAATAACCCCTGAGAACCCTCGCTTGACCCCTACCATGATCCGGGGCACTCTGGAAGCAGAGAAAGAACTCCGTTTAAGATATAATAAAGTATATGCACCTGCAGAAGGCATGGTGGGGTATATGGCCTCAGTATCAAAGGTAGCCAACTATCCCTCCCACTTTTATGATTCCAAAACATACTCTGATGGCTTGCTTGAGCCAGAGAAAGAATTTTTGGTGAGGTGTTGTCATTGTCTACCATAAATAAAGACCATTCTGGGTTTTTTCTACTGACTGCTACCCTCTCTTCCCCTTTAGGAAAGCTCACCACTACAATTTTGGTGGATATTGGCGCCTCTGGGAACTTCATGGATCAGTACCTAGCCGACTACCTTGAACTGAGTTACTTGCCATGTGATATGGTTAGGGGAGGGGCGTTCCAAGGTATTCCCACTCTGAAGTTCATTGGGACAGTGGACTATCAGGTTGGCAAGTACCACTTGTCTGAACACTTCAGTGCGGTCAAAAACCTCCTGTTCCCTATCATTTTGGATGTGGAGTGGTGGCGAAAGTTTGACGTTAGAACCAACCTGAAGGATAATACCCTGTCCCTCACCATGAAGAATGGTTGTACATTCTTTGTGCCTTTGTCAGAAGAGAACGACCAGGGCTAATTGCCTCACTGTCACACCGTCTCCCTTGTCGCCTTGCCTTAATGCAGAAGCCCTCAGTGGAAATTCCTATACCTTCTTGCTTGGAGGAATTGGAATCCTCTTTTGATGCAGCATCTGCCAACGCACTCCCTGAGCACTCCAAGTTAAATTGTGACTTCAAGCTCACGGTGGATCTGGTGCATATTTCAACAATATTTACCCATTGACTGTCCGGGAGGAAGAGGCGTTGGATGTGTTGGTGAAGGAAAAGTTAGCCAAAAGTGCGATTTCTCAGCGTACCTCCCGAGTATGCTCCCTCTTCTCTTTGTGGAGAAGTCTGATGGTACTTTACACCCGTGTGTAAACTACAGGAACCTTAACAACGTCACTGTACCAGACCTTCATCCCATCCCTTTGGATTCACATATTGCGCGCTATGTGGAGAAGGCGAAGGTCTTCTCCAATCTGGATTGCCTCAATGCGTTTAATCAGATCTGGATAAAGAAGGGCCAGGAGTGGTTAACTGCATTCTGCACCAGAAAATGAATATTCCAGTTTTGGGTCATTCCCTTTGGGCTTAAGAATGCCCCTGCTAATTTTCAACGCTGTATTGATGCAGCGTTGGGGGACCTGTTAGGGGTATGCGCGGTTGCCTACATGGATAATATCTTGGAGTTTTCCACTGATCAGGAGTCCCATGAAGTCCACCTTCGGCAAGTGGTGGAGCGGTTAAAGGCAGCTAGACTTAAGTTGAAAATAACAAAGTGAAAGTTCTTCATGTCCCATGTCACGTTTCTGGGCAACGTTGTGTTTGACCAGGGACACATGATAACTCCAGACAAGGATAAGGCGATTCTTGAGTGGCCTACCCCCACCTTGGTCAAGGAATTGAGGAGCTTTTTGGGGACGTGCACTTTCTCAAGAAGTTTACTCCCAATCTGTCTGAGGTGACGGCTCCCTTATACAAGGCTAGCTGGGCTAAGGTGCTTCAGTGGTCCCCCATTTTGGAGGATGCTTTCCAAGCAGTGAAGTGCACCCTGTTGTCCACGTCTGTTCTTCGCCATGTCGACTCTTCAAAGGAGTTCATTGTGCCTACTGATGCCTCCAACTTCGCCATAGCGGCTGCCTTGTTACAAGTAGGCGAATATGGGATAGAGCATCTGGTGGGATATTTTTCTAGGAAAATGTCTTTGCCAGAGTTGAATTAGCCGTTTATGACAAGGAGTTACTAGCAGTGGTGGAGGCGCTGACATATTGTCATCTCCACTTGCATGGCTCTACCCAACCATTCTGCATATGTACAGACCACCGTGCCTTTCTGTACTACCGCGCTCCTCATGTCATAGCCCACGGCAGACCTGTTAGTGTGAGACTCTTGCCCAATTTTTATTCACTTTTGAGTTCATAAGGGCAAAGATAATGGTTTGGCGGATGCTTTGAGCCACAACCCTGATTTAGCCTCAGACCCCAAGGAGGTAGAAGTGCACAACACACAGGTTAAGATTCCTCCAAGTAGAATTCTGTCGCTACTTCCCTCTCCACTGGCTAATGGGCCAGCGCTTGCACCTCTGGATAACGCGGAGGATTATGGTATGTTCATAAAGGTCGTCCTCTCTCAGCTGCTGTCAGGTAAATATACCATGGTACTTGCAAAGAGCGCACCAAATCAAGAGGATCTATCCAGGGTCTATCATGTAAAGGATGAGATGGTGTGGTTCCAGGGACGCCTTTGGGTACCTGCTGGACTACTGCGCCTTTAAATCATCAGGGACCATCATGATGGAATCGCCATTGGTCATCCGGGGAAAGCAAAGACCTTGGAGTTGATATGCCGCACCTACAATTGGAAGGGCTTGCCTGCTCAGGTGGGGCGGTATTGTAAGGAGTGCCTGGTATGCAACCAGATGAAACCCAATCGGCAACCTTTAGCGGGATTGTTGGTACCAGTCCAAAAGGCTGATGAGCCCTGGACTTCCCCTTCAGTTGATTTCATTGCGAACTACCTGTCTCTGATGGTTATGATGCCATCATGGTGGTGGTGGACTGTTTTACGAAGTTCGCCCACTTCATTCCTTGCAGAACCACAATAACTGCAGCGGAGATGGCTAGGCTTTTGGTCACCCATGTGTTTGCGCTCCATGGGGTTCCCCAAGATATTATCAGTGATGGGGACCCCAATTCACCTTCATCTTTTGGGAAGAGTTGTGTAAGACTCTTCAGATTTTCCCCTTCCATTTGACTGCCTATCACCCCTAATCAGATGGGCAGACTGAACGAGTGAACCAATTCTTGGAACAGTTCCTGCGGTGTTACACCGCCGCGGATCATTCAGATTGGGCTTCTCACCTTCCCATGGCCCAGTTTAGCTACAACAGTACCTTGCACTCCTTGATCTGTTGTTCCCCGTTTTTTGTCAGCTATGGCTTTAACCCCACCTTTGACATGGAGCCCAGCTGTGGGTCTAAGGTTGAAGCGGTGGTGGACTTTGCCAAGACAATCAAGAAGGTCCACCAGGGGGTTTCCACAAGCTTGGAGGCTGCTATGCAGGTGTATAAGGAGAACGCTAATGGGAAGCACCGAGTAAGTCCTGCATACAAGGAAGGGGATCTCATGATGCTTGATGCTCATAACATCCTAATCAAGCAGCCATGTAAGAAGGTGGGACCAAAGAGTATTGGCCCCTACCGCGTTGTTAGAAAGGTGGGCCATGCCTCATACCAGTTAGATCTTCCCCCCTCATTCCAGATCTTCTCTGTGTTTCATGAGAGCAAACTGACGTTGTTTGAGGGCCCCCACCAGAGACTCCTGAGTCCTATCTCGTGGATTGGGCGCCAGAGTGGGAGGTGGAAGAAATAGTTGTCTTCCGCCACATTAAAAGAAGACTCGAGTACCTTGTATCCTGGAAGGGCTTTGACACTGCAGAGAACAGTTGGGTTTCAGCGCACGACTGTGTGCATGCCCAATATCTTATTGAAGCCTTCCACAAGCATTTCCCCCAGGCTGCTGGATCCCAATTTAAACCGACCGTTGCCACCATGAAGTTGGCCCTTGCCCACAAGAACTTTTCCCTTGTGCAAGCCCCTGGAGGGGGGTTGAGCCCTGTCAGGAGGAGAGGGTAATGTCATGTGCACATGACATCATAGTGGGGACAAATCCCAAAGATAAGGCTGAGCGCCAGGCCTAGAAGGTAAAGCTCCAGGCCCTCCCTGACCTGAGGCACACCCTAGACTAACGCTGGGTACAGGCAAAATATGCCCAAGTTGGTACTAGTGGGGTGCCAAGTTCCCAGCCCCTTAAGTCAGTCCAGGCATTAAAACGGACAGTTTACCAAATTAATGCGGACAGTTCAATTCAGTTTGTCAAGGAACGGGGGTTCAAAACTTGTTATTTATGATAAAATGTATTCGGGTTGAATCCAACTTCAATTGATCACTTGAGTGAAGTCAGTTTTGGCTTAATCCACCAATTCAGATGGCAGCGTTGCCCTATTGGTAAGTCAGTGCTTGGGCCCACTGCAACACATCCCATATTCCCCCATATGAGCTTAAATATGTTTTCCCTGACCAACATTCCTTGTTGGTCAACTTCCCCAATAAAACCTTTCCCCGTTTTAACAATTTGTTTATGTATTTTATAACGATCCTGTGTGCAAACCTCTTCAAGGAGGTCTTGCGCTCCATGAACCTTGCCATTGTGGATGCAATCTGATTTTCCCCATGTGCACCATTGGTTTGTCCAAGTGCCCTCCAACCTGGGCTGTTTACCCCTTCTCTCCTGGTGCACCGCGTCGTTTTTGGATGGTTCCTGATCGCATTTCCTGGTTGTAGTTATTATTGTTCTAGAAACCTCTGCTGTGCGCTAGCAACTTTAGTAATAACGGCTAGTTTCCATGCGTTGGCTCTGTGTACTGAGCACCACCACACTGGAAATGGGAGAGTTATAGACACTCTCCTTACACCCGCGGCAACCAGCCCATTTGCACACAGGTCTGCAAAGGTGACAGCACCATGGCAACCGGATCAGTGGAGGTTAAAGCGGAAGTACACTGCTACTACACCAAACTATACTGTGATACTCCAACTAACCAAAAATTAAAAAAAATTTTAACACCTGCCAGAATACAAAACACACCGCCGGATTACAACTTTTAAATCTAATCACACAGGGGGAGCTCTGGGACATCAGTCCACGGTACACCATATAGGAAATGCTCAGGGCCTGATAGGATACCCTATAAATTCTACAAAAAATACTTTAAGTAAATCGCCTCCTCCTCTTGGCATCTATGAACTTGTGCCAGATAGAGAAATGCATTTTACCTGGTGGCCAAGTGTCAGTAAAACGGCATAAGAAGTTATAACTGGCCTGCCAGTTGGGATGCAAAAGCACTCAAAAATCAAGCCAGAATGCCAGTGACATTGACACAAAAATGACGTTGTATGGTTCAGGAAGCTTGGCAACAATGGCTCGTTGATGTGCGTTAAGTATGAAAAGAAAACTGTCAATGAACTAAGCAGTTTAAACTTCAGACCCTGCGGGCCTTGCTACAGGGGGTTGCATTACTGGATTAACTGTTTTTGGGATTCCCAATGGAAGGGGTCGTCACCAAAGCAGAGGCAAGGGGGCGGATCCTTGCATGAAGGTGAGATATGTGAGACCACATGATTCTGATATCCTGGTAGCTGATAACTTTAACAATGGGATTAAATTCCCAGAAAGTTTTCTGCTTAATAGATCCAGTTGAATATGGTGTGAGCAATTTTGACCATCAAAGCTGGTATAGCCCATCCAATGTAGGGGCCAATGGGCCATCATGTTAATGTCGTTGGGACTTTGACAAGAAGAATTGAAGTAATGAAAATTTTGTGTACTAGCAGGGAATTTTACTGAAAGTAAAGAATAAGAAACTGGCCAACAATTTCCTCAGTGCAATCTGACTGATTAAATAGTGTTTGATTTGTGTCAGCTTGTCAAAGCAACAGGATTGGGGACCTCAAATTTCGACCTAACCAAGCGAATTTTTAAGGGAGGGGAGAAATGATTCTAATTAGAACTGACATCAAAGAAATTGGAAGCAGGCTGAGTCACTATCAGTTTATCTGTAAACGCCCGACCTGAGGCTTTACTGCATTTACATCAGTTAGTGTGAAAGCATCTGGCCTGACGGAAAATAGGAATCCCCCAGGGCCACCCCACATAGGGGCAGTCCCAACGGGTCAGAAATGGGTTTAGGATGGCCAACCCGCCCATGCCAGTCACTGGAGCGTTCATTCTGCCAAATGGGCACCATCAAACACCAATCCCAATTTTTAAAATAGGGGTTTTGAACTATCAGTAGCATTACCCAATGGTGATACCTGTCCGTTGGGGATTGTCCCCAACAATTTTGAGGGGAGTTTGGCTTCAGCAGCTGTACTGCTCAATGGCTCAATGCCATTCAGCGATTTTGACTAAAAAAGTTATTACTTGTCTCCTTCTGACTATTAGTCTCTTTCCCATTGGGCTTTATTCCTGTAGATTGTGAAAAACAGCTTTGATTTGAGAATCTGATGACATCAGCTTTATAAAGTCCATCCAGCTAGAGGTTATAATGGTTACCGATGATTTCTGTGCAGATTTCCTCAATTTATCAAACTAAGTCAGCGGAGGCAAGCGTGGGAACTGGGGGAGGAATCTTCAGAGGGAGCGCTGTACCCCAGAGCTCATCTACCACATAGGCGAGGTCGCCCTGGGTGACGTGGGGTACAGCCTCCCTATTCACTCCTTTTTATTAGGAAATGGGAAAACTGCCCAGTCCACACAGAGAGGACGTTCCCTGGACTTACATTACCCTTTCCTTTTGCCAGAGGAGGGGCGCCACTGCTGGGAAACTGCATGAGAGCTACATTTTTGTGAGCCTTGGGCAACTTGATCGCCATTAAAGTTGCAACTTTTTTTTGGGAGAGGAATGGGGAGCATCAGGATGGGACATGTGAAATGCCTTAACCAGTTTCATGCAATTAGCGCAGTCTCAGGCCTTGACCCAGCTGTTTTATAGGCTTAATAACCCTTCCAAGTGGCAAGATATTAAACTGACCTCCAAGATCTGCGGGATGCTAAAATGGTCTCCACTTCAGCCTCCTCCACATCCTTGATCACTATCAGCTCAGTATCTGAGGAGAAAGTCCCCTTAAATGGGGAAAGCTGATATATGTTGAAGACTAGATGCTTCTTCCAGTGATAGGCAACTTCAACCAGAAAGCACCATTACCAAATCCACCTCCATCAAGTGGGGGCCTAAATGCTTGCTTGCAAACTTCTGGGGAGGGTACCTGCATCCTCAAATGGCACGTATTGATCATGACTTGAACCCACCATAATATCATGGACAGGAAGCTGCTTCCAATCCGCAAATCGCTTGTAGTCACCAATAGATTTAGCGAGATGCTCCCACACCAAGGACTGGGTAGAACGAATGTGCTCTTCATGATCCTTGGCAGCTGGGACCTCTAACCGCAGACAAGGACTTACTGAAAATGTTATTTACCCCTAAGGTCGCTTCATATGGGGAAAACCCCATAGAGGCATGTGTTTCATTATTATAGGCGAATTGAGCAAGAGGAAGGTCATTGAATCAGGTACCCTGCATGGCCGCAGCATATCAACGCAAGCCCTGTTCCAAGATCTGGTTAACCCACTCAGTTTGTCCATCAGACTGAGGATGATACGCTGTGGATTTACAGGGTGTACTTTTTAAAATATATAAAAGCTCATTCCGGAATTGCGCTGTAAACTGGGGCCCACGGCTGCTGATAATCTCCTGCAGGGACCTAACATGGAAAACAAATGGCGCACAAAGAGACGTGAAGTTTATACTAAAGAAATGGCGGAAGAGCATGGGATAAATAGGGCGAATTTTGTAAAATAGATTGACCACCGCCATCACCGCTGTAAACCTGTTATAATAGAGAAGTTTGACAATAAAATCCACAGACACCAATGTCCATAGACCCTCCGCCTGTTGTAAAGGGTGAAAGAGATCATTCCTTCCTGATTAATATGACTTGGCCCGAGTGCAGATAAATGCAATCAGCAATCCAGGATGGTACTTCTTTTGACAAGCTCGCCCAATTATAGGTATGCTTAATCAAATAAATACATTTATTATTACCTGGATGGCCAACTGTGGGGGGTTGTTATGAGCCTGGAACACTTTAACTCTAAAATGGGGAGGAACCACACCTGCGACCAAAAATAAAAAAGACCCTCCACCAAGGAATATAGGGAATGTTTATGAGATGGGGGGACACTTGTTCCAATAGCTCCACTCCTTAGGGACAGGTCATCTGGGATGCTAAAATCCATGAAATAAGAGGCGCATCAGGAACTAAGTCCACTGATGAGACCACAGGAGGTACATGGATATGGGTTGAGTGGTGAGAATCACGGTGACCAGGTCTGCTTCATCTGAGTTTGTGGGGCAATGAGCAGGGTTGCAACTAAGGAAATCAGGAAGCACATTTAAAACACCTTTCACAAACTCATATTAAAGTTGAAACTACATAAATCCTGATAGGTGCCATCTTGCCTATATGCTAACTTCTGTGGTTTATGAAAATAATGAAAGGCTTGATGATCTGTAAGTACCATTAACACATGCTGAGCGCCTTTTAAAAGATACCATTAATGAGTCAAGGCCCATGTTACAGCTGCCAGCTCCTTATCATAGATGGCCCAAGATTGTTCAGTAGAAGAGAACTTGCAGGAAAAATAAGCGTCTGGTTGTTCTAAACCATCATGCTCCTGAAGCAGGACAGCCCCAACTGCAACATATGAGGCATCACATGCAACGACATAAGGTTTGGAAGGATCTGTGTGTTTCTGGATGGGGTTTGATAAGAACACCTCTTTGATTGACTTAAATGCCTGCTGGAACTCAGGTGTCTAATGAAAGGGAACATAATTACCCGTGAGTAGATGAAGTGAAACATCTAACTGGGAAAGGGCTGGGGAAAATTTCTTCAGAAAAATGAAAGTGCTAAAAAGCCTCTCAATTGTCTTTGGGTTGTTGGAGTTAGCCATTCGCTGATGGTGTCCAACTTGTTGGGGGAATATCATACCCATCTTTTAAAACAATATTACCTAAAAAGTTAACCTCCTCCCTATAAAGCTCACATTTGAAGGCTTGACAAACAGGCCCACCTTGTAAAAGGCATCCACTAATGCTTCCAATTCTTTTGCGTACTGTTCAGGAGTCAGGGAGGGAACCAAAATATCATCAATGTATGCAACTACGCAAGAAAATCAGAGATCACCCAGCACACAACCAATCATTATTTGAAATATGGCTGGTGCATTCTTCAACCCGAAGGGTATTACTCAAAATTGAAAAATACCCCTCTTCATTAGCATAGTGGTAAGCCATTCCTGACCTTCCATCACCAAATTTGGTTAAAGGCATTAACAAGGTCAAGCTTAAAGAACACACGCGACTTGGCAATTGCTTTACTGATAGTTTACTCCAGGGGCAAAGGGTAGAATAATGAACTGTGATTTTATTCATGTGTCCATAATCCACACAGGGATGAAGGGAACCATCAGCCTTCTTGGCAAAAACGATGGTAGAAGCAACTGGTGATGTCTCTTTAAACAACCACCCTTTCTTAAGCGTGTCATCCAATTAAGAGTTAAAAGCAGCCTCCTCCTCCGCTGTATGTGGGTACAAAAGGCAGTTAATATTCACCACATGCACCATTCTTCTAAGCCCCAAATCGAATTTAGTACAAGGGGAGACAGTCTGCCTTCTCAGAATCAAAGATTCTTTGATAGCCAATAATTCCTCAGGGAAATCCTATGGAAGGCCACAGTGGAAATGAGAGAAGTGATGGAACTGCGGCCTTGAGTTTTAGTAAGGGTATCTACTAGAGGAAACTTACCCTTCATCTGATCATTAGCAAATGACAACATATTAGACTCCAGGCTAATTTAAACATGTTGTCAACGCAACCAACCTACCCCTAATTTACTGGAAACACCAAGTTTGGCTTTGCGGTTAACTGATTGCAAAAGCTAAATCGGTGAATTGAGAAAGGTACTGGTCATTGGACTAGGTATGAGCTGGGAGGCTGATGAAGCAACCATCATCATATGACCCAAGTCCAGGTCAAGCTCCAACTGGTGGGCTAACTATACACTCATAAAATTAACCGCTACTCCAGTATCCACCAAAGCCTTGAAGGATACATGGTGGGTTTTGACACTAACCTTCACGGGCGACAAAAAGAATAGGCGAAGTTTTGTTTATTGGAGGATTTGTATGTCTCTGCTGTAACTGAAAAGATAGCTAGTACATCAGGGGGAATGTTGGGGTCCTTTTCAGATGTAAATTTGGGAAGGGTAAGGGTTGGGAACCAGCTTCATAAATCTGTGCTTTTACTGACTCATTAACAGGTGGATTAGGATAATTCAACTTGGGCGGGGGTATTGGCTGATTTTGGAGCCAGTACCACGACTGGTTCAACGTTGAGAACAAAATCCAAGTTGCCATTGGGTAGTCTGATCATATAATTTACCATTTGAAGGCGGGGAGCATGGCAAAGGGAGGCATTGATAGAAATCACAGCCTTACACATTTGTTCCATTGTTCCCATAGGGGTTGATTAAACTTTGTGATGAGCAGAGGCAGAATCCAACGCTGACCCAAAAATTGCTTGGAGCATATCATTAGAGAACTCAAGCGTGGGAGCCTGTTCACAAATGGTAGTGATTAAAGAGGCGAAGCTAGGGGCTTCATCCGTAAAAAAACGTAATTGAAGTAAACGGTCTGAACGTGACACAGGAGGTTTTAAAGCTGCTGATACTACTGCAACAAGTGAGGTAGAATCCCCTGCATGTGCAGTGGAATGCGGAATTCCACACACCCACCGATGGGCTTCCTCTTCTACTGCATCCAAAAGGGCAACACCTTGCTGGGCGTTGGATAGTGAAGCGACATTATTCAAGGCAATGGCCAATCACATTTGCACCTCAGCAAGGGCGTCTAGGAATTAATTAGCAATATCTTTGGGAGGGGACACTTGGATACCCTTATTGAGAATAAGTTGAGAGAAGAGTAGCAGTCCACGGGGCTCTGATACCATGGAGAAACTTTTCCATAGAATTTGAACGCTGCTCACAAAATTGGTAACTGACCAAACAAACAGAAGGAGACAAACTACTGACTGCACATTCATTTAGTAAAGGTAAACCACTGCAGCACCCAACTTGTTGAGAAGGGCAGAAATGGCGGGTGTTGATTCTTGGCATCTGGGTCCGCTTCTGCTGAGTTGGATTTGCACAGGGCATTAGCCACTGAGCAACCAAATCAAATGATATGGGGATCGCCAATTTCTTAATAAAACTCAATAAAATATATACGGAGCTATCGCCACTTATTTCTACCTTTATTTCAAATATAACTCACAGACTTTTCTGCACTCCTCTTTTCCTCATAAAAGACTATCTCCTTTTAATCTTCCATGAGACTCTTTATACCTCGGTTCCCCAGCCAGATGTATCCTCAACTTGGTAGTCTTCTATTCTTCTTCCTTTTTTAATTACTCTCGTTTTTTTGAATCTCAGCATAATTCCTCTCAATTTGCCAAATGTCCTCATTTCACTCAATTATAATTCGTGTATCCCTATTTCATAAATCTTGAGACTTGTCTCAATTCCCCCAATCCGCCGATATGGGTAGCATATCATCCATTCAAATCAACTTCCTGACAGTGGGAAACAATGGTTGGTCAATTATGTCAGGAAAACGGCATAAGAAGTCATAACTGGCCTGCCAGTTGGGATGCAAAAGCACTCAAAAAGCAATCCAGAATGGCAGTGGCATTGCCACTCAAATGACGTTGTATGGTGCAAGAAGCTTAGCAACAATGGCTCGTTAATGTGCGCTAAGTATGAAAAGAAAACTGTCAATGAACTAAGCAGTTTAAACATCAGACCCTGCGGGCCTTGCTACAGGGGGTTGCACTACTGGATTAACTGTTTTTGGGATTCCCAATGGAAGGGGTCGTCACCAAAGCAGAGGCAAGGGGGCGGATCCTTGCATGAAGGTGAGATATGTGAGACCACAGGATTCTGATATCCTGGTAG
Source organism: Massospora cicadina (assembly GCA_022478985.1). Classification (NCBI taxonomy): domain Eukaryota; kingdom Fungi; phylum Entomophthoromycota; class Entomophthoromycetes; order Entomophthorales; family Entomophthoraceae; genus Massospora; species Massospora cicadina. The sequence continues at coordinate 168,146 of JAKSZP010007996.1, read as the reverse complement.
CTGATAGCTTCAACAATGGGATTAATTTTAGAAATTTCTTGCTCAATAGATCCAGTTGACTATGGTGGGAGCAATTGTGACCATCAAAGCTGGTATAGCCCATCCAATGTAGGGGCCAATGGGCCACCATGTTAGTGTCTTTGGGACTTTGACACGAAGAATTGAAGTAATAAAAATTTTGGGTACTAGCAGGGATTTTACTGAAAGTAAAACTTAAAATTGGCCAACAATTTCCTCAGTGCAATCTGACTGATTAAATAGTGTTTGATTTGTGTCAGCTTGTCAAAGCAACAGGATTGGGGCCCTCAAATTTCGACCTAACTAAGCGAATTTTTAAGGGAGGGGAGAAATGATTCTAATTAGAACTGACATCAAAGAAATTGGCAGCAGGCCAAGTCACTATCAGTTTATCTGTAAACGCCTGACCTGAGGCTTTACTGCATTTACATCAGTTAGTGTGAAAGCATCTGACCTGACGGAAAATAGGAATCCCCCAGGGCCACCCCACATAGGGGCAGTCCCAACGGGTCAGAAATGGGTTTAGGATGGCCAACCCGCCCATGCCCAGTCACTGGAGCGTTCATTCTGCCAAATGGGCACCATCAAACACCAATCCCAACTTTTAAAATAGGGGTTTTGAACTATTGGCAACAGTATCTAATGGTGATACCTGCCCATTGGGATTTATCCTCAACAATTTTGAGGGGAGTCTGGCTTCAGCAACTTTACTGTTTAATGACTCAATGCCATCAGAAATTTTGACTAAAAATTCATTAATTGTCCCCTTACAACTATTATTTTCTTGCCCAATGGGCTTTATTCCTGTAGCTTTTGAACATTATGGCTTTAATTTCAAGAATTTAAAGCCATCAGCTTTATAAAGTCCATCCAGCTCAAGGGGATGACAGTTAATGATGATTTCTTCACAGATTTCCTTGATTAAGCGAACTGATTTGGCAAAGGCAAGTGCATGAAATGGGGGAGGAATCTTAAGAGGGAGCACTGTTACCCAGCGCTCATCTACCACATGGGCAAGGTCACCCTGGGTGATGAGGGGGTACAGCCGCCCTCTTTGGATCCTTTTTATTAGAAATGGGAAACTGCCAGTCCACGCAGAGAGGAGATTCCTCTGGACTTACATCAAGACTCCTATGTCATAACCCTGTTTAAAAAGGGTGACAAACTTGATCTGGCCAACTTGCGAACAATTGCACTCTCTAACACTCATACATAACTATTAATATTAATTTAGCCACCAGATTAGGCAAAATAGCCTCCAAAATCCTATCGCCCAGTCAGTTCAGGTTCATACCAGGAAGTTTAATCTGGATCAATATTCACTCAGTCGCCAATCTATGCCAGTCCAGAGCAACTGGAGCCCTGGTATCCCTAGACAAAGAGAAGGCATGTGACCTCATTAGTTGGTCGTACCTGAAGGAATGCCTAAGCGCCTTCAAACTCCCACCCAGATTCATAGACTGGACAATACTCCTAACAAAGTCCGCATCCATGGCTGTCTGCAGCCCTGGCTTTCTGATCAACAAAATCACACCATGCAGAGCGCTTAAACAAGGGCCCCCTCAGTTCACTGCTGTATACTTCAGTATTGATCTTCTCCTTTGCATCACTGACTTATGCCTCATGGGCATCACTGCATAAGGCCAACCAACAGTTAATATAATAGCCTTTGCGTATGACTGCGTGACAGATATAGCTAACAACAATGATGCCCAGCAGCTGGAACGCACCCCTGTAGGAGTATTCCATTGTGAGTAACGCGTCGCTCAACAAAAAGATAATGGAAATAATCCTCCTAGGCAAGTACACTAACAACTGGGCCACAACACCCAGACCCAACAGCCCTCATGAAGGAATAACCCACTCATCCTACCCTTTGCATCACCTCCTTCACCAACCCTGTTCGCCACCTTGGGATATGTCTGGAAACAGCGGGATATGCCAATTAGACAATTGAGAACAACCTACTACAGCGAATGTTCAACTGCGTGACCTCCCTTAAAGGAAGATCCCCAGGACTAACTTGGCAAGTAATGGTTGCCAACTCACTCATCCTCTCAATGCTGTGATTCTCTGCCCACGCAATTTCCTTCTCACCTATATTTATATCCTCAGTCTGCGCACTTATCCAGGGACGGCTGTGTCCTGGGTCCCAGCTACCTGTACGGGTGGAAACACCCTTTGGCCCATGATCCACCGGAGGCATGGGCCTAATAGACTTTGAAGACACGCCAAACGCATATTGGACACCTGGATAGAGGAATTCCTAGCTCCAGACTCTCACAACAACACTGGTCCAGAGCGGCGAGGGCCAACTTCGCACAGGCGCTCAAACTATCCAACCCATACAACCCATCCAGCCTGCTCACATACCTTGCAAACCGCCTCAATGCAGCGGGCCCACATGGAACCCTCATCACTTCAAACGCCTTCTCTGCACCATTTGGCACATAGGGTGGACCGTCACTCTCACAGGCACTAGTCAAAGAAGGGGAAGGCTCAGAGCTTGCTTCATGTTAAGAAAACCAGACAACCGTTCTCTGAAGGACACACACGACATAGCCCCATTCATTGAAAGAATTGACTACCTGGATGTTCTAGAAATCCCCTACGACCTTACTACACAGAAGGCAGTATGGAGGCTAACACATAATCCGCTCCTACAGCCAAGGGTAAGAGCTAACACCTGGCGTTGCCTCATAAGAACCTACAAGACATTGGATTGGTCCAACTCTCTTCATGCAACTTGCGCAGTGTGTGGAGGGGGTGGCACCCTACACCACCGCTATGAAGCATGCCCTCCATCTAGAGCCATATGGCGGGAAGTTGCGTGTCTGCTTGAAGCCCACAACGACCATGAGCTGTCAATCTTTAGAAGCCTCCTCGCACTCTAACTTAAATCCCTGATACCACCCACACTCCACTCCCTGATAGTCATTATTGCACTGTAAACAATCCACACCTTAGCGTTGGATGCCTTCAAGGGAACCATGCTGACCATCTATGGGACAATCAGCAGATTTCACCTACACAAACTGGACACTTTCAAGCCTGGCTATACGGATACATGAGGCCAGAGCAATAAAGACTCATTGAGTCATGGTTCCCAGTCTGGTTTCTGCATGCAGACCTCTTCCTTCACACTTGCTCCATAGTAGGGGAAGCCCCCTCAGAGTAGGGCATCCAACCCCATACACCTGGCGGTACAACCTGACAGCAGGGATAACTCATCTACTCTGGGGTGTCTAAATCTCGCTATACTTCACCTCCCCCTATCCCATTACATATAGTTCAAATTGGTATTGCCCATCCCCTGGTCGCTTATCTCAGTTAAATAAAAAAATCAGTATCATTAGGGCAACAGCTTTTTATCAAGTTCTTTAGTATTATCAATTATTGAGGGCCAGTAATCATCATATAGTTCATCCATTGCTCATTGGGCTTTACCCTGCGCAACCCATTTGGCGGAATCAACTAAATCTGCCAAATGTTAACAGGAACGTTTGTTACAATTACTCTCTCTAATCGCTTAAGCCCCTAGCATGGCTTCTTTAGTTGCAGCCTTCTGTGAGCAAGCCCCAAAGCTTGATCTTTCTAGTGATACGCTCCAAGCAATTTTCAGATCTACGTTGGATTCTGCCTCTGCTCATCACGAAGTTTGGTCCACCCCTATGAGGACATTGGATCAAATGTGCAAGGCTGTAGCTTCCATTAATGACTTTCCACGCCATACTCCCCATCCTAAAAATGATAACTTCATTGTCATGGAACCTGATAATGAAAGTAAGACTGGACTTTAAATCTGGGTGTGTAACAACCCAATGGAAAGCCCAGAATGCCAATGGCATAGCAGTTCTGATCAATTGTAGAAAAGATCCCTTATTATTCTTGTGAGGGAAATAAAAAACAAAAACATACCAAAAGCCCCTTAGCAAACCAAATGACTGCAATGAGGCAACCGCAGGTCTTACTGGGGCATCTCCCAATGGTGGGAGAGGCAAGGAGGATGACCAATTTCCTGGGTTTACAGTTGGTGACCTCTGGGCTCTTTTTTCCAAACCTTATGGTACCGGGTTATCATAATAAAAACTCTGAAAATCATTTTATTTTCATAATTCTGAAAATGCTAATCTGGTTCACAAATCAAATTGAATCAAATCAATTAAACTGTTGGGAGGACATGGGCTTCGTCTTACACCCGTTGAGAGGTTTTACAATGGGTTGAGGGGTCAGGGATGTCACCAGGATGGCAAATCGATTTTATAAATTGATTTGGGCCGGATTGGCCCTCAGAGAGAAGCCCAGATAGTCTGTTGCCTGATTACCACCTTGAGGTTGCAAGAATGACTGTTTCTCTTCCCCAAATGGAGAATAACAATTAGCAGAGATGGCCTCTTTCCCCATATTGTGCCAAACCACCAGCAGATTGGCAGAGCGAATTAATAGAACTTTGCCAAATATTTCTCAAAGTTAGAGGCAGACCTAAAGCTTGTCCTCTGGTAGCTAAAGGAGGATCGGATTATTTCAAAGAGTTTGGCAGATCCAGAAAACTCTTCAGAAGCTATGAATTGGTGTCACATGCTTATGGAAAAAATTTTGATCATCGCAATCACCATCTGGGGGCTGCAGATCAATGGCTTGGAGGGCCACTTGATGACCATCAGCCCTAAAATTCAGATCACTGCGCATTTTGCTGGGCTAAGTAAAAGTATATTGGAATAAATAATTTGAGTTCGTGGAGTATGTTTGGGTAAGGATCAGCTTTATCTAACATAAGATGGAAAATGGACTGATAACTGCCCTTCCAGAGGCAGTTGCCTTATATGCTAAAATGGAAAAAAGGGGGTCATTGGTGTGTTCCTAGACAGGGACAGTTGACGTACTCATGGTACCCAGTCTGGGCTTGGGGCGTTTTCAGCTAGCTTATGCACTAGGTCGTAAAAGCTCTGGCAACATAATTCAAGATCTGCCAGGGAGGGACCCTCACTAATCCAAACTTGATTAGATTTGCAAGGATCAGAGGGGAGGCCAAATTGAACTCTGCCAGGGTTGATTTTGACGAATTTTTTAAAAAAATTTAAACTTTTTTGAATGAATTCTCAACTTGAATTGACATTCCTGTACCCAGACTTTCGGATTACATGTTTCAGACCAGTTTTCCTGACTCAGGAATCTTTTCCTGAGTTTTTATATTAATTTTCTTCTTTTTAAGGAAGTGAGGGATGGCGGGGTGGAGGTGCTGTTGGTGACTTCTGGCCTGGATTACCTCAAAGTAAATCTCCTTTATTCTTTCAACAAGGTAAGAAGTGGCCAAGGGGGACACTGTGGAGGGATCCTTTGGGGCCAATTTGATTACCTAACGTTCATTATCCAAACGTCCCAAGCTTTAGTTGAACCAAGGGCTTCACGGGGGCATTAGGTCCCTTCTTCTTCCTAAAAGAATCTTTTCATCGTCCAACCCAAGAGGTATGATTTCCAGGCTTACATTGTACTCTCATTTTTGAACTGTAAACATCCCTCCCTCCTGGTACATGAACCAGGGTATATTATTTGTGTCTAGTAGGGAGTTTGATGGTTAAAATGGCAGCGATTTTCTTGGGTGGATAGGGGGCCTCAGGATGTGACTCATGGAACTCAGTCACTAACTCCTTGCAATTCTCACAGTCCCTTGCACTTACCCAACTATTTTCATTGACTGGGTATCCTTTCCATGCAACCAGGTACTGAAAAGACCTCCTGTATTTCCTTGAGGCCAGTATTGCTTCCACTTCTGCCTCTTGAGAGTCCCCACAATAATAGGCTCAGAGGTGGAAGGAAGCTCGCCCTTAAAGGGGGATAGTTGAGAGATGTGGAGTATATTATGTTGTTTCCAATGGGCAGGAAGCTTGATGCGGTATGCACCATTATCAAAACCTTTTCTACTTTAAAAAGACCAGAGCGCTTACTAGCCAACTTCCTTGAGGGAACCTTCATATTCAGGTGGCGAGTGCCAAGAATAACAAGTGAGCCTACAGAGAATTCAAGCCCTGTGAGTCCTTTTCTATCAGAAAACATCTTATATTCTCCAATTGACTTTTGGTAGGTGCTCTTGGACAAGCTTTCTGGATATCTCAGATCTGGTTGATCCAGTCCTCTTCTGCGGGGACTGCTGAGGTTAAGTGTGCTCTAATTTGAAAGAATGAGTTGCAACCCAATGTTGCTTCAAAGGGGGAAAATCTATTGGAAGAGTGTGAGGCATTGTTGTAGGCAAATTGCGCTAAAGGAAGGTCTGTGGCTCAAGTGTCCTGGATGGCTGAGGAATAACAACTTAAAAGGGTTCTAAAACTTGATTAACTCTTTCAGTTTGTCCATCTGATTGTGGGTGATATTCTGTAAAATGGCAGGCTTTGATTCTAAGAAAGCCTATCAAGGCATCCCAAAACTTAGCTGTGAACTGTGGACCATGGTCACTTAAAATTTCCTTTGGGAGTCCAAACATGGAGAAGTTACGAGTGATAAAGAGTGCTACGGTATCTACAGCTCTTATAGTAGTGTTACATGGGATAAACAATGCAAACTTGGTGAACCTCTCCACAACCACCATTATGGCATCAAACCCCTTTGACATGTGAAGTTCAACAATGAAGTCCACTGAGATAGACGTCCAGGTACCCTCAGCTTGTTGCAAAGGATATAGAAGGCCCTTTTTTCCTAAGTTGTCTGATTTGGAGCGAGTACAGGTAACACAGTTTGCTACTAAGCGGGATATCCTTGGAGATCCCAAGCCAATTTTATGTTCTTTTGACTAGCTCAGCACATTTCTTTGAATTAGGATGGCCTACTGAAGGTGGGGTGTGGTGCTCTTCTAAAACTGCATGCGCAAGGTGGGTGGTACCCAAATCCTATCCCAAAAAAATTACCCCATCCTTTAAGTGGTACAGGGGCCGTTTGCGCTGCTTAGTCTCCAGGTCATTTTAATTTCCTCTTGGCAGCATAGTTGACCTTCTAAAACGCGTTCACACATGGGTGTGTCTGGAGAGATATTAGCATATGCTACCATAACAGGGGCGAGGGAGAGGATCCTGTGAAAGGCACAAATGTGGTGAGCTCAGACAGGTCCTCCTCTGGGCCTGGAGCCAAGGCAGGGTTGCAACTCAACATATCAGGCAGCACATTTAGTGGCCCTCCTATGAACTCATGCTTGAAGTGAAAGTTATAAAGGTCCCTGTATGTGCATGCTTGACGATGAGCCAGCTTTTAGGGTTTACGATAATACAGTAAGAACTTATGGTCAGTGCGTACTGTGACTTCATGCTTTGCTCCCTAAAGATTATATCTCCAATGGGTCAGCGATCATGTCACCGCAACCAACTCTTTATCTTGATCGCCCATGCTTGTTCTATGGAGGTGAACTTCTTTGAAAAGTATGCCACTGGGTGCCCCATCCATTCATGTTCTTGCAACAGTATAGCTCTACTGCAACAGCTGATGCATCACATTCCACGATGAACGGCTTAATTTTTGTCACAAAGCCGCAGGACTGGCGCTGACAGGAAAACGTTTTTGATTGCCTCAAAGGCCTGTTGACCCTCCTCTGTCCATTTAAATGAGAAATTCTTTTCTGTCAGTGGATGGAGGGGTGCAGCTAAATGAGCAAGCTCAGAAGAAAACTTCTATATAAAAATCACAGTAACCAGGAAACTTCGTAGTTGTTTTTAGTGGTAGGGGTTGGCCAGGAATGAATTGTATCCAGTTTACAGGGGGACAGCATACCCATCCTTAAGGACAAGATCCCTAATTAAGTTACTTTCTCTTGAAAGAATTCGCATTTAGAAGGTTTGACAAAGAGACCTGCATTGAGAAGGGCTGAAATTACAGCCTCCAAATCCAGGGTGTGCTGTTCATGGGTTGGGGAATGAACTGATATATTATCGATGTAAGTGACAGCACAGGTAAATTTTAGGCCTCCCAGTACATCATCAATCAATCGTTGTAAGGTTTCTGGGGCGTTCTTCAGTCCAAATGGCATCACCTTAATTTGGAATATTCCACTCCTTGTCCTAATGGACGTGAGCCACTCTTAGCCCTCCTTGACCCTCACCTTGTTAAAGGCATTAACCAGGTCCAACTTTGAAAAGACTCGGGATTTAGCAATGGCCTGAGCAATGGTTTGTTCCAAGGGGAGGTGATATGGATCTGGAACTGTCACATTGTTAACATGACCATAGTCCACGCATGGGCGTAAGGTCCCATCCGCCTTCTGGGAAAAGACAACTGGTGAGGCAATGGTGGAGGATTTCTTGATAATCCATCCTTTGTCCAGCATGTCATCTATCCATATGACCAGCGCCTTTTCTTCTTCCTCCGTGTGAGGGTACAACGGGGAGTTAATCTCAACAAATGCGCTGTTAGCTGGAAGGAAAGATCATATTCTGAATGAGGATGAAGTTGAGTTGCAAGTCTCATGTCAAAGACGTCCTTATATAGGGCTAGGAAGTCAGGAAAATCTTGGGGGAGGTCCAAAGGGGGCATCTCAGAGAAAGAAATTGAGATAAGTGAGGGCTTTGTTGTGAGAGTTTAAACTAGTGGGAATTCTTCACTACATCTCTTATTGGCAAAGGACAAAGAGTTAAGAACCAGATTGATGTTCACCTGTTAGCGACGCCACCACCCTACCCCCATGATGACAGGGTATAGTAAATCAGGTACAGCTGAAAAATGGTCGCAGAAGCCAAATTTGTAGATGAAGAACTGCACTGGACGTTGGACAGTGTGGCAGGTCATTGGTGCAGATGAAGCGCCTAATATAGAAGGAGCTAGCACCATTTCCAGGTCTAGAGAGTGTTCCATTATTAGATCCATAAAGTTTCCCGCTGCTCCAGTATCAAGGAGTGGCTTGTACTGTGACCTTCCGTACTCCTACTCTGAAGGTAATGTGAAACAGGAAATAAGCTTGGTCCTCTTTATTGGTCATGGAAAGAGAGAGGGCAGCGGAAAGTGGGGTTAATCCCATAATGAGAAGTGGCCCCTTGGTAACCAGTGAGCTACTCTGATTCTTCTCATGAGATCCCTCTGTGAGGTTTTTTCTGGTCCCCAGGCAGGATGGGATTGGAAGGATCTACCACTATGCCTTTGTTCATCACTGTTGTGGGGGAGGAACTTTCATGGTTCTGTATGGTGGGTGGGGCTGATCTGGCAGAAGAAGGACTAGGCTCAGTGGTATGAGAATCAGTTTCCTGATCAGATGTGACATGGGCTTCCACCTGGGCATTTGGATGGACGTTAGAGTAGGATTACTTGGATCCAATGTCACAGTCAACTCCTCATCTGCAGAGAAGGGGAAGGGACTCTCCACTGGTGGTTTGTTACTCTTCAAAATAAACTGAGGATAGGGAGATACCACTGCAACCCCAGGGGAGCGCTTCCCTGGACCCTTATTCCATGAAGAGGTAGGAGCAGGTGTTTTAGACTGGAATGAACTATTTGAGATGGGGTTTACGGTTGGAGGAGATGACATTACTTCCACTGATGGTATACTTGCATGGAAGGGTTTTTCCCCCACTGAATATGCTAAAGAAAATGCAGCCTCCATGGACACTGGAAGAGGATCCCATGCGGCATTGCTGGCTGCAGAGTTGTCCAAGGCTGCTCTGAAAGCTGCCACTGCAATATCTGTAGGGATCCCAGCTGAAGGTACTAATGCTGTGAAGGCCTCTACCAGTGAAGGCAAGTCAGGGACCTTCTGGTGGATAGTGAAGAGATGGTAGAGGCGGGATGCTCTAGATACAGGTGCTTTTACTGCATCAGATACTAAACTCAATAAGGGAGTATGGTTTCCCATTTTGTTTGCAGCACATAATACTCCTCTGACCCAGCGGTGTGTCTCTCCATTGAGGGTATCTAAGAGAGTCACACTTCTCTGTGCATCAGTGGGAGTAGGAGTTTGGGAACCCTCAGCTGCAAAGCGTACATGAAACTCTGCCAGAGCATCTAGCACCTGTTCTATTATTTCAGGAGATGGGACTTGGGGAATCCCCATTGCCACTACACCTGATGAAGGTGCAGCCTGATTTCATGGTGCTGGATGGATGCTATCCGGTGTCAATAGAAGTTGTTTTCATTCCCTGAAGAAGGAGATGAGTGACCAGCAAGAGAAAACCAAGTCACATAGGGAATGTAAATTTATTGTTATTAAGTAAGCAACTGCTTCGCCTGATCTCATGAGGAGGGTGGAAAGTACTGAAGTTATTGGTCAGTCCATTATGTCATGGAACCTACTGATTAAAGACTGGGCTTCCAATCTTGGTGTGTAACAACCCAATGGAAAGCCCAGAATGTCAAGGGCATAGAAGTTCTGATCAGTTATAAGAGGGATCCCCTATGATTCTTGTGAGGAAAATAAAAATTTAAGAACATACCAAAGGCCCCATAGCAAACCAAATGTCTGCAATGAGGACAAACATGAGTCTTGCTGGGGCATCTCCCAAGGGTTGGAAGGCAAGGAGGATGACCAATCCTCCTAAGTTTTCATTTGGTGACCTCTGGGCTCTTTTTTCCAAACCTTTTGGTACTGGTTCATCATAATAAAAACTCTTAAATCATTTAAATTTTCAAAAATTTTAGATATGCTAATCAGGTTCAAAAATCAAATAAAATAGATTCAATTCAACTGTTGGGAGGCCATGGGCTTCTCCTTGCACCCGTTGAGGGGTTTCACACTGGGTTGAGGGGTCAAGGACATCACCGGGCTGGAAGATCAATTTTAAAAATTAATTTGTGCCAGATTATCCCTCAGAAAGATGGCCCAGATAGTCTGGCGCCTGGTTACCATCTTGAAGTTGTGAGAACAACTGAATCTCACCCCAAATGGAGAATTGCAATTAGCAGAAATGGCCTCATTCTGCCTGAATTGTGCCAAACCATCAACAGATTTGCAGAGATAATTGATCCTAATTCACCAACCATTTTGCAAAGAGGGATGTGGACCTATAGCTTGTACACTGAGAGCTGAAGGAGGTGCAGATTGTTGCATAGAGTTTCGCAAATCCAAAAATCTTCAGTAGCTGTGGATTGGCATCACATGCTTGTGGCAAAATTTTGATCATCGCAATCACCATCTGGTGGGCTGACAGATTGATGGTTTGGAGGGCCCACTCAACGATCATTGTCCCTAAAATGAAGATCACTACATGCTTTGCTGGGTTAAGTGAAAGTATATATTGGAAAAAAGAGATGGAGTTTGCAGAGTAAGCTTGTGTAAGGATCAGCTTTATTTAACATAAGATGGAAAATAGACTGAAAACTGCCCCTCCAGAGGCAGTTGCCTTATATGCTAAAATGGAAAAAAAGGGGTCATTGGTGTGTTCCTAGACAGGGACAGCTGACGTACTCATGGTACCCAGTCTGGGCTTGGGGCGTTTTCAGCTAGCTTATGCACTAGGTTGTAAAAGCTCTGGCAACATAACTCTTGATCTGCCAGGGAGGGACCCTCACTGATCCAAACTTGAGTAGATTTGCAAGGATCAGAGGGGAGGCCAAATTGAACTCTGCCAGGGTTGATTTTGACGAATTTTTAAAAAAAAATTTAAAATTTTTGAGAATGAATTCTCAACTTGAATTGACATTCCTGTACCCAGACTTTCGGATTACATGTTTCAGACCAGTTTTCCTGACTCAGGAATCTTTTCCTGAGTTATGATGTCATTTTCTTCTTTCCATGAAAGTGAGGGATGGCGGGGTGGAGGTCAGGGGAGGGTGGAGGTGCTGTTGGTGACTTCTGGCCTGGATTATCTCACTTTAAACCTCCTTTATCCTTTCAACAAGGGAAGAAGTGGCCAAGGGGGATACTGTGGAGGGATCCTTTGGGGCCAATGTGGTTACCCAACCTCCATCACCCAAATGTCTCAAGCTTTAGTTGAACCAAGGTCTCCGCAGGGACATTAATCCCTTCTTTTTCCTAAAAGGGATCTTTTTCAGTCCAACTAAGAGGTTGGGTCTCCAGATTTACATTTATGATCAGTTTGGCCAATGGGATCTCAAAATTGATCCTGTTGTTGAACCAGTATCAGTATTGTTTCCAAAGTCAGAAGCTGCACCCATACTTAAATTAGTTTATCCTAGTTTACTATTCAATGAGTCACTTAAAGTTCAGCTTGAAGAAGATTCTTCCCAACCCCTTGCTTTCCCAATTTTGCTCCAGTAAAAGATCCCGATCTTCCCCCTGATTTTCTCGCTATCTCTTCAGTGTCAGCAGAAATGACCATATTTGCTAATAAACAAAATTACGCATATTTTTTATTGCCATTAAAAATTAGTATCAGAGCTCACCAAGCGTCCTTTGAGGCCTTGGTTGAAACTGGAGCAGTGGGTAATTTTATGATCTTAAAGTTGGCCCACCAGCTGGAATTTGACCTGGACTTTGGTCCTGTGGTGATGGTTGCTTTGTCAGCCTCCCAGCCATCATACAAAGCAGCGCCCAATACCTTTCTTAATTCACCAGTTTTTTTTGTGATCAATTCTCAGCAATGCCTAACCTCATGTTCCCAGTAATTATGGGTGTGGGATGGTGGCATCAGCAGCATGTAAGGATTCACCTTGAGTCTAATATGCTGTAATTCTCCAATGGTCAGACGAATGTTGAGTTTCCCTTACTGAAACTCTTACTAAAACTCAAGGGCGTGGTTTGTTCAATTCCTTTGCTTCTCCTGCAGGCCTCCCATCGGATCTTCCAGAAGCATTGATGGGATATCAAAGTATTTTGATTCTAGAAGGAGGACCATTTCCTCCCACATTTATAATTTGACTTGGGGTTTTGGACAGCGGTGCAGGTTGTGAACACAAACTGCCCATTGTACCTGCATACAGCGGAGAAGGAGGCTGCTTTCATTGCATGATTGGATGACATGCTTAAGAAGGAGTGTTTGTTCAAAGAAACATCCCCTTTGCCTCTTCCATCATCTTTGCCAATAAGGCTGATTGTTCCCTTCATACCTGCCTGAATTACAGTCACCTTAATAAAATCACAGTCCACGTTCTCTAACCTTTGCCTTTGGAGCAGACAATTGGTCAAGCGATTTCCAAATGGTGTGTGTTCTCAAAACTCAATCTTGTTAATGACTTTAATCAGAAATGGGTGATGGAAGATCAGGATTGGCTTACCGCAATCTGAACAAAATGGGGCATCTTTCAATTTTAAGTGATGCCTTTCAGGCTAAAGAACGTGCCAGCCACATTCCAAAGGATGATTAGTAATGTGCTGGATGATCTCCTGTTCACCTGCGTAGTTGCATATATTAAAGATATCCTAATACATTCCCCTGCTCCTGAACAACATGCGAAGGACTTGGAGGCAGTAGTGGATGCCTTACATAAGGCAGGCCTGTTTGCTAAATCTTCAAAATGTGAGTTTTATAAGGAGAAAGTTACCTTCTTGGGGAATCTTATCTTAAAAGATGAGTATGCCATTACCCCCAACAAGCAGGATGACATCTGTGAATGGCCGACCCCAACAAACCAAAAGCAATTAAGAAGCTTTTTGGGTACTATAAATTTCTTAAAAAAATTGTCCCTGACCTATTCCAGTTATCCGCCCTGCTTCATCCACTTACGGGTAAGAATGTCTCCTTTAGTTGGACGCCTGAGTGCCAACAGGCATTTGAGTTGATAAAGAGGTGTTCTTACCACCCCCATCTTAAAACACACTGATTCATACAAACCCTACGTTGTAGTATGTGATGCCTCATCCATTGCGGTGGGGGCTGACTTGATTCAGGAGCACAATGGGTTGTAATATCCAGTCGCCAGCTTTTCCCGGCTGTTCTCTCCCAATGAACAGTCCTAGGCCATCTATGATAAGGAGCTGGCAGCTGTAACATGGGCCTTGACCCATTGGCGGTATCTCTTATAGTGGCTCAGCATGAGTTAACAGTATGCACGGATCACCAAGCCCTTCTTTATCTTTGAAAGCCACAGAAGTTCATACATTGCAGGCTTAAACCTACCAGGATTTGTGTAGCTTTAACTTCAAGTATGATCTTGTAAAATGATCGTTGAATGTTCTTCCCAACTTCCTAAGTCATAACCCCGCATTGTCCTGCTGACTCAGATGAGGCAGATCTGGTCACAGTCATTCCCCCACCCAAATCTTATTCATTATACCTCCCGTGGTTTTGGCAGTGGACTTAGCTCCTGACACACCTCTAATTTCTCAAGTTTTAGAAGCCCAAACGGCCTGTGCAGAAGGTGTGGACCTTCTGGAGCGGTTGTCCCTCCCTGCTTCAAAATATTCCTTGTATTCTTTGGGCGAGGGCCTCATTCAATTTTATCATGGGTTTGGTAACCTCCTTCTTCGACTTGAAGTGATTCAGGCTCATCACGATCCCTTTGCAGTTGGACATCCTGGGAATAAGAAGTGTATTGACTTAATCAAGCATACCTATAATTGGGTGAGTTTGTCAAAAGATGTTCAGGCCTGGATCGCAGAGTGTGTAACTTGTGTGTGGGCCAAGTTGGACCATTCAGGAAGAAATGTCCTCCTTCAACCCTTACAACAGGCAGAGAGCCATGGACATCAGTTTCCGTGGATTTATCAAACTTCCCAGTTCCAATGGGTTCACAGAGGTGATACTGTTTGTTAATTGCTTTACAAATTCTCCCTATTCATTCCATGCTCTTCTGCTATTACTTTCAGATGAAACTGCCCATCTTTTTGTGTGCCATGTGTTCTTTATGTTTGGTCTCCCACAGGAGATTTTAAGTAACTGTGGGCCCCAGTTTATGGCGTGGTTCTGTAATGAGCCCTTGTCACTTTTGAAAATTATGCCATGTCATTCCACTGCGTACCATCCCCAATCTGATGAACAAACTGAACGGGTTAATCAGATCCTGAAAAAGTACCTCCAGTTCTACGCTGCAGCTGCTAATGATATCTTGGCTGATGACTTCCCCCTTGATCAGTTTTCATATAATAATAAAACGCATGCCTCCACTGGGGTTCCCATATGAAGCAATTTTGGGGTACAACCCCTCATTTTCAGTCCGTCTGTGCCTTCTCCCAGAGGTACCAGCCGCCGCTGGCCATGCCAAGCATATTCAGGTCACACAGTTCTTGGTTCAGGAGCATCTAACTAAGGCTATAAGTGACTACAAATGGTTTGCAGGTTGGAAGCAGCTCCCAGCACATGAAATAGAGGTGAGTTCATATGTCATGCTCAACATGCATCATTTGCAGATGCAGGTGCCCTCACAGAAGTTTGCAAGTAAGCTTTTGGATTCCCACTTGGTGGAGGAAGATTTAGGTAATAGTGCTTTCCCTTTGAAATTGCCACCTCACTGGAAGCAACATTCAGTCTTCCATGTGTCTCAGCTGTACTTATAAAAGGGGAAAATCCTCTCAGACCCAGAGCCAATTATGATTGAGGGTGTGGAGGAGGCTGAAGTGGAGGGTATCCTGGCTTCCCGCAGATCTCAGCAGTCTGTACAGTATCTCGTCGCTTGGAAGGGCTATCCAGCCTATGAGAACAGTTGGGTCAGGTCCCAAGATTGTGAAAACTGCTTGGAGCTGGTTGAGGATTTCCATGCCTCCCACCCTGAAGCTTTCTGTCCTCCCCCAAAGGTTGCTACTTTAATGGCAATCAAGTTGCCCAAGGCTCACAAAAATGTGGCTCACATGCAGTTCCCCAGTGGTGGCGCCCCCTTTTTCAAAAGGGAAGTGTAATTTAAGTCCTGGGGAGCGTCCCCTCTGCCTAGACCGGGTGGAGTTCCCATTCCCCACAAAAAAGTGTCTGAGAAAGGCAGCTGTCCCTCTCATCTCATAGGGCGACCTTGCCTATGTGGTAGACAAGTGATGGATAACAACTCTCCTTTTGATAATCCCACCTCATGTCCCCACAAATGCCTCCACTGACTTAGTATGGCAAATTAAGGAATTTTGCACAAAAATACTTGGAAGCCGCCACCCCCATGGGCCTAAAGTTTTTAATAAAGTTAATGGTAATGTGCCCTCAAAATCAAAATCTGGAAGCCTCAAACCCTCAGAAACAAATCTCAATGGGCACGCACATTCAGAAAATAAGGAATCAAGTGTTAAATTCTCAGAAAAGCTTGCCAATGGCTTTGGGCCATTGGAAAAGTTGTTGTTAGTTCAAAAACTGCTTCAAAAACTTTGAGGATCAAGCCTTATGGGCGTGTACTTCTTATAAAGAATGTGTCCAGTGACAAATCCTCATTTAAACTTGCCAATGGCATTGGAGCATTGGGAAATGTTGTTGCCAATTTAAAACTACCTCAAAAACATCAGGGACAAAGCCTGATGGGCATGGACCTCCTAAGATGAATGTCCCAAATGTCAAAACATTGGAAGAACTTGCTGATGGCATTGGTCTTTGTCAAAAGTCGCTGATAGCCCAAAACCCTCTCCTCAAAAATTAGGATCATTGTTTGATGCATCTCATTTGGCAAAAGGATTCCAAAGTGACTGGGTGCAGGCAGATTGGGTATTCCAAACCTGTTTCTGACCCCTTGGGGCCGCCCCTATTTGGGGTAGCCTTGGGAGGTTCTCGTTGCCTGTTGGGTGTGATGCCATCACACTAACTATCAGAAACATGGTGAAACCACAATTCAGACATCTGAGGTCAAACTGACAGCGAATTAGTCTGCCACCAACTTTTTCAAAGTCAGTTCAAATTGAATTTGTTTCTCCCTCTAAGTTTTCTGGGTTAGGTCAGATCTTGAAGGCCCTGATCCCAGGCTTTGCTAAGATATTCTCCAAATTGATTGTATATTTAAACAGTAATAACACACTGAGAAAATTGATGGTTAATTATCTTAATTTACCATTCATTAAAAAATCCTCCCGAGTTCCCAATATATTGATTTATTTAATTTTTCCCTGCCAAACTCCTTATGGCACTAGCAATGAAGCCCTTTGGGCCCTACATTGGCTGGGTAAAACCAGTCATGATAGTAACTATAGCTCCTACCACAGTCAACTGGGCGTATTGTGCAAGATTTTCTGGAAATTCAACCCTATTGTCAAGGCCATCCGCCAGCAGGATATCAGAATCCTGTGGGCCCATCTTTCTCCACTCCAGGTGAGGATCTGCTCCCTTGCCTCCATTTTTTTGCCAAGCTCTCCTATGGAGGATTACAAACTAACAAATCTTATTGGACAACTCCCTGCTTTAAGGCCCACTGGGTCTGGAGTTACAACAGCCTAGTTTCTTGCTGGGTTCCTTTTTACATTTGCAATTTACCAGCACACAATTGTCACACATCTCCTCGCACAGGCTAACATCATTTGAGCGACAATGTCTCTGGCATTCTGACTTGCCTTTTGGGTCCTTTTGCATCCCAACTGTCAGTACAATCTAAACTTTCTCTGCTGTCTCCCTGACAGATATTGTCAAAAGCAGAGCCGATGTAGATGCCAAATACTATATATCATCTTATATTCTTTCTTAATTATACACCATTTTAATTGTCACCCTTGCAAAAATAACATTTTTGGTATTTAGAATAATTAGTTTAGCCTCATGTTCATTTAAGTCCCTTAAATTAAATTAAGTAGTTATTATTTGTAATTTTGCTTAAATAGTCATTTCCTTTTATTCAGTATAAATAATATTACTGAATTAACTTGGGAATTATCCTTAGATATATATTTTTGTCCAGCTTTTTTCTATTTATAAATCTATCCTGTAGCATCACTTGCTAGTTTATTGTCAGATGTTTTAGAGACCATAACTTTTCAAAATGATCATAGTGAAAGTTGATATAAGTATATTTATATTCCAAATATTTTCTTTATAATAAAAAGTGGATATAAAATTAGTAAACTTTATATATATGTTATCAGATAGTAAAAAATATTAGAAACTTTTTATTCAATAGATTTTATAAAATCAGCATGTTAACTTTATAAAGATTTAAACTGACATGAATTAAAGTTAGATTTAAGTGTAAATTGGTGTGATAGATTACAAGGCTTATTAAATTACTTTCCCATGTATTAAAAAGTTAAACCTTACAAGGAGACAATGTGATTATGTTAGAGCTATGTAACAATTCTCAATATGAGATCTTAAAAAATGGGGAAAAACTGCCTTCAAAAAAGGCACTAAAAAGTATGAAATAATTGTTAATCGTATGAATAAACAATAGAAATCTTTATGAAGTCAGCGCCATATTTTAACTGACTTATAATAGCCATTTATAATATATATACTCAGTACTGTATATTTTAAGTTGCTTATAGTTTAATAGTGGAATACCCGTGCTTCGGTACAGTGTTTATAAGTTACCAGATTCTAAATTATTTTAGTTTTTATATTGGTAGATAGCTATTAATAAGTTTAGAAACGTTAAACCTATCAAATATTCCAACATCCAACCACTTAGCCAAAACTAATCAAGCCTGTCAAATCAACTAAACCATCAAACACTTTCCTGAAACTATTGAGTCCATCGAATTAACCAAAAATGAACCACCACTCAGCAAAAACCAATTGTTGAACTTACAGAACAGCTAAAAACTACCATACACTTATTATAACCTGTGAAACTATCGAATAAAATGATTATGAAATTGTAAGCCAAATTGCTACTTAATTACTATTAGAAAAATATGTTATAGATCTTATATAGAAATATTATTGAAATTTATATGGTTTTATTAAAAAATAGCATATTACAATTCCCAAACTTTTAAAGTACTTGTGTCAAATTTGGTGCTTTTTGGTTAATTGCTCATGAGATACTGCATTCGGTATAAATAAATAGACAGAATGATAGTTTTGTAAAAAAAGTTTAGGCTAATTCTTGTTGATACCCAGTTTAACACAGATTTGTTTGTGGGTTTAAAGTTTGCCAGATGATCCTAATCGATTCTTTTTTAGCTGACTTTGAAAAAGAAGTTCTTAATTCGACCTGTATATATTTTTTGTTTTTTTTATGTTTGTTCACGCATAACTCTGAAACTACTGGACCAATTTGGCTGATCATCTTTTTCAAAAAAAGAAGATGCTCCAACTTAGGTCCCATTTTACTTTTGTAAGTACTGGTCCAGTATCTGACAATTAATTTAGTAAGCATATCAAAATGGACTCGAGAAGTGATGGATTTCAATTGTGGGACTAATACATCGCTGGATAAACTTAATTCTGGAATTGGTGAAGCGATAGCTTTGAAGCAACTTTTGACATGATATATTCCTATGGCTGGGGGTAAGTTCAAAATCCAGGCAAGTATGAGATCATAGCATGACGAGCTTAAATCATTATAGATGTCTATCATTTTGCATATTTTAACCAATAAAATCAGATAAATTTGATAAACTGAATTATTTTAGATGGCGAACAGTATATTTAGCATAGATTGAGCAATAATATTAACTAAATTTAATAAAATGAATTACTATAGATGGCGATCAGTAAATTTAGCATACGTTGACTAATAAAATCACTTAAATTTATTAAAATGAATTATTGTAGATGGAGGTCAGTAAGTTTAATATAATTTGACCAATAAAATCAACTAAATTTGATAAAATGAATTATTGTAGATGATGGCATTAAAGTTAGCATAATGTAACCATTAAAATCAACTAAATTTAATAAAATGAATTATTTTAGATGGTGATCAGTAAATTTAGCATAGATTGAGCAATAAAATTAACTAAATTTGTAAAATAAATCATTAGTATATTTGTTTATGAGATACTATATATAATATATATATACAATGAGTTTTATTTTTATAGAGAAATAGTGAGGGTTCAAAAAGGATATATAATATGGGTTTTATTAACAAAATCAGAAAAGATCTACTTTTAGAATGCACTAAATTCATTTTCTTTCTGCTCAATCTCACTTTTAGTAAATTTATAAGAAAAAGTGTTTATTTTATCACTGTGATCTGACCACGCCCATTTTCTAAATAATGTCCATGGATCTGCTGCCTGCTGCTTCAATGTGGGGTAGTGGTGCTCCACCCCTAGCATTTTCCACCCTGTAGGCAAATGCATTTGCACAGGGTCAAATAGCCCACCATCTCCTTCCAGCCATTTTGTCCCCCACAGGACTTAGCACTCCACCTGGCATGCATCCACCCTTCTTACCCCCATCCTCTTGCCCTCCCTTATTCCAATATTTGATTTTGCCTACAAGTCAACTACAGGCATTTGTTCCTATATGCTGACAAGGCAATTATTAAAGTGGCCACCACTGTATTTGCACTAGCTGAATTTATTGATTTCTGCTCATTTAAGGGCTATTTTGATATTGGATTACAAGTGTAGGAGGCTGCTGCAGTAGTGGCTTCTACTCCCCTTATCTTTAAAAATACTCCCATCCCTACTACCCAAACTTGCCTTCCTTAAGATACCACATTGGTGGTGTCCTTTGAATTCCTCCCATATCACCTCCAAACCCAGATATTATATGATCAATTGATGGTGGGGCTTCAGGCTTATAGGACACAGCCCAACCTTGTCTTCACCATTACTTCTGGTGCAGAGTGCCTTGCTGAACCCATGCCACTGCCACCATAATCCCACACCACCCAGACATAGCCCAAAAATCACCCCATGATTGTATTGCAGCAGCACCTGAGCATTTATTTTGGGCTCAGGTGGATAATGGTCACCAAATTTGTCTCTTCTGTTTTGGACTCAACCATTCCACAAAATCCTGCACTCAAGCCACTTCCTTTGGTGTAGCTTCTGAGCCATATTCAGCACATTCTGAACGGGGTATTTTGTTGCCCCCTCTCACTCAACGTTCTTGTTCAGTGAGCTAGATTGGGAAATTGGCCTCTTTAAATCACATTCCCACATTAACCCACCCAATTCACCCATGTCAATCAGAGTCAGGCCTGGACCACCATTCACACACAAGCATCCTATTTGACTCCTACCCATCCAAATTCTTCATCAACTATTCTTATGAACCAAAATCCATGGGACTTATTGGCCAAGATTGATGAATCAGGAACATTGTCACAAATGAGGAATTCAGTGAACCTCTCAGCCATCTTAATTGTGTTTGGGCCAGATTTTTTAATCTAGATTTTGACAAACACCTATCCCCAAGTGATTTATCCAAAACATAATGCCATCCCCTTTCAGAGTGACCACCAGCTCACCTTAGCAGCAGTAGCCTCACCCTGTTGCTCAAACCTCCGCAAAACAGTGGCCCAATCAGTGGTTTACTTTCATGAAGGGCTTAGCATAATCAACTACCCCTCTGATTTTCCTGAAGCAGCACAGATCAAAATTTTCAAATTGTATGATGTTCTGAAGATGCTGTCATGCATGTTGCAAAACTAGCAGATTTTGACCCACATGCTAAAACCAACTGACAAACTATAACCAAATTTTTTTTAACTCCCCAAAGCATACATTCAAGCTGAACATCATATTGCATAATTAGTTGAAGCTGTCTTCCAAGCTGATCTCAATGAAGGTAACTAATTTTTCACCCACATTTACCCCCACCATCCTGATTCCCCAACACCCTGGCTCTCCACTTTTGTCTGTTACTACATCCTTTGTAATTCTATCATGAGCAACAAGCCTGTGGAAAAGCTTCCTGACCCCCCTCACCCTCTGCCATGGTGTATTATCAGTATTCTACTCCTCATCTGATTGGAGGTTTAATTTTGGTTTTGTACTGTTTTTTGTTCATTCAGTTTTTTTGCTCATCAAGTACAGTAATGTCCGTCCCCTGGTCAGCATACTCAAATAAATTTATAAATTTATAGAATGACTAAATTTTTTGAAAAAAAGAACTGGGGGTAAAGTTTTTTAGGAAAAAAGAACCTCCTTTTAAAAGCACTAAAAGTATGAAAATCTCAAAAAATCATGCTTCTCTATAAAACTTTTTTGAAATTGGCACCATATTAAATTTATTTATAATAGGCATTTATAATATATATACTCATATATGTATATACTAAGTTGCTTTTATCTTACCTTGGACCTAATATAATATAAGCCTTTAATTTGTATTTGTGAGAAAAATTCTATAAGTCAGGTTGGAAGATGGCGCCAACTTCAAAAAGGGTTTAATTTAGGAGGCATAAAACCTCAATTATTTTATACTATTTTAGGTCTTTTTAAAAGAGTTCTTTTTTTAAAGCATTTTTTATATTGTAGATGGCTACCAATAAACTAAGAAATTTTGTTTATATTGATTAAATATATAAAACTATCAACCACTCAACCAAACTAGTAAAACTTATCAGGTTTACTAAAACATTAACCACTTTCCTGAAACCATTGAGCCTATTGAATCAACCTAAATCCACCAACTACCCAGCCAAAACCAACTAATTTAGCAAATTAACCAACCACTAACTGATTTATTAAAACTGATTAGCTTAATAATCAACCCAAAACCAAAAAACTGCTCGCCAAAACCATTTAAGCTATTTAATAACCAAATATCAAACTTCCCAGTGTGATAAATATACTGATTTCCATCAAAAACATATAATATTTTTACTTGTTGCATATAAAACTTTTTATTTTGCTAATAAAAATTCTTTCTTATTGCACATCTACAGTATCTAGTGAATATACATGTAAAGTTTCATCTTTCTAGGCTTTGTCATTGTTGAGATACAGTGATAAGATCTTTCTTTTGCTTTGATACTCAAATCAAAGCCAAATTCAGATATTTTAAAAAATATAAAAAACAACTTCTTGATTGAGCCAAAACTTACCAATGTTGATGCAATTGACGCCTGCTGCCCCAGCTTGGGGTGATGGTGCGCCACCATCTGGCATCTTTTGGCCACCGCTGAAGCGCACCTGGGCTAGCTCTGCTAGCCCTCCTAACGCTACCAGGCGTTATGTCCCCCTCAGGATTTGGCCCACCACCTCGCCAGCTCTCAGGCGGTTCTCTGGAGCCCTATGGTGCTCCCATGGAGCAATTTGCATTTTGGCCTTTGGGTTGAATATGGGAATATCTTCCCATATGCAAGTGCGGCCATCATTAAGATGGCCATGGCAATTTTCAAACCTGCCAGTTTTTTGATTTCCACCCCTTTAAGGGGTACTTTGACCTCAGCTGTCGCTCTGAAGCTGATGCAGTGGCAGCAGCCAAGCTGCAATTTATTTTAAAAAATTTCTTTGCCCACCATTTGCACCCAGCTCCCAGATGAGGCCACTTTGGTGGTCCAGTTCACCAGGTTGCCCTCTTTCCTTTCCCCCAAATACCTCTGCCACATGCTCATGGAGGGTTTGGCTATTTACAGCGCAGACCCCATGTTGCAGTTTGTGGTTTCCAATGTGGCAGATTGATTGGCAGGGCCTCACACCTTTGCAACAATCTGCCCATTTCATTGCAACTCTCACCTTGCATTTCCCCCCCCCTGTGATAAGATCCACCCCTGATCACCCATTCTGGACACACATCATAAACGTCTGTGCCATCTGCTGCTTGTGCTTTGAGCTTAACCACTCAAAGTGCAAGTGCCCCACAGTTGCCACTTCCACCGCATCTGCCACTCAGGGCTCAGGTGCTGCTCCAGCAGCTGCCTCACCCTAATTTTTTGAATGGGGTTCAATCCTCCTGCCCCCAACGTCAGGGAATTCTGGCACTGCTTCCAAAGTGGCAGCCAATAAAAATTCACAAAAATTTAAAAATTTTAAAAATTTGACCAGATTATGGAATCCTGAGTTGATGGCTGAACCAGCTTCAGCTGAGCTGCCATGGTCAACAGCATGTGGCCAATCAGCTCTGGCCACAGCCCCAATTCCTGTGGCTGGCCCAGCGCAGGCTGAATTCAATCCATTTAAGGCTCTTGAATGGATTGAGGAGGATGTACGGCCATGCCATGTAAAGCCTGATTTTGCTTTGGACAAGTTCTTTGTTGACCCTCCCAAAACTTTGTTCCTGCCATTTTTGTCCAAACTTTGGGTTTCCTGTTTATAAAAATTTTAATGAAAAAGCAGTTGTGGCTGCAGCTGCCCCAGCCAACACCCTCCTCCGCCAGCAACTCCATGAGGCAATGGAGCCCCTTGTTAGGGTATTCCTATCCCCAATTTTCCTCATGATTTTGAGAAATATGTGAAGTACAATATTGAGGAGCTTGCTTTCAGTGCGAGCCACGCTTGCATTGATGCAGAAAAAACTTCTTTTTTTGACCCAAATTATCCTGAAACCTACCAGTGCGTCAAGTCATTTACTTGTGTGCTGGCTCTCATCAATTTGCTGAGCATCAACTTGCTCAATACGTTGAGGTGATGGACACCACTGGCCTCATAAATGAAGAAAACCCACAACTATGCCTCCTTATGCCTCATGTTGCTGATGCTTTCACCCCAATGCTGTCTGCCATGGTCCACCAGCTAAAGCAGGCGCCAGACAAAAGTTTCCCCAAAGCCTCCTCACCATCTGATATGGCTTCTTAGGCTGATAACCTAGGGGCTATATTAGGAATTTTTAAATTTATGATAATCCCTTTGTTTATCCCATTTGTGAATAAAGATACATGGTGGCTAACCCTTTTAGGTTGGGCACCACTAGTACTAAAAAAAGAGATACAGCGATAAGTAAGTGAGTGGGTAGCTTTGGCAAATATAATATAGATAGATACATGAATCCAATCCAATATAAACTCTAATTTTCATTTGTGAGTAAAATTCTACAAAGAAGTTTGAAACACGTTGCTAGTTTCAAAAATATTTATATTGGATATTCATACTTTTAACAATTATTTCATATTTTTTAGTATTTTTTTGAAGGCAGTTCTTTCTTCCAAAAAAAATTTAGTGCATTTTTCAAAGTTAGTTTTTTCCCATTTTTTGAAAATTACTATCTCTGTATAATTTAAAAACCTCATTATTTCTATATAAGAAATAAAAATCATTGTGCATATTATAAATATTATCTCATAAACAAATACAAAAAATAGCCAAAATTTCCACAAGTATTTATGGATATCAAGAACCATATTATGCTGTTTTTCATCTTCTTCATTATGAAAGGATAAATAAAAGTCATATATAGATTGTAGCAGTAAAATATAAAATATGACGGTAACCTTTATATCATTTTGGGTGCGGTTTGTTATTATTTGGTCAATTTGAAAGGCTCAATAATTTTGAGTAAGCATATGTTAAACTAATCAACTCCTTAGCCTCATTGGTTTTGTAAGCGGTTAATGGTTATTTAGTTAATTTTAACAGACCTACTGGTTTCTGTATACAGTTGGTGATTGGTTGGTGTGATATATTCAATTAGTTTTTGTTGAGTGGTTGGTGATTTTTAGTTGATTCAACAGATTAATGGTTTTACTATGCAGTTTGATGTTTACTTAGTTACACCAATAGATTTACTTAATGTAAACCTATCGATGTCCATCTATCAAAATACTAGACTCACAGTTAAGCGTCATAACTTTCAATAATTTTTTATAAATAAAGAGTTGATTTGAATCTATTGCTTCACCAATGCCAGAATTCTGTTTATCTGTTGATAAAATAGACTCAAAATTGACCACCATTGCTTTCAATAGTCTTAATATAAATAGTAAATTACTATTCAGAATTAGGACAATCCTTAAAAAATTAGAATGTGATCTAAGTGAGATCATTCTCTTTTTTGAAAAAAGATCATTCAAACTGCTCAAGTAGTTTCATTGTTATGCTCAAACAAATATAGAAATAAATACATACAGGTCAAAATGTGAAATTCCTCCTTTTTTGAAGTCGGGTAAAAATAGTATAACTATAGAATTTTATCTATGATGCAAAGTGTGAGATAGCTTTCTATTTTATCTTTTAATTCTAACTTTTAACATCTTTATTTTTTAGAAATTGGTATATCTATCTCTATTCCATCCTTATTTTTTTAACTATTATCAAATGCTACTAAAATCATAGCATGATAAACTAAAAGATAAATACTTTATCAGAGTGTTGAATTACTTAGAACATCTTTATCTTTAATTAAATTTTATGACAATTATCAATATAAGCTTTTTAGTTACTTTTTTAACTGGGGCATGTTTTTTAAAAAGCTTATTTTGTTTATAATTTTTAGCTACTTTGTTCATTTAGGGCAAGTTTTTTTAGAAAGCTTAAATTGATTTAAAACTTATTGGTTAATTACATAAGTAAATTATACTTCTCTCATAAGAAACACATTATTGCTGATATCCGCTCTTATTTGAATAATATCTAAGCTGATAAACGCAACATTGAGAAGAACAAGGTTATCAATTAAAAGCCCATTCCAGAACACTGTAATGACCAAAGGGGCTCACCTAATGGATGGTCCATTACCCCTGGCATCAAGCATATGCATCTGTATATGATGGTAAACAATGTGCACCATGACGAAGAGATCCTTCACCCCCCACCAAATTATACCTCTAATGAATTCAGAATCATATTCCCTATTGAAGCATTATCCACTTACATCTGGCCTCAATGGTGGACCATACCTTTAATGGAACAAATTCTGTACATTGATTCCTATAATTTGAGATAATATGAATGGTGGTCTATACTGATGGTTCAAATCAATTCTGCCATGGTTAAAATTTAAATTTAAATTTATTTTCACATGAATTATAGAATCTAGGTATGAACACACCAGAAAGACATGTGAATTGTCCAGTTTCCACGTCTATTTATTTTATAATTCTGGCTTGACAGTTAGGTTTATATTCTAGCATATTCCATTCTGTAAAGGATTGGGTTGCACCTGATCTGTAAATTGCTTTGGATCAGTCAGTACTGGATCCAAATATTGAATTCATAGGAAGGAACCCAAAGTTGAGAGAATCAGAGCAAAGGAAATTCAACTGTCTGAAGCCAAAACACATCCAAGTCATTATGACATCAGACTTATAAGTGGCATGGACAATGATTCGGTGGGATATGGAATCTTTGCATGAGATGTGCTGGTCAGTTCAGGAGAGCCTGGTGTAGAAGAAAGCTTATTCAATATTGGCAAAATACTATTTATTTGGTGATGAGTTGGCTTGAATGGCCAGTTGAGCTTCTATGAAACCCCCAAAAATTAAATAAAGAATTGCTTGCATATAAGAAATAATATTTTATTTAAATAATATATTGGATTGAAGACATGGGCTCCACTGGCAAGCTTAGCGTGGAATTGGCATGGATCTCAGTACTCTCCTGCAGCATGTGGACAGTGATCTGAGGGTGCGTGGCAATGACAAAACTTGGCGGATGGGTTTGGGGATTGGCTCTGGCAGGCTGGTCCCTAGTAGAGTCTGCTATGAGGCTCTTTCTTCCCAATTTCCTTGTGGAATATTGGCACAAACCTGTTTGTTACATTAGACTCAACTCAAAATTTTCTTGGTCAATCTTGTGGTGGCCTTGAGAGGAGGTGGAGGTTCTGGAAGGGGAGGAATGGTTTTGCCATGCGTTGAAGGAGGTGGAGGTTCCAAAAGGGGAGGAATTGTTCTACTGTGGTTTGAAAGAGGTGTCCCAAGTTCAGTGTCAGGTGTGGTTGGCTCAAGTGTCCAGAGAAGCTGTGAATGGAGTGTACTAGGGGGCGGACAAGGTGGCTCATGCCATGGAAGATATTGAGGGAAATCAACGGAGAAGTACAGTTTGGGTGGTGGCCCATCAGAAGCAACACGAGGATCCACAAAGAGCGTCCAAAGGAGCTGTGGATGGAGTGTACTGGGGGGCGGATGAGATGGCGTGTGCCCTGGCAGATACTGAGGAAAATCTAGGGGGAAGTTTGGAGCGGACGGTGGCCTAGCAGAAGCAACAGGAAGATCCATGAAGAGCGTCTGGAGGAGCCATGGGTGGATTGTACTGGGGGCAGACAAGATGGCGCATGTCCTGTGGATACTGAGGAAAAGCTATGGGGAAGTTTGGAGTGGGTGGTGGCCCACCAAAAGCAACAGGCGGATTAATGAAGAGCACCAGATCCAGAGCTTGGGAGGTTGGTGAAGGGATGTCCATGTATATGAGTAAAGTGGAAAGGTTATCCAGAGGAGGAGGAGGCATGGCAGATTGGAGAAGATGGTGCGCAGTTCCTGAGGATGGTCTAGGAGTATTGGGTTTCACAGGGGGTGATGTAACGGATCAGGTTGCACCTGATCTGTACATTGCTTCAGATTAGTCAATAATGGATCTGAATATTGAATTTATAGAAAAGAGCCCAAATTTGAGGGAATCAGAGCAAGGGAAATTTTTTTGTCCAAAGCTGAAATTCATACAAGTCAATATGATGTCAGACTTACAAGCGGCGTAAATGATTTGGTGGGATATGGAATCTTTGCGTGAGATGTTCTGGTCAGTTCAGAAGAGCCTGGCGTAGAAGAAAGCTTATTCAATATTGGCAAAGTACTATTTATTTGGTGATGAGTTGGCTTGAATGGCCAGTTGAGCTTCTATGAAACCCCCAAAAATTAAATAAAGAATTGCTTGCATATAAGAAATAATATTTTATTTTAATAATGTATTGGAATGAAGACATGGGCTCCACTGGCGAGCTTGGCATGGCGTTGTCGTGGATCTTGGTACTCTCCTACAGCATGTGGACAGTGATCCAAGGGTGCTTGGCAATGACAAAACTTGGCAGATGGGTTTGGGGATTGGCTCCGGCAGGCTAGTCCCTAGTAGAGTCAGCTATGAGGCTCTTATTTCCCAATTTCCTTATGGAATATTGTCACGAACCCATTTGTTACATATTCCAACCATCCCAAGTTGGAATTCTATCTCATTTCTGTTTTCCCCATCCTAGGTTTTCACCATTTGTGGGTGCCCTTGCCAGGTAGGCCAATCTCATATAAATGACCACTTTGATTTATTTTTATTAATACTATAAATTATTTGGGGTGAGTTCAGTTGATTGCTCAGGTTGGTCAGCAAAGCTGTTCAGAGTTGCGTGGACATTGAACTCTCACTCACCCAGTGCGATAAGTGGTAAAATCATGGCCTCAGATGGTGTGAGGCTATTTGGAGGTGCCAAGGAGCCTGCTGAGCCTGCCATATCTCAATCTGGTTGTGGCCACCGTGGAGACGCCAGTAAGTGCACAGGGCCAATAAGTGCATACTTTCTGGGGCTGGACAGGTGTCTAGAGGCTAGCAGAGTATTGGACGCCACCTCAGACCTCTGCCCAAATTGGAAATTTTGAGTTGCTGCCAGGCCCTTCCATTGAAGTGGAGGGCAATTAGTCTGACTTCTATAGCTGACAATCTGATACTGGCCTATTATGCCGTTTGATCAAGGAAACTCTCTTCCAGTGTAAGAGTACATGTAAAGGGATAGAAAAACTAAGGTCTCAGATACCTAATTTTGTTACAATACCATTCACATATTTTTTGAGGTATAAAAATCACATCTTTTTGAAAAAATGGTAGAGATGAAGTAACAATTATCCCATGAAGCCATTTTTTTGGAACCTTTATCTAAGTTCTGACCTTGGATTATTCATTGCAGAGGTTGAAGGTAAAGATGTAAAGGTCAAAGTCATAATTGTGGTCTGCAAAGTTTCTTAGATTATATCAGTACAACATATCTAATATGATAAGGTTTAAATACTATCTATTATTTTAAAAAATTATCTGACAACCTTCTTGACAACTTTATAAAAAACATTAAATAGGCTTAAAGCGCTATATTAATGTTAGACAATTTAAACTACAATTTTTTTACTTTATGCTGAAGTTGGCAATAGGATATACATTGAAATTATCAAAACTAATTTAGAGGCCATGGAAGACGTAAATAAAACTTCAATTGTTGCTCAATTTAAGCTTCCTGATATTGAAGTCTCCAAACAATTTCATTTATTCCACAAATGAGCAGTCCTTATTTATACAGTATGTATAGTTCTGGGCTATAAGTCTTATTCCTACCCTTCCAGGAGATTGTTTATAACTCTCCAGTACATAAAAATAAAAAAGGAATACCCACCTAAACATTAGAAACAAACCAATACCATAAAGAGTAATAAACTATCACTGAAAGTGCTAACATTTATATTAAAAGAGAACCATTGGGGGAGGTCTTCAGGAAAGTCGCATAGAAAGTTCATTATAAAGGATACTATTATCCTAGAGTATTATTAAAGAAGATGACCAAAAAGGATGTTAATCACACAAAAAGGACTATAAGAATATTGGGGGAGATGAGCTTTTGTCCATTTGATGAGTTACTGCACCCAATCTGACCAACAATCTCAACTTACAGTCAATTGTATTACTATTTTTGAAAAGGTACAAACCTGATTAATTGATTAAAGTTTCATTTTGCCACATTGGCAATGTTGTAAAAAAAATTTGGACTTAGTTTTTAATTTCCTTCCAAATGTAACAAACTGTCTTCATTGATAACATAACTGGTCCACTTTAATGCCATGGATGTAATGCTGGCTAGCTCATAATGAAAAGCCCTAAATTTGATCTAGGCATATTTGGCCCTAACCCATTGTTGTTCTAGAATATACTTTAGATCTAGAAGAGCGGCCAACTTGGAATTCTTAGCTTTGGTATGCACAGCCTTGTCACTACAATCAGTTTCCAGAATTATGTCATTGGTCATTCTCAACATAACATATCTCTTGAATTCACCAAAGTCAAAAATTAGGCTCAAAGCTAAAAATTAGTAATTAGGTCAAAAAACGAAAAGATGGAGATAATATAAACTACTTTATTGCGTAAAAAAGCGTAGCTATCTAAAGGGCGTGTGAGGACATGGTTCCTCATGGATCTTCATATCCCTGTGAGATCAGGATTTTTTACTGCTTTCCAAACAATCACCTTAATGGTGCCCTCATTCTACTGCATTGTCCTCATGACTGCAACAGTGGGGGCGGCACCTCTTAAGATTCAGAAAGTGGGGATGGGATTCTTGAAGGTGATTACATCAATTGACATGTGTAATGCTTCCTGATCAAATATAGTGCAGTGCCTTCAGATAAGGTTCCAAATGCACTGGTTTAAGAGTTGATCAGTTGAAGCCCAATTTTGGAGCAGGGATTTTAGCTTGCTTATCATCTTGAATCCTGACAACACCCCCTCATGATCCTGTCAGAGAGGAGTATAGGGCCAGAGGAACCAGCCATGCACACGATTCACCACTGTCCTCTGATTGATGTCAGAAATATGGTACTTGGAGTTCACTTGTATATGTTTTATAATGTCTGTATCAAAGAACGTAGAGCTTTTTGTCAGCTTCTGGGTTGATAGTGATTGTCAAAAAATTGACTGTGGGCTCTGCTAGTTAGCAGGCCTATCAGTATGAAGACTGGTCAGCCCTTGCTATTTCAACTTATGCTTGAGAGCTAGCAGTGCTGGATGACCCCTTGGAGTATCACCTGCACCATTTGGGTATCCCCTAGCCTAACCCTAACCAAAGGAATAGATATAAATTTAAATCAAAAGGTAGATTTGAAAAGGAAGATGAATATTGAAAGGGAAGCGCCAGGTATCTAAATATTTACAAAAGGGCTACTACGCCCACCGCCAACATATCAGCTCATCACTGGTTCTTCCAGTCAAACACTCTCTCAGCCTTCCACTGTACTACTCTCTTCACTGGCGTCGACCCTATCACTCCATCCTTCCCAATGACCAAATATAATGTTTGTCTCGTCATCAGCCTTGAGTCACCAGTGAGCCATATAGATTACTTATTTAAATGAACAATGAATTTGAATTTGACTTAATAATAATGTGCCAGAAATATTTTTGGTCACTTGGGTAACTCAGGACATCTTGACTTCATGCTGACACATATTTCGACTCGTCATAATTGATTGTTCAGATTGCTTTTCCCAGGCAATAATTGATTATTATTAATGAGGCGCCAGTCACAGCCTTGTTTATCTTAAAACTCATTATAGTCAGGTTCTTCCAGAACATACTAGATTAATATAAATGATCATCATCAGCCACTAGTCACCAATGATCCATAAATCTAATTCAGGGAATTGATTTTAGGCGCCAGAAACATCCTCAGCTACCTCAAACCCAGGATTTCCACTTTCTGCTGATATTGAATAATTAATCTAATTGGATCATCCTCAGCTACTAGTCTCTGATGATCCTTATACCAATTTAGGCCATCAATTAGCTAACTGAACCTAACCTCAAAATCAGCAGAAAACTAATTTTAGGTCATCCAAATTGGGGAGCAACTAACCAGCAATCATGTCAAAAACTACGAAATTTAGTCAATGAGCCATTCCGCCAGGATTGGCCATTTTATCCCAAATAACAATATATCATTGATGGATTCCATCTGGTTAAAATTCTGACATTTCCACACACTTAACCAAATGGTAATCCTCCTACATCCTGCCTCAGCATGTGGGGGTAGGCGCTCAAGGCTTGCCTCTCCTTGCCACCAACAACTGCCAGAATCCTCACTAACCTTTCAGCTACTATAGCACCAACCAGCAGAACCCCTGTAGTGAGCACCAATGTTGGAAAATTGACTGTGGGCTCTTCTAGTTGGCAGGCCAACCAGTATGTTGACTTGTCAGCCCTTGCCATTTCGATTTTGGCTTGAGGCCAGCAGTTCTGGATGACCCCTCAGCATATCAACTGCGCCATTTGGGGATCCCCTAGCCTAAACACCGACCAACAAAATAAATATAGACTTAAATCATAAGGTATATTAGACAAAGAGATGTTTATTGAAAGAGAAGCGCCATGTATTTAAACTATTTACAAAAGGGCTACTGCGCCCACTGCCAACCTATTGGCTTATCGCTGGCTATTCCAGCCAACCACTCTCTTAGCCTTCCACTGTGCTACTCTCTTCCCTGGTGTCAACCCTCTCATCCCATCCTTCCCGATGACCAAATGTTAGGTTTGGCTCATCCTTGGCCTTGAGTCACCAGTGAGCCATATAGATTACTTATTTAAATAAACATCAAATTTGAATTTGACTCAATAATAATGCGCCAGAAACATCTTTGGTTGATAGAGTAACTCAGGACATATCAGATTCACTCAAACACATATTTTGACTCATTGTAATTGATCATTTGGAGTGCCTTTCTCAGTCAATAATTGATTATAAATGAGGCACCAGAAACAACCTCAGCCACCTTGAACTCAAAATAGTCAGGTTTACCAACACATACTAAATAATATAAATTATCATCCTCAGCTACTATTCGCTAGTGATTAATAAACCTAATTCAGGGAATTGATTATTAGGCGCTGGAAACATCCTCAGCCACCTTAAACTCAGGATCGTTGGTTTCCACTGACATTAAATAATTAATTCAACTGGATCATCCTTGGTTACTAGTCGCCAGTGATCCTTATACCAATTTGGGCTAGCAATTTGCTCTAACAAATTCTAACTTTCAAGCTCAGCGCAATACTAACTTTGACTCAACCCAATTGGGGGAGCAATTAACCAGCAATCCTATCAAACACCACAAAATTTAGTCAATGAGCCATTCCGCCATAATTGGCCATTTTATAACCAAATAACGATTAAATTATTGGAGGATTCCATCTGGTTAAAATGCCAGCAGTGATAAAAGAGAACAAAGTAACCTAATTGGAAAATAGTAAGGAGGATCAGCCGACATTAAGTTTGGGATGTCACCCTTCCAGTGGGGTGATGATGCCTTTCATGGCTATGACTTGAAGCTGGACAGTTTCATTGGCTAAGGCCCTCATGGTTAAATTGGTGTTCTCAGGAGAGGAGGTTTTAAGCAAAGGTTTTGTTCTACTTGGGAGCCAGGGAGCACATTCATATAGAGCTTCAAAGGGAAAATTTTAATGATACTTTGGTAACTTATTCTGTAGGCAAGCAGGCGCCGGGTAAATAATGATTACAGCGAGCAGGGTCTGAGGTGGCCATCTTCCATAAATAGAAACAAGGGTTCCATTAGCACGTTCCACCATCTCGTTAGTGGATTGATTATAGGGGGCGGCGAAACCTTGGTTAGTGCCAATTAGTGAAGTAAGTTCTTGGAATAATTGCGAAGTGAAATTCAGCCCATTGTCTGAAAGTATAGTTTGTAGGCATCATGCTGGATGAAAACAGATTGAATAAGGAAGAGAGCTGTGGCTTTTACAGTGGCAGCGGGGACCAAAATTTCTTCAACCCATTTGGATAAAAGATCCACAGCTAAGAGGATATATTTATGGATGTGTAGTCCAGTGGGAAGAGGCCCTATCACATCAACGCTAATGACATTGAAGGGTCTCGCCATGGCAATGACTGAGTTTGATATTGGAGACTGGCTCAGTCTTTGGATTGCCAAGTAATACAGGCCTACAGGACCTCTTGGATGGTCACCACCATTCAGTCCCAGTAATATCGCGACTTCAACCATTTTTGAGTTTTCTTAACTGCCCCATGTCCCACCATAGTATAGCCCTCTAGGATAACGTCAGTTCAAGAAAAAGGCGGACAAAAGGGAGCCATTTCTTATTGATCGTCTTGTATAGCAGCCCATCCTTGATCTGAGTATTCCAGGTCATCTTTCAGAGCTCAGCTTGGACCTCAGGAGCTTTCAACTACCAACATTAAGGTTGACTAATCATATTATAGAATCAATTATCCTCAGGGGCAAAGCAGCCAGCACTGGCACCCTAAAGAGGCCATTGTCTTTTGGTGGATGCGCCTGCATGATAAACAATGGTGAAATAATAGCTCTGCAATCTTGAGGCCCATCTGGCTAAATGGTCATCTGCGTCCTTCATCTGCTGCAGCCACTGGAGCGAGGAATAATATGTGACAATGGTAAAGTAGGTGCCAAAGAGATAATACTGAGAATGCTTGATTGCTAGCAAGACAGCCATGCGTTCCCAATCGGCAACACTATAGTTCTGTTTAGCCTTAATCAGAATCTTGCTAAAATAGGCCATCAGGTGGTTGACCTGATTTTCATCATGTTAGGCTAGGATGGCCCCAACAGCAACATTGCTCGCATCAATAAATAACATAAAGGGTTGTTCAAAACGTGGGTGGACTAAAATAAGTTTAGTACAAAGAGCGGTCCTCAACGCGTTAAAGGACTGCTCTTATTATTCCTGCTACTAATAGGCACGTTACTCAGCAGAAGATAAAATAGAGGCTCAGCTAGGTCGGCAAACTGAGGGATAAACTGATGATAAGTGCCCACCATGACAAGGAATACCTAAATATCACTTAGGCTTTGGGGACGCAACGTATTTATTATAGTCTCAACTTTATCCAGTATGGCTGGATGCCGCCTTTCAAAACCTTGTGTCCCAGAAACTCCATTTTGGATTCGAAAAAAGATCACTTTGAAGATTTGAGCTTTATCAAAGCCTTCCTAAGACGATTGAAAACTTCCCAAAGATGCTCAACGTGTTTAGAAGAGGTTCGTGAGAAGACAGTGATATCAATGAGGTAGACTAGGACACATGACAGCTTCAAGACCCCGAGATTTCGTCCTATGCACGTTAAAAAGTGGCTGGCGCGTTACAGAGGCCCTGGGGCATCCTTATGGGCTCAAATTTCCCTTCATTGGCTATGAGCGCACACTTGGCTTAATCTTTGGGGGCGAGCTCCATTTGCCAATGTCCACTGGCAAGGTCCATTTTTGAAAAGTACTGTAATCCAGTGAGCAGTTGGAGAGAGTCATTAATTAGGGTCAGAGGATAACTGTTCTTCTTGGCGATGGAGTTGAGCCATTGGTAGTTCATCACCACCTGATGGCTGCCATCATTCTTCCATACCAGCAGGAGGGGAGAGGCCCAAGAGCTGCAAGAAGGCTTCAAGAGTCCAGCTTCAAGTAGTTGTTTAAGCTCCACCACCCGGGCTTCTTCAACCTTACTCTTTTGGTAATGTTGGGACTGGAAAGGAGGGTGTCAACAGTCTCCAAATGACGTAAAGCTCCATTCATTCTTCAAAAGTAATAGGTTGAGGCTGAAAATAGGTCTGAATACTCTTTCATCAATTATTGAACTTTGCGCTGTTGGTTGACAGTGATGTCCTTTATGATACTGGTGTTAACCAGGGCCACTGACAGGGGCATATCCAACCCAAAGTCCCTTAGGTTCCAAAAACTATGGATATTGCTGAAAGCCTCTACTGGTAGCAGGAAGACATAGGCAGCGGGACTGTCTGGGCCTACTGCCCTAGGCTTGTTGGCAAGGTTAGACAACAACACTGATATAGATCTGGCATAAGCTGGATCCAGGATTCCTAGTCAGGTTAGCGCCTCCTTGGAAAATGTGTTATTTAGGCCTTGGATTTCCAGCAGGTATCCAGAGGGAAAGTTAACATGCACCCAGGTTTTAGTAATGACTTGGGACTTTGGAGGTATAGTGGTCGCCATAGGTAAGTAGATTGGCATGCCTTCTTGTCCATCAACAGCAGAAGGGGGCAGCCAGACCCAAGAGCCCCTTACATGATATTTAGGTTGAGCGATTTAGCCCTCACTCTCTAGTAGGCAAGTCTAGGCCTTGACCTCAATCTTAGAGTCATGGGGAGTTTCAGAGATTAGGGGGACTTGATGCCCCAGGAGAGCTAAAAATCCGTCATCATAATGTACTACTGAGTAGTCTTGTAGAAACTAAGTTCTAAGAAGAAGATCATAGCTTGGGTTGTCCAGTGTGATGGCGGGAGTATTTACAGAGAGATTCCTAAATTGGATAGGTAGGTAAGAATTGGCCCCTATAGTTCTGATACATTGCGGGCAAGCTGTGTCATACTCCATATAATGTGGCAAATCTGGAGAGATCTTAATACACTTCAACTTGGACAATATAACGTTTACAGAGTTAACCACTTTTAACTATTGTGAGAACTGGAATCCTAGGGACTTGAACTGCGATGCAGGCAACCAGACTTCTGAACAGGGGGTCTAGAGTGAGAAAAATGAGAGATTAATTGAAAGAAGAGTAAGTAGTATCAATTTCTTTATTATATTAAGTACAGATACTTCTTCAGGTACAATAGATCCAGGTTTGTTCAAGATTATGGATAATTTTTGAGGCGTTGTAGAGATGTTAGGATGGAGTGCCTCGTCCATTATGATGAAGGACCTTTTCTCGCCTCCTCAGCAAGTCATTTCCAGCTAGTCTTAGTGCTGTGTCAAAAACATTGCAGTAGGTGCATTGGGGTCAAGGATTCTTCTGGTTTTTGACCACATGGACCTGAGGATAGTTAGAGAAACTAAAGAGGTAGCCTTGGAGTTCAGAGTCAACACAGGGATTTTGTTAATCACTTCCTTATTTCTTGAATGCAAATGAAACCATTATTTTGTCAATCATAAGCTTTTGAACTTTGGGGTAAGATCCCAATGTAGAGATGATAGTGATAATGGCATTGTCCAAGATAATATGATTGGTGGTAACCAAGGGCTGCACTTAGGCACAGAAACAGCTGGCTAACTCCATGGGGCTCTCCCCTTTATCCAGGAGGATACCCATGAATGCTTGTTTTTGATTGGCCAAGGTTTGATTGCTGCCAAACTTTTGGATGAAGAACATATGGACCTGTTCCCTGGTGTTGCATTCTTTCAAGTGGTATTCAATGACTTCTGAGCAGTGCTTTTAGGACAAGAGTGGACTTGCTTCACTTTTTACCAATTGGTGGCCTCTTCCATTGAACTCTCATAGGCATACAGGAAAGAGGCGATGAATTCCTGGCCAGAAGTGAACCTTTTAATAAAACTAGGATTTGAGTTAGTTACAAGAGGAGTGAGAGGGTGTTAACGCCTGGAATTGGTGCCAGCTTGGAGATCTCAGTCACTGAATAGTCACAGGGGCCTGCTATCCCAACTTACATGTCAGGCCCTCGATGACCTCTTGGATATCATCCCAGTTTCAGTTATGGGAGTAAATGAAGCTTTATGGGAAACATGCTCTATTAGGCCTAAATATCGGCGCCCTGAAGGAGAAGATGGCTAACAAGGGTGGTCAAACGGGTCTCAAAACATGTCAAGTTTGTTTAAGCTAAGAGATGCAGCTACCAGTAAGCTTACTGAAGGCGCTTAAACTATCCAGCTTGTCTGGCAATGCCTCAATGGACTCCCTGGGGTTGAGGGAGACTCCATATACTTAAAGTCTACATCCCTGAGCTCATTCCATATTTGATCACATAAGGCGGCTAGGGCTTCCAAAACTCCTTCCACCAAATATCGCCAGGGTCTCTGGGATAGGTGCCACTGGGACTTAGGGCCCCTGAGGTCCCAGGGACCTTCAGGTCCTTTGGTCCCCTTAAGCCCTCAAGGCACTTCACTCCCAGAGGTAAAGTCAAGAGAGACCAGCTCCTTGTAGTGTTATTGTATCGTCCACAACAGATCTTCAACTTGATGTAGGCACTGATTCCAATAATCCTCGAGGAGTTGGATATTCTGATGCAGTTGGTCTTTGAGATATCCAGAAATCCCGCTATCCAGCACTGAAATTTGTCCTTAGGCTTTGTTGATTAATTGGAATTTATTACTAAAGGCTTCTCAGTTGTCATGGATGAAGGAGGAGGCCACGTTGTAAAAGATGATGGTATGGGAGTGTAAGATTTGGGTAAGCCCCAGTTGTTGGGAGACTTAATGATCGTGCAACCTGACTAGATGGAGGAGGTGATGTAATAGCTGGGTGAACGAAGTTCCAAAGGTAGCTCTCAGTTCCCAGTGTCAGTTCTCCCACTGGCATATGGGCCAAGGTATAAATATCCCACATGGTAGAGGGCACAGAAGAGGCGCAGGAGCAGCTGGAGCAGCTGGAGTGGGTACCCATGGATTAAATGTCGTTTATTAACTGTTGAACAATATTTTTAAGGTTCTCACACTGAAGTTGATACTGACTTCCATCAACTAAGGGTAGGGAGAACTGGAACGTGGTCCAAAATTCTAAACCCTCAGGCTTCATGGGTGGCACTTCATACCACGAGGTACTAATATATTGAGCAACACTTCTCAACTGATCAGCAGATTTATCTTTGTGACTGATAGTAATGTTCTTAATCAGATAGACATTTTTTAGAATAGCTTGGAGAACCCTTGTAGTGAGCACCACTTATCTTGGTGTAACAGTTCTCTTGACTGTCTCTGAAGTCCAAAAATGGGCTTGAAGCTGAAAAATAGCAGAGAGGTTGAAAAACAAAAAGATGGAGAGAATCTAGACTACTTTATTATGCTAAATGCGTTGATATTTATAGGGCATGTGAGGACATGGTTCCTCAAGGACTTTTGTGGCCCCATAGGATCAGGATTCTTTACTACCTTCCAAATTGATCACGTGTCTGGCACCCTCATTGTACTGAATTGTCCTCATGACTGCAGTGGTGGGGCTGTGCCTCTCGAGATTCAGGAATTGGGGATGGGATTCTTAAAGGTAATTTCATTATTTTCTGTGCGCATAATGCTTCATGATAAAATCTAGTTTTGGTGATTTCAGATTAAGGTTCCGTTCCTGCTGGTTTGAGAGTCAATCAGTTGAAGCTCTATTCAGAAGCAGGGATTTTGGCTTGCTAATCATCTCAAATCCTGACAATCATGACATTACCCTCCAGCTTTTGAGACACCAATTCTCCTCTAGGTGAACCAGCCAGGGGATAAGATAATGTGGGCTAAAACCAGCCTTATGATAGCAACACTTATTTTGCCTTAGTTCTCCAGCATCAGGATTATGTTTGTAAAATTCCTCAATATGGACTTGTGGATGGATGCAATTATGGACTGGAACCTAGATATTCTCTGCGGCATCAAAACTTTTCCATAACATCAGGACTCAAGTCTTTTTTATATTTGTTGAGAATTTATATGACTGGACGACAAGCCACTATTATGACCACACAGATCATTAGAGGAATTTCGCCAAAGAATCAATGTACAGAATCCGCCAAGGATGATTCAGAGTTATAAGTGATTGGTCACTTTAGGATAAGACGATAATGGGTCATATTGGTCTTATTGGGTTGCCTTCAAAATAGGATGATAAGGCAATGTCGACATTCAAAAAAAGGGTTTTGGATCGCCTCAAATCAAGGCAATAAATAATCAAAGAATAATAAGGCAAAACCAATGAAAAGATGGCGACATGAATAAACTAAGTGGAAGAGTTGGTACAGACAGAGGCCGCTGGGATATCAGTGAAATGAGGGGACTGGAGGAGTAGTCTTAGGTTAAATGATGAAAGAAATAAAGAAGAAGAGAGAGTGGATGAAGGAAGGATCTGCTGAAAATATATTTAATAAAGAAGTGATTGGGAAATTGATCCCGTGTTTATTATAAAAATTAAGTGGTTACAAGTGTATCAAGGAATCAGCGATCATTATATTGACCATTCTAATTGTTCAATGGGGAAACCCTGTGTAAAAAACCCTTTAGTGGGTACATAACGAATCGCCGAGATTCAACAGTGGTGCTCATTACAGGGGGCCCATTGACCAATAACAAAATCATGAAAATATAACTATCAGCTATGTCTCATCCCGGTTGTTTCAAAATGAAATCTGCACGAAACAATGGCCCTGGGCCCTATGAGGAGTTAAAACTTGTGTTAGATACTGTGCTCAAAAAACAGGATGAGTTGCTTCAGAAGATTTACAGTGACAAGTTGCCACCATTTTATTGTGAAGGAAATATTCATGGGTTCTTTTGCCAATTTGAGTTTGCAACTGAGGGAACTTCAGATTGACAAAGGATAAAGCTGTTACTCTCCACTTTGGACATTGGAAGTGCTGATCAAGTCATTTG
Organism: Massospora cicadina; assembly: GCA_022478985.1. Lineage (NCBI taxonomy): Eukaryota > Fungi > Entomophthoromycota > Entomophthoromycetes > Entomophthorales > Entomophthoraceae > Massospora > Massospora cicadina. Next base: position 127,511 of record JAKSZP010007996.1, on the reverse strand, counting down.
TTACCTCTAAGCTAGTTCTGTTCCATACCATAAAGTTAAGGAGATGGTGCTGCGATTGTTTGGTGGAACTGCAAAAATGTTACAGTGGAAAGCCGAGTTCTTGACCATTGGGTTTCAGCGAAATGAGACCCTCACCGCATTCGCTGACCGATTTACTACAGAAGTGCATGTGCTGATTGGAGCAGGCGTTCTATCTGAAGTTGATGTGTGTATAGCTATGGCCTCAGCGGTGAAGCCATACCCTGATCTTTAAAATTTTTATAGCTCCGCTGTTACAACCGGATGTACCTCTCCTTAAACTTGTGCAGTTTGTACATCAATTATCTGTAAATTTTACTCCACCAAATAAAGAGAAGATCCGCGCTGTCACAGTTGTTCTGTCATGGAAACAGCAGAAGAAGTTTAGTCTAACCTGCCATTTGGATGCATAAGAACCCAAAAAAGCAAGCCAGAATGCCAGAGGCATTGTTGACCAAACAACTTGATATGGTGCCGGGCATTGGGAAACAATGAATTGTTGGTGCAGAACAATGGTAAGGATGATCCTGACGATGAACCACACTAAACCCACTCCTGACTCAAGGGGTCTTGCTGCAGGGGGTGGGATCATTGAGATGGTCTCGACGAGATCCTCAGCACATGGGCCAATTTCAATCAGGGTGGCAAGGAGATGGATTCTCTCTTGCAATTGGTGGACATATGACCACAAGATCCCATGTATTGCTGCCAGAAGTTAGTGATAATGGGGTTGTAGAGCCAAAAATTTTGGACTCGCTGAACCCAATTGACGATGGAGGGGGCCATAGTGACCAAAAGTACTGGTAGATCCCATCCAGTATATGGACCAACAAGCCACCAGGGAAGCACCATCAGGGATGTGGTCGGAAGAGATTATAAAAATTGTATGGTTTTTTGGCAAAATTTTATTGAAGGAAAAGGAAGAAAATTACATCGATGAATCCCCCCTTGGGTTGGGACCATCTAGTACTAAAAAAAAGGAAGAAAATTGACCAACAATTTTCCCAGTGCTATGCAACTGATTAGATAGTGGATGATTGGGGTAGTGACAAGCTGGGATTGGGTCCTGCAATTTTGACCTAACCGGCGAATTGTTTGGGAATGGGTGGGTTTGTTCCTTGAGAACTGACATCACAAAATTTGGCAGTGGGCCAAGTCGCTGTCAGTTTGACCTTGAACATCCAAACCAAGGCTCGGCTATGTTTCCAATGGTTGGTGCAATGGCGTTTGGCCTGATGAGTGATGGGAATCCCCCAAGGCCACCCCACATAGGGGCGGGTCCATTTGGTTGGGAATGGGTTCAGGACGCCCAACCTGCCCGCGCTCAGTCGCTGGACCAACATTCAGTCAGTGGCATCACATCAGCTGCAACACCCAAATTGCCAACAGGGGGCTTCAAACCCTCATCAGTGGCGCCCGATGCTATAGCCTGATCGTTAAGGATGATCCTTGATGACTTTGGTAGGAGGGTGTTTTGTTCAATTGGCATATTGGTCAAATCAGAACTGTCAGGCGTTCTTAATAATACCTCAGTCTTCAGGCCTTCCCAACCATTTGAGATTTGAGCATCATCCAGATTGATACTCGAATTAGATCCAGCCAATTTCAATTTGATAATCTCAGTGCTGATTTTGCTAATACCCCATAACAGTTCTGCTGAGGTGAATGTGGGTGCTGGGGGTGGGATCCAAAGCAGAAGAGCTGTTACCCATCGCTCATCTACTACGTGAACAAGTTTGCCCTGAGTAACAAGGGGTACTGCCATCCTCTTTGGTGTCTTTTTACTCAGGAACTGGAAGAGGGCCCGATCAACAGCCAAGGGACATTCCCCAGGACTTACATGTTCACCCTAATCATGTGAGAAGAAATAACTGGGCAGAAAGAATCCTGTCAGGATACTCTTCTCCATCTAATGGGCATTCCTTGATTGCTGATCAACATCAAACCAGCTACCAATCTGGGCCTAACTATGCTGCTGGGGGCGGTCATTATACTGTTGGGGGTCTGGTTACATTAATCCTTTTCGATCATCTACCATTTGTACAACTTATCCTAAACATGGCCATAGGTCTTATAGAGTAAGTTGTTTTAATTGTGGTTGTAATGGACATATGGGACATTGGTGTCCCAACTGACAGATCCCTCCCTTGCAATGAGAGCAGGGCTATCAGGGAAAAGCCTGAGCGGAGTAGAGAAGAGGGCTCTCTACTCCCGCTACCTCGGATTTACATGTCCCACCTGAGTCTACGGTGTTAAATATAGCTGAAGCTTCTCAGTATGATGATACATTCCTCTACCACCCGCTAGTTGGGAAAGTAAATGTGCTGACCCCAGCGCACGTTGAAGAAATGGCGGACAAAAACTCTCCAGATCAACTGAAGCTTTATGCTTGCCAAATGTTTGACCAAAATCTGTTAGATCAGGTAGAACTGATCGCAGATGCCCTGTCATTGAGGGGAATAGACGTTGCCCTCCCAGTGGACACTATCATAAAAGGATACCCTAAAATCGGCGTGGGTATTATAAGTTTCCTGAGAAAACCTGAATCCTTAAGTTTACACAAGGTGAATAGCCAGCATGCATCTTACTCAGAATGCACTTAATGTGACATTGTGGTAGCTATAGCTTGGGTACAGGCTATCATCAATACAGGTGCACCTGTTAACATTGTCTCTACTAAATTAGTGGCGAAGTTGTCCTTAAAACCTGACATATACCACTGAGTGGTGTATGGGACCACTGGAGCTGAAACCACCACTTCTGAGGAAGCATATAGCGCTCTTCCCTTGCAGTTCGGATCTATTGTTGTGGTGGCTCCAGCAGTGGTATTGCCAAACAGTAACTATGATTTATTGATCAGAACTGCATTTATGCGACACTATGGGGCTATAGTTGACATGATGGAAGAGACTCTAGCCATTGCAGGACAGCGAATCCCTATATATTTCTCCTCTAGTAGAGCGCCGAAGAGTTCAGCACATATGGGACAGATCAACCTTGCCTACAGCGATGGGGTGATCCCAGTGCGCTATCATCGCTTAAAAAAGAAAACGCGGCCCTTCCTCATCAGATATACAAATACCAAGGGTTACCACTTAGAGCAGCTGGAGCTATATCCATTCCCTCTGGACATCAAGTAATAATTGACACTGAGTTAGAGGTGGAAGTGCCAGCGGGGCTCTATGGAGAGATCATTGGGCCTTATCATCAATCACGGCTTGAGCCCCATGTGGCTCCCGGCATCATACTACCAGGCCATGGGGAAATCAAAGTATTGATAGAAAATCTTCAGAACAGTCCCATTTAAATCTGCCGGCATCAGATTATAGCATATTTACATCTGAACTCAGTTGAAGAGATCAAACAGGTTCATGAGTTCAGTTCTCTGGATGAATTTGGTCTGCCCATGAACCGCCTCTCAGTGCAATGGTGGTTGTACCACGGGAAAATTTATTGGGGTTATCAGAAGATCAGAAGGAGCGGGCTGAAGCGCTATTTCAAAAGTATAAAGAGATCTTTGCAGTCGATGATCATGATCTGGGGTGCGCTCAGGGGGTTGTTCATTGACTTGATACTGGGGATCATCCTCCCATCAGGTCTTGACCAATCCGTTGATCATGGGCAGCTGAAGAAGTTGTCACTGAGGAAATTGAAAAGCTGTTGGAGCAGGGAATGCTTGAACCATCTAAGAGCCCGTGGGCTTCGCCTGTCCTAATTGTAAAAAAGAAGGATGGCACTAACCATGTAGTAATTGACTATAGGAAGCTCAATAGCATCACCAAAAAAGATTCATACCCTCTGCCACGGATTGATGATGTGCTAGATCAGCTAGGTGGAGCCCACTACTTCTTGGTGATGGATTTGATATCTGGTTATTAGCAAATTGAGTTGCCCAGGGAGGAGCAAGAAAAATTCGCAGTAATCACCTCGAAAGGGCTTTTCCAACCAACACGCATGCCGCAGGGACTATGTAACGCCCCAGCTACGTTTCAACGAGCAATGGATACTATACTGAGTGATCTGAAGCTGTCATGCATTCTTGTGTATCTTCGATGATATTAATGTCTTCTCTCACACATTTACTGAGCATCTCACTCACTTGGAAGAGGTATTTCGCCAACTGGCTGAGGCCAATATCAAAATCAAGCCTCAAAAATGCCACTTCTTCAAGGATCAGCTTGAGTATCTTGGGTTTGTGGTGGATGCGACTGGGCTAAGACCTCAACCAGCCAAGGTAGAAGCCATCCAGAGGATGACTAAGCCCACTAATAAGCGGGACATTCAGGTGTTTCTGGGAATGGTGGGTTACTACCGCTGATTCATACCCAATTTCAGTTGCATCAGAGGTCCGCTGTTTGAGCTATTGAAGAAAGATGCAATGTTCAAATGGACGGAGTGACATCAATGTGCCTTTGATACACTTTGAACGGCGTTAGTCAGTGCGCCAGTGTTGCGCTATCCTAATTTTGATAAGGAATTTATAGTGCAAACAGATGCATCCCTTTCTGCTGTTGGGGCAGTCCTGTCTCAGAAGGACGATGATGGAGAGGAGCACCCCATGGCATACTGTAGTCACAGCTTGAATTGCCATGAACGAAATTACACCATAACTGAGTGGGAATGCTTAGCGGTGATCTATGCATATAAACAGTTTTGAGTCTACTTGCATGGAGTAAAGTTTAAAGTCATGATGGATCATGCATCGTTGCGTTGGTTGCAGAATTTGAAGGAGCCTGAAGGGCGGCTAGCCCGATGGGCTCTTAAGCTGCAAGCTTATGACTTTGAGATTTTACATGACCGGGAGCCAAACACCAAAATGCTGATTGTTTATTGAGATTACCAACAATTGCAGTTATGGCGGATTTAAGCGATATAGTGTTTGACAAAATGCTCAGCAGAAAATACGAAGATGAACCGCCTCAAGTAATTAAGTTACGAGACAAACTCAGGACCAATACATTCCTAAGAAATGGGGAATTGTATAAGCATATAGGGGACGTTACCATGAATATACCAAGGCCTTCTAACCGCTCAAATATTATTATGAGTGCACATCGAGCAGTTGGCCATGGTGGAGTCTGGAAAACTCTTGAATTGTTAAGACTGAGGTATTATTGGGAAAGCATGCAATATGACGTGCTTGAGACCCTGTCTTGCTGCCACCAGTGCCAGGTGGAGAAGCCGTTCCACCAGAAGACTTCATACCAGTTGGTAAAGCCTCACTTTGCTTGGCATACCATCTCTATTGATGTTGTGGGCCCTCTGCCAACCAGGAGCAAATTGGTCTAAGTATATCCTGGTGGCAATTGACCACTTGATGAGGTGGGTGGAGGCGCGAGCCATCCAGGATCTGGGGGCAGTTACTGTGGCTAAGTTTGTAATGGAATGTATTATACAGCGTCATGGCTGCCCACAGTTTATCCTTACTGACAATGGAACCAACTTCACCTCCCACATTTTACCCAAGCTCAACGAATTAATGGCCATCTGCGGGGTCCTAACAACTCCATATCACCATGAGTCACAACGGAATGGTTGAGCGAGTTAATGGGACTCTGGTGAATATACTCCAGAAACTGGTTATGGATAGACCCTCCAATTGGAGTACCCTTCTTTCTACCGCGGTATTCGCCTACAATATTAGCTACCATTTGCCATGGGAAAAAAGCCCCTTTCAATTGCTTTATGGGCGGCACCCTGCTCTTCCTGCGCTGCTATATGCCTGTATAGAGGACACCGGTGTAGTGGATCTGCAGCAATATTTAACCACCCTTACAAAAACCTGATTAAGTTACAAACTGAAGAGTACTCGTTCAGCCTTTCCAAGAAAATCAAAACCCAGGCTACAGACCAAGTACAGAGGAGTAGCCTAATGCAGTTCAAAGATGGGGATATGGTGTTATTCCATGATCAGCATGGGTTTGGCCAGAAGCACAAACTTGCTAATATTTAAATTGAGCCATTTGAGATAATAGAAAAAAGGGGAGTTGATGCTTATACTATCAAGGATCCTGCGAGCAGCCATATTATAAATTGGGTGCATGCAAAGTTCCTTCGACCATATAAGCAGTAATAGTTCTCTAAACTGAATAAAAAAACAAATATAGAGATATAATATAACATACCACATGATAATATATATGTGTGAGTACTAGCGGGGTTTTTATTTCAATGTGGGTTGTCCTTTGAGGTCTTTCATTTCGCTGTTTTTGTCTTCCTGTCTTTTTTAGGCTTCTTGCAATGTTCTTTTTGTTTTGATCAATGGGACCAGTGTTTCTTCTTCCGCTGCTTTGGGAGTGCCATAGTTTCTATGGACTCGACTGGGGTTGGGGGTGGAGGCGAAGGCTGCTGAGGTGATAGTGAAGGGGCTGGTGTCCGCCCCTGGGCCATTACGCTAGGTTGAAGTGGAGAGGATGGTGCGACGGAACTAGGAGAGGAGGACGGACTGGGATTCCAGGGTAACAGGCAAGGTGGAGAGAGTTCAGCTGGTTGATCAAGTCAGAACTGTTCCTGTCCCATGAGGAGCAGAGATTGTAACCACATGTGTTGATGCTCCCAGGAAATTAAGGAGTATGCCAACAGAGGGGGCCAAAGTTGTAAGGGGTGGTGAGTGATCAGGTGAGTGCCAGCTCAAGGAGAAAAGGCTGCGCCAGGGCCAGGCAATCTACAAGGAAGTCCTCCATGCTCGAGTATGTTATCAGAAGAGGAGCCATTGCAGTGAATGCCGCGCGTTGGGCCCATTTGAGGGCTGTCCGGTGCTGCTCTATTCCTGAACCTAAAGTGGTGGCGGGATGCAAAATTAAGTTACCTATGAGCACCATGATGGGAAGGTACTGTGATGGATTGTCAGCGTTGAGGGCGGTGAACGCCACGGTGACCAGGGAATGAAGGCGAGCTAATCAGTTGTTGTGGAAGTCTACTTCTAAGGAACAGAAGTGAGTAGGAGCGCGGGGGAAGGACCCTGACCAGCAGGCTATCACCCACTGCAAAAAGCACAGCATCTGCTGTACGGACAGAGGCACGGGATGGGGTTTGACAGGAGTCAGAAGCACTAGGCGACTGAAGCTGCTCACCAGGAGTTGGGCCACTTTGTTATGTGAAGGCCCTTGGCTCCGCTCCCCTCCCCCACTGTAGCTGGCCCACAATGTCCCTGAAGGGGGCGCGCCAGGAGGCCAAGTGACCAACAAATTTGGGAAGAATCTCTTCCTGGGTTAGCACAGTTGTGAGGTCCACGTCAGCCTCATCTTCATCAGCTGGGGGGAATAGGAACTGAGGAAGAGGGATATGGCCTGGGTTGGGTAACTCCGCACCTAACCACAATTGGTAGAAGAAAGTGAACTCACAGACTCGCAGATGTTGGTGCGAATGGTTCGCATAGTGATTGCAGGAAAAAAGAGGTATACAGCTTATCATCCAGTCAAAGGGGGGGGGTAATGTTGAGAATTTATATGACTGGATGACAAGCCACTATTACAACCACATGGATAATTGGAGGAATTCCGCCAAAGGATAAATGTACAGAATCTGCCAAGGATGATTCAGAGCTATAAGTGATTGGTCACTTTAGGATAAGACGATAATGGGTCATATTAGTCTTATTAGGTTGCCTTCAAAAAAGGGTGATAAAGCAATGTCGACATTCAAAAAAAGGGTTTTGGATCGCCTCAAATCAAGGCAATAAATAAATTAAAGAATAATAAGGCAAAACCAATGAAAAGATGGCGACATGAATAAACTAAGTGGAAGAGTTGGTACAGAAAGAGGCCGCTGGGATATCAGTGAAATGAGGGGACTGGAGGAGTAGTCTTAGGTTAAATGATGAAAGAAAGAAAGAATAAGAGAGCGGATGAAGGAAGGATCCTCTGAAAATATATTTTAATAAAGAAGTGATTGGGAAATTTCTCCCGTGTTTATTACAAAAATTAAGTGGTTATAAGTGTATCAAGAACTGGCGATCATCATATCAACTGTTCTAATTGTTCAATGGGGAAAATCCTGTGTAAAAAACCCTTTAGCGGGTACATACCAAATCGCCAAGATTCAACAACCTCCTCTAAATTTTCTACTTGGGTGACCCATCTATGAGATATGCCTCTGGGGTCACAGGTGGGGAACTTTAAGCAAGATTAGCTTGCTTTCATGGAACACAGCACAGATCTAGAGTGAGGGGAGAGAACCAAATGGTAGGAGGCATAAAACACCAGTCTGACATTGTGGTAAGGTCCTATCCTACATTGGTCCCAGTTATTTGCTTGGATTTTTGAATGGGATAATCTTGTCATCAAGCATAATGAGATCTTCCCTTATTTGGATACAGGGCCCACCCATCATTTAACATCTGCGTTCCATTGTAGTTCTTCATGGCAGCATCCAAAAATGTATAGATCTCTTAGTATACTTTCTTAATTCTGGTAAATCCCTCCACTGCATCCACCTTAAACCCACAGCTGGGTTCCATTTTTATAGATAATTAAAACCAAAATTGGCGAAAAAGAAAGACCACTAAATTGAAGCATCTCTGTAGTTGTTATAACTAAATTGGGCAATAAAATTATGAGAAGCTCTATCAGAATGGCCAGCTGCAGTGTAACACCACAAGAATTGTTTGAGGCACTGTTTCACTCATTCTGCCTTCCCATCTGATTGGGAGTGGTAGTCAGTGGAATGACATAGATGAATCTAAATAGATTTACAAAACTTTTCCCAAAATACAGATGAGAATTAAGTTCAAAAGTCACTAATAACCTCTTAAGGCATCCCTTAGAGGGAAATGCATGAGAAACAAATAATTTTTCTATCTGCGCTGCATTTGTTGTGATATCACATTGAATGAAATGAGATAACCAGATAAACCGTTTCACCACTATCATGATAGCATCATACCCCTCAGACAGGGTGTCACAATTTTGATATGACTGGATGATAGTCTTGGGACAGTCGGGCAGAAACTGCCAAACACAGTATCAGCTATGAATATTTGATTACCTTGAGACAAGGCGATATTGGGATATAACGAGCCTTATTGGATATAATGATTTTATTGGATCACCTCTATATAAGGTGATAAGGTGATAATGCCTGTTGATGCTTGACGAATATGAAGTAAATTGCCTACAAATAGGGTGACAGCGGATTAAGAATAATAAGCCAAAGTCGAGGAAAATTGGCGGAATAGAATAACCCAAGCATGAGAAATAGTATCACCTGCAGATGATGTATATAAGCAAAATGGGAGATTGAGGTAGGTAAGTTTTTTAGTGCAGACAAGATGGGACAGCAAGGACACTGTATTTATAAAAAGAAATAAAAGAACTGATTGGGGCAATTGCTCCTATTTTTTAATATATTTCTAAGTGTGTCTGAAGGACTGACGTTCTCCACATAATCCATCCGTTGCTCAGAGGGCTCGACCTGTGTAAATAGCCCAATGGATCCTAGCGATACCATTCAAGTTTACAACACAAGGGTAGCTTCAAAGTAAATTAACTGAGCAGGGAAGTCCAGGGTCCCACTGCTTTTTGGACTGGTACCAACACCCTATAGAGAGGCCGATGATTTGGGGGTATCCTGTTGCAGACAAGGAACTCATTTGTATACTTTGAAACCTAAGCAGAAATAACCTTCTAATATATTTAAAGTGGATAAGCGTCAGGGTTTTCCCTTTCTGGAGTGCCCTACAGCTATACCATCATTATGGTTTTTGTTTATCTACAGACGAAGTGGTCCTTCAGAACCCATAAGCATCCCAGAAACCATACCATATATGTTTTATATATTGTACTACTTCATTGTGTCCTACAGATTCAAATTGCATTTGTAACAATCAAGGTATATTCAGCAGATAAATACTGAGAAAGGACGACCTTTCTGAATATACATATTCCTTTAGATTCTCCAAAGAAGCGAGAATTAGAATGCATGCCATGGTGGAGGGTTATTTATCTACAATTTTACCTGGAGTAATTTCCAGGTGGGTGTTATGCAACTTTAATTCTTTGGGATCAGGAGCTAAATTAGGGTTTTAGCCCAAGGCGTCAGCCAAACCATCCTCCTTGACTTTTGTGAAATCATAAGAGAACGTAAATTACGCAAGGGTCTCATTCCAGCAATTTTGCCTTGGGGTCAGGACATGATGAGCCCAATATTACAGTAAAGCCCAATGATCAGTTTTTGATGTGAAATAACTAGGAAGAACCATGTAGATGATGGCGCCATTAGGTCAGTGTTTTTTACTGCCAATAGTTCTTGGTCATAAACAGCATAACCAAACCCAGGTAAGAACATCTTGTGGGAAAAGAATCCTACAGGATGCTCAACTTATCTTTACCCAATTGTAACAGAGCAGCAATAGCAAAATTTGGAAGCATTGCTAGACACTATAAACTAGATATCTAGATTCATGCTTTAAAGAGCTAACATGTAGAGTAAAAAGCACAACACAGACTATAAGGCATCCTCAATTGCAGACGGCCACTTAAGGATTTCTGCCGTTCTGGCTTATATAAGGGTGCAGACACCTCTGAAAGAATTGGCGTAAACTTTTTAAGGAAGGTGCACGTTCCCAAAAAGCTTTAAAGATCTTTAACTAAGGTTGGAGAAGGACAATCAAGGATTGTCTTTTACTTGCATGGAGTAATCATGTGACCTTTGTCAAAAACGTTGCTGCCCAAGAAGGTGTCCTGGGTAATATGATTCACACTTAATGGCCTTTAGTGTCAAGTTAGTGCCTCTCAGATGCTCGATTAGTTGTTGTAGGTGAATCTCATGAGATTATTGATCTGTGGAGGTAAACAGGGTGTCATTAATATACACCACAGCACATAATCCCAATAACTCCTCCAACACTGCATCAATATGATGGTAAAAATTGCATTTGAATTCTTGAGACCAAAAGGCTTAACCCAGAATTGAATAACCCCCTTCCTAGTACATAGGGCAGTAAGCTATTCCTGCCTCTTTTTTATTTAGACTTGGTTATAAGCGTTAAAGCAATCCAGTTTAAGAAGACTTTGACTTCTCCACATAGTGGGCAATATGTGCCTCTATAGGAATTGGACGCAGATTGAGTATGGTGGCATTAATCAAGTTACCATAATCTAATAAGAGCATATAGTACCATCCGCTTTTCCACAAAAAATGGTGAAAATACTGGAGATGAAAGCTGAAAAGTAGCTCATTTTGCAAGTTTTCTGCAACCCAAACATCTAATGCTGCCTCTTCTTACAAATTTAAAGGGCTGATTGGGGAAGAAATGTGAACCAGGTCACCAGTGAATTTAAAATTACAGTCAAACTTTCAAGGTTCGAGTAAGACATTTTCAGAAGCTACATCAAATAAAGATCTTAATACCTCCAAGCAAGATGACAATGAAACTTTCAAAGCGTGCTACAACGAAAGTGCAATATTAAGTTTGTGTACCTTAATTCATTGCAGCAAATTGCACAGGAAGTTGACTTCAGACATAAGAACTATTAATTCCTGGCCGCTCTTTAAGGACAAAGGCAAAGTATTGGTCTTCAAATTGGTTCTGTTAATAGCCTTCTGCCACCGCTACTAAGATAATTAGATATTGATGGTTTTTTTGAAAAGTGATTAGAAAGGTGGTACTTAATAACTTGAAAAATATGAGCCCCTGAACTTTCAATGTGGTAATACTTTAGAAAGCACCTGTCCTAACCATACCACCAGGTAAATAGTGTAACTCAAGGTAGTCATCTATCTCTTGTCAAATAAAGTTCTTAAATGCGCTTAATCAACCAAAGTACTTGTCTTAAACTTCCATTAATGGAAAGAAAGAGCAGCAGACAGCAAGAAATGCACAGAATATTATGCTTTAATAGCAAACAAAGCAATCAATTTACTATTATGATCTGCTTTAATAATAATGATGCCAACAGAATGTGTCTTTTACCAAAGAAGGGGGTGTGATAGCTTGTCTTTCTTATGACTGATGTGACATACCCAAAAGCATCTTCTGCAGTAGCATAAATATTGCCATATTACTTTATAAACGGTTTCTACCTTCTGAGTGCAGAAAATCATGTTGGTAGTCAGCCATATGATTCTCAGGGGTGATATGGTACAAAATTTTGGTATAAAGCTAGCCCTGAAAAAACTTGCAAAGGCTCATTTGTAGATATGTAACTTATATTAAAAATGGCGTTATCAAATTGCAAAAGCATAATACTTGATTAAGTAACCGCTGAACATTACTAATTATTACTAAAACGGTGACAATCCCTTCTGATGAGGGTTCACAATGTTCTGTGAAATGGAGTTCCAGAACAGAAAGTTTATCAGATGATTTAGCATCTAAACCTTTTTGGGCTAGAACCCTGAAAACCCTCATGTTTCCCTGATAGTGAAGGACTGACACTGGGATTAGCCCATTTTTAAAAGAGACTTTGGGGTTTTAAGTATTTATAGGGGTAGCTGAGGGTGAGAAAATCTGGCTAATTTTTCTGAATTATTCTATTGATAATCTGGGGGTAGACCCCCGTTGACCCTCAGGTTCCCCCAAAAGAGAATGGAAGATTCAAAAACCTCCTTTTGCAATAAATCAATGGCTGTCTATATGGGCGTTATTTATAGGGGTTGCTTCTGATAAAACACTTGCAGTCAGATATATGAAAAAAAGTAAATAATAACTTGGATTAGACACTGTGACCCTCAAATTCTCCAAAAAAGAAGATAGGTAAGTATAAGAAGACTATATTTTCAAAAAAGAATTGATGTTTTAAAAGGCGTTACTTATATGGTCGCTGCCAGTGAATCACTTACAGCCAAAATTTTAAAATCCCCTTTTATTTGACAAGAAAAGTTTATTGAGGAGAGCACCAATCACATGTTTGGAGGAGGTAAGAGGAGCTTGCCATAATTAAGTGTCCACTGACCAACTGATTATGATTTTTGGGACAATGACGTTGACAATGTCAAGCCAAAATATAGCCTGGACCAGCCTGAAATTTTCATATAAATAGGACACCCAAAGGCGTCCCAACTGACTGGGCACAAAAAACCCATAAAAAGTTTTGGAAGGAAGAGAACACAGGTTTCCCAGCTTGGAGAAGGCGTCGCAAACCTCTTATTGCCTTCCAAACCTTAGTGGAAGGTTCCCCCTGTGGTCATTAGATTGGACATGGCAATACATCCATTTTGATTAAGAAAGGGGAAGGGGCCTCAAGCACTACAGCTAGGGAATATAGAGAACCTAGGACATACCCTGGATGAATGCTAGGTATCTGAAGCTCCCACAAAACTGAATTCACCCTCACCTCAAACTGGCACATATCCCAATCACACCTTTTTGTATTGATTCTGTCAAGGACTATTTGACCAGAAAAAAATTTATTCAGAGACTTCCATAAAAATATAGAATATATATTGAATCACTAAAAGTGATAAATAAGGTATGTTTGATTTGGAGAAAATCCCCTTAAGCATTTGAAACAATTAACACACAGTCAGAACTTGTACTATAGATGAAGATGAATTGGATAAGGTTAAAGTCAAATCTCACCCATCTAAAAATAATATGATTCCTGATACTGAGTTAATTGAGGTAACAACTCCTAAACTAGAATATAGAAGTAGGAAAGATTCAGAATCACCTAATACCAATTTGATAAAGAGACCACCTTACCAATTCCAGATATTAAAAACACAAAAGAAGTCATATTGTCATACGCCTCTTCCTGAAGCTTAAGGAAATTCCGATTTCCAGTCCAAGAGGGAACATTCTGTGAGCAACAAACCTCAGTTCTATAATATCCCAGCTTTAAACAAATGATATATTATTTTTCGCTTGTATAAATTTTAAATAAGCTCCCTATTTCTAGGACCATACTGAGGTTATTCAGCAAGCCAGGACATCATAATAGTTCTAGCCCCCTTGCTGTAAATTATTAAAAATAACCACGTCTGAATTATAGCATTTTTGAAGCCTTTTCCTTCATCTGGTCCTGTTAACTACAGTGATGACAGAAAACTAGTGCCCTTGCCGAGTTTCCAAGTTTCCACTAAAGAGTGCGGGCACAAAAGAAGATGGAAAATAATCCAGATTTTGAAACCTCTCAAGATAACAGGGATAGAAAATATTATTCATTGAATTAACAATGCTTTTGAAGAAGTAGGCGTCCCAGTCCTAGCTGCACTTGAGTTTATATCTTATTAAATAGGAGAAGTGCCCCTTGTGAACCAAAGCGAATACTAAATAAAAATTCTTACCCTATTCACAATAATACAACAAATACTTAATGGTATGTTTGTTCTTGAAGGACGTTCTAGTCAGGTCAGAGCAGCTTTTTTCTACACTATGAGTAAACTTTAATTAGCTCTTAGTTATCCTGCCACCAAAGTAGGAATCTGTGCAGATCAGAACCCTCAAAAATTCGTTTACCCAGCCATCTATTACATTATATATTATAAGGACTACACCACCAAGAAGTACTTCAACAACTAGACCTTATCATGTCTCTTTATTCATCTACCTATGAATTCTACTAATCTACTTCTTCCTTTGTGCAAGAGAACTGATGCGCTATTCTCAAAAATGTCATTAATCAACAAAGTTCGATGCCAGATGATTTTATTGGATGGAGGAGCCTTTACATACTTCCATAATCAAATCGAGATTCAAGTGGACGCCACCATAACTGAAGCTTACCTTCAGGTCAGACAGACTATTGCATCATTCTTGGATCAAATTTACGGTCTTTTTGAACAATAAGAAAATGTTTTTGCGGTTTGAGGAAGCTTTACAACAAGCCCATCCAGAAGCGCAAATCCCTGCTAGCCTCAAAGGGTACCCAGGTTTCCAAGGTCCCCCAGGCCACGAGGGACCACTGGGATCCTTGGGCCTCTAAGGGATTTTGGGCCTATAGCATTCAGAATTGACGGGCTATTTGGATCCCCAAGTGATACCAGCCTTCCCAGGCCACCTGGAAATGTTGTCCTTCTTGGGCCACCTGGACTAGAATGACCTCCCAGACATCAAGGGGAAGCGGGGCCTCCTAGTCCTTAGGGCCCCAGACCTCCTGGTTTTACTGTAATGGAACCCAAAGATAATACTTCTTGATCCCAATGGATAATATTTCAGAATCAAATTAATCAACTCAAACTCTAAGGTTGCAGCTGTAGCAAACGGAAGAGGTGTGATCTTAAAGGCTGACCTCCAACCATAACTATACTCTTAAAGCTTTTCTAATGGGCTCATGAATGTCAGTAGTTTTTCCCAAATTATGGTGTTCAATTAGACTTCATTGATGACCGACTTATCCAACTTACCAGCCATGTTTGAGACCATTAATGCGGAACTCCTCTCCACTAAGGCAGCTATAAAAGTTCAGAAGCCAGAATAAAAAATTTTTAGGAAGTTTTTTTGAAAAAGGACACCTATCCCATAGTAATGACTCATTATACAGATCTATAGATCAATGTGAACGATTTGAGGGCTTAACTTAAACAGATTTACCAACCATATATAACATACTGAGCTTTCAATTTTGGCACCTCTAGCAATGACTGGAAATAGCTTTTTATCCACACCATTTCTACTAAAACTAAGCCTACATTTTAAAGTGAATTACGTCTTTAATTAAGGAAGTATTGCTTTTTTCATATACATCTAGAAAAGCTCATGGAATAGGCTACCAATTGCCATAAAAGTTTAAGCCTTCCCACTTGTTTGGGTTGAGTTGCCCAAGAAATCATGGTCTGTCACCTTGGAGAACAGCTAAACCAGAAGCCAAGTTAATAATGCCTTGATAAAAGCTTTAAGAAGTGACCAGACCATGTCTTTGCAAAAACAAGCCTTCATGGTTATTCATATCAAACACAGAGAACCACCAGCCAAGTTTTCCAATTGATTTTACTATGAGGCCCAGAAAATGGTTGCTTGTGACTGCATCTTTCTTGATTATACTACGGCTGCTATCTCATCCTTGGCATCTCGCCCTGACCTGCAGTTACATATCAACGCTGTCAAGAAAAACTCCATGAGCATCCTGGACATCAAAGAGGGATTTGTTGAGACCCCACCAGTTTGCTCCAGAAGGCTTTCAAACCAAGCTACTTAACCAACTGAAGTCCTCAGCTCAATGCTCTAGAGAAGGAGGGGGCTAATAAGAAGAATATACAATGCGCTTACTGTAGAAGACATTGTAATAATGCTGAAGAATGTTACAAGAGAATTACTGACAATGTGGGGAAAAGCCCCATCAAATACAAAGAAGAGTCTTTTCATGTTGACATCCGCCTTACGCCTCACCATTTTATCTCATGCTGTTGCATCTGCTGCCACCTCTACAAAAAATTCTTCTGATATCTATATCAAAAATGTAGACTCTTATTTGGTTTACTTTTGTTCACTATGTGAATCTTCAACATCTTTATTTACCCTAAAGCTCAATTTGGGGAATCAGTCACCAAAGTGGAAGTTTAAGAGCTCATATTAAAAAGTTCAAGCCATTTTCAAAACTAGCTCACCAGTAGTGCTATATCCTCCAAGCTGGTCAGTCAAGTCAAAGTTGCACCTGACCTTTAACATAACGTCAAGTATATACCGCTGGGCCACATTGCACCAGATCTCCTAGCGCTTACTTGGCCTTATGATTTGGTTTGGAAAGCTCCAATAAAATCCCCTGATGTAATTCACAAAAAAACTTAGCTACGACTTTTTTTAGGAACTCAATTTTTATGCGAGCATTTTGGTATTATTAATAATCTTATTCCTATTTGTCTATACTTGGGTACCAGGTACCGCTTATCTTCCAAAACCTGTCGCTAAGAAGGATAAGCTCAAGAAAAAAATTCCTCATGGAGGATGACTGAAATTCATACCAGATTGAGTATCACACAATCATACTGCGTGATAGAATGCCTCCTAACTCCACCAAAACTTGAGAAGAAATGCCTTTATTCACTTCATTTCAAGTGGTGGTACCAGCTCAGGAGCAAGTTATCGTAGATACATGAATCAAGGTGCAAAATTCACCCTAGACATATACTAGAAGTTCTCAGGTTAGATAATCTGTTTGTCAAGGAGATATTGCATTGACAGGCATTCTGGATTTTGGATATTCAGGAACCACCTCAGTTTTATTAGGTAACCTGATTCCAACCCTTGCATCATAGATAAATTGAATTCTACAGCCTATGTTTGATGAGACCTGTTTATGAGTTACATAGCATACATAATGTTTAATACACTTTGAGAATTCAGGACTGATCTTCCCACTATATCCACTAATATGCATAACTTCAGGTCAGACATTACTAATAATCAACAAAAGCTGCTGAGTGACTCTTAGCTAAATGTTCCAAAATCTTTTTCTCTGGACCCTACGACTTAAAGAAAATGACTAAAATGACTTAGTGGGTAGATTCCAGAGATGCTCCACCTAAAATGGATTAAGCCTTAGTAAAATTAAATCGGAAGAAGAATAATTAATTTACAGATAAAACAACTTTTGGAATCCAGACTGTTGAAGTCTTTTCAGAGCTCTTGGGTCTCGTCTCTGCTCTTGGTAAAGAATAAAGATGGGACCCATTGAGTGGTGAAAGATTATTATAAATTGAACTCAATCACCTGAAAGGACAACTATCCCTTGCTTAAGATTGTAAAATTTCCTTTAGATGCAAGCTGGCTCATAGTTCTTCTCCCCAATGGTTATAGACAGTGGGCACTGACATAAAATTGCCTGAAGAAGACTATATTAAGTGTGTTCTCATTGCTAAAGAGGGCCTGTTTGAACTTACCCAAATGCTGCAGGGGCTATGCAACGCCCCTGTACATTCCAGCGAGCCATGGTCAGCATCACAAGGTACCTGAAAATGTCATGTGACATGGCATTTAGTTGATTTTAACATCTCCTTTCTTTTTTCTTTCATCTTGATTACTTATAGAAGGTCTTTGAGCGTCTAGGAACAACATCTTTTATGTTTAAGTCATCAAAGTGCACATTTTTAGTGAGAATTGTAGTTTTTAGTTCACAATGTAACCAAAGAGGGTATCCAACCACTGTTAGACAAAGCTATGGCCAAACATAAGATGTCTTCACCAAAAGTCTGAAGTGTTTAAGATTTTTCTGGGAATAGTGGGATACCAACGCCAATTTATCTCCCATTTCACCAATCTTGTGGAGCCCTTGTCTACCTATTACAAATAAAAGTTCCTTTCTACTGTAGTTATAAAAATAAAATTTTTTTGATGCTGTTGGGATTCACAATATTTTAAATGAAGCATTGACTTGGGGCTTTCAACTTACTATTTATTTTGAGCAATCTTGATATATATTTAATATAAGTAATCTTTTTATCAATGTTTTGTTGGGCCTTAAGCCCAAAATCATTATTAACTTCGATTTACTTAGCATCATCCAAATTCAATTAATATTTAAACTTGAGATAAATTATAATCGAGTTGCTCCACTAATTGATAATCTAGGCTGATAAACTCTGCTGCAACTATTATTCTTCCTGTAGGGAATGAATCCCTATTTCAGTTTATTTAACCTTATCTCTATCTTTGCTTTATCTTATAAGTACCTTTACCTATCAACTACTTCCCTTTATAATATAAAAGATTTAGGATAAAATTTCCCAATTTACTCCCAATTCCACCAGGGTATACGCCGATCATTCCTTATATCCCTTATCTTGTCCTTTCTCTTCTTAGCACTATTTAAGGTGCTGATTATTTACCTATTAAAATTACTTTTACACTTTTACATTCGATTAGGCTCTTTGTAAAGTTTACTCTCTTTTTTTTAGACCACTGAACCATTGTGGTTAAGTCCCAAACTATTAACTATTGGGACCTCTGAACTTGCCTAGGTAAATCCCTAACTATTAACTATTAGGACCTCTGATCGTTTTATTAAGGTTAAGTCCTCCTCTCACCTGTCCACCTCAGCAAACTTTGAAGGACCAGCCTACAGCTTCCCTTAGTCCCAACAGATGCATAAAACTGGCACTAACTAAAAATCCTGTGGTGATATATCCAAAGCTTAAAAGCTTTATTATTTTTTATTAACTCTAGCAATGTTGTCATTGGCGCCATTATGGCATAACACAACAGCAATCAAGTGGACCATCCTTTCAAGTACTTTATCAAGAATCTGTTAAAAATTGAACAAAACTATAGCAGCACCAAGAGCAAGTGCTTGGCAGTGATCCTAGACATAGAACATTTCCACCTCATCCTTTATGTAAGGTACCTTACGTAATAACTGAGCATGCTTCCTTCACAAGTTTCAAAAGATGCGTTACCACAAAGGCTGTCTATCCCAGTAGGCCCTTCAATTACAAAACTACGATCTCTTAGTTGCTCAGTGACCAGGCGCAATACACCAAAACGCTGATAATCTCTCGCAATAGCAAGTTCTGACTGTTTTACCCACTGAGGAGGACTGTTTATACAATCCCCTTTTGCATTTTAAGTTGTGGCCACTAGAAACTCCAGAAATCTAAAGTGAGGTCAAACGGAGAGCAATAAATTCTTAGATAATTGATGGTATGCAGAATAAATTAATAAAGATAAAGTGGCTCCTTTACATTCTCCCCTCTGATTGGACTGATGTTGTTATGGAGGGTCACACTACCACTGGGTATGGGGTAATGAAAAAACCCACCAGTGGTTGAAGTTGCTATTTCTGAGATGGAATGCTCAACTTGATCCAAAATGTTTTAAATGCTTATATTACTTGTCGCCAGCATGAAAAGCCCAAAACCAATATTTCAGCATCAAGTAGTTGATACTTTGGCCCCTTTCCACATGGTAAGCATCAACGTTATAGGTCCTTTGTCCACATGAGTCCATGGTCATTAGTATATAATACTAGCCGTAGATATTTAACCAAATGGATCGAAGCTGTATCTGTCCATACAGCCATCAATTGAGAAACTGCCTTATTTCTGTCTTAGCAACTCTTCACACAGCATGGTAGCCTGAGGAAGCTCTTATAAATGATAGGTCGAACTTCACTTAAGAGGTTTGCTGAGAGTTAACTGCCTTATTTAACACTCACCAAGCTTTTTCAGCACCATATAACCCTTTCTAAAGATGGAGCTGAAGAGAGAGCTAATGGAACTTTTATCTTCATTCTGAGAAAGATGGCTCTACTGATCCATTGTGATGGAACCATTTCCTACCAAGTGCTCTACTTGACAATCAGGTAAGCCACACTAGGTAATAAAGTTGTTACCCTTTAAGGCGCTTTATGGCAGGGAACTTTTCTTACAACTATTTTAAAAAGCTTACGTCATCAACTACTGAAACTTTTGAGATTATTTTGAGAGCTTCAACTGATGAGATAATTTGTTTTTAATCTTTAGCCATGGATGAGTTGGTGCATACCACAACCAATGAGACTGTACAAAGAAATCTATAATGACCCTCCTTGTAAGTATATTAACCAGGTGACTTTAGTGATGTTCTACCATCATTGCATAGGGGGAAGAAAGAACAAGATTGCTACATCTTGGTCCGGCCCCTATAAAAACTTCATAATCATGGTCCAGAATACTCCATAGTCAGTGTTAAAAAATCATGGTCATCAGCTGGGTACATGGGCGATTTCAGAACTTTTGTACCTCTCAAAATGATCTTAAGGGGGCAATATCAGGACTTTTACTGTGGACAAAGACAAATTGGATAAAGGCAAATTTGAGTCTCACCCACCAACTAATACTTTAAATTCTGATACTGAGTTATTGAGGTTTCAACCCTAAACTAGAAGACAAAATGAGGAAAGATCCAGAATCACCTAAGACTAAGGTGACATTGAGTCAACCTTACCAGTTCCAGAAGATTAAATCAACACAAAAAAGCCTTCTAGTCACACGCTTCTTCCTGAAGTTTGAGAAGAGCCCAATTATCTGCCCTAGAGGAAACATCTTAAGCACAACAAACCTTTGTATCCTAAAGATATGCCAAGCTTTTTAAATAATATATCATTTTGGCTTAAATACTTTTCAAATAGGCTTATTATTTTTAGGACTTTACTGAGGTTAGTCACCAAGCCTTGACCATCCCAATAGTTTTGGCCCCTTGCTGTATCTTATAAAAAATAACCGTAAGGCCTCAGGTTCCAGCCATTAAGATGGACAGGGGTGTGCACCCCTTAGAACCAAAAAGTGTTCAAATCCCAAGGCCCTGCCCTTCTTCCAGATCTCTGACCTAAAGCATACCCTAGATGAGAGATGAGTAGCTACTGCCCCTCCCTGCTTGCCACACACCTTTTCCCCATCTGTCTCTCAACCCAAACTCATCAAAGTGTCAATATCAGAAATCTTTATTTAAAAATCAAGCAACTTTGTAAAGACAATGGAAGGATCAAGAATCTTACCACCATCATTTCCATTTAATGCTTCCAACAGGGGATTTAACCAGAAGTCAATCTAACTGGGGAAAACTTACCAGGAGTGCCAAATTCAAGCAAAAGTCAAAAAAAAAGACTGAAAACAAAGAATTAAACTTGAAACACCCTTCTCAAACTGTAAAACTAAATTTGAACGTCTGGTCTTTGGGAAAATGACCCAAGAATAGCTTGGAACATTGATTGATACTATCAAGTTATATTTGGCGTTTAAAATTGTACTTTTTGGATTGAAAATAGAAAAAACCCTACTACTGTAGTTTAGCAAGTAGATCTCCCCCCACGACTAAGACCCAGCAACCTTATAATGGTAGGGTGTTGGTTTATTTTTATATTCGTTTAGTTTCCTTACATCTAATAAAACATATTTCATTGAGAAAACCTTCTCTTTAGTTATTTCAGAATGAAATAAGCAGTATATGGACAACAAATACTTAGATCGGAGTCTTTCCAACACTTCCTCCAATGGCCCACCTATAGTCTCTTTTAAAGCGGTGCCTTGTGGACTGTGGCTACCCTTGTGGGTCATGGAATACCATAAAGGAAGCCAGAACTTTCCTTAGCATGCTGATTTTTAAACAAAAATCAAGTCTAAATCCTAGCAGCTTTAAAGTCTTTCCTTCAGCCAGACCTGCTATCCATAGGTATGACACACACAAGAAGTACAAATTCTAAGGATGAAGCAATAATGTTGTTTCCTTAATAATTGGCAAAGATGCCAGGTCAAAATAGTGGAAACCAACTGTTAATTTATGGGCTTCAAAGATTGTTAATGTCTGATAACCATTGAACTGATTAACTTAACAGTTTTGTTGTTGTGAACTTCTCCGCGGTGTCTGAATATAATATATAGTTCTTTGATAATAATATGAAGACTAGTATCCACGGTTGAATAAAGCACTAATTTTGGGTCCAACGCATGAACAGTATTTCAACTCAAAATACTCAAGATGTCCTCAATGGAATTTGTTCACTTATACTTTTCTCTCTCATTGCAATCACTTTTGCAACCCATTCAATTCATGTCTGAATCTAGTTTGATAAATATCACAGAGGAGATTAGTCTGCGCCCATGTCAGGGAGCAGTTGGGCAAGTAAGGTAAGAGGAGCAGGTGGTAGGCCCGCGGCCTCAAATGTTTGAAAACACCCCGGAGAAACTGGCAGAATAGAAATTTTTTCAATAAACTGGCGGTCACTATTTCCCCAGAAATCCTCACTTGCAAGCATGATGCAACCAGTACATCAACACGCCGCACTCCCAGCCACTTTTGTTTGTGGAATACGGAGTCCGCGTGTTTCTGGACATCCAACAAACAGCTTTATGGGAAAAATTTTGTGGGGATGTGCACACTTTTTTCCTGACCGCGGTGTATAATGCACCTCACTCCAAGTCACACAGTTGGCTGGACCTGGGTTTCAAAAACAAGGAGGCAGCAGATGAGGCTGCTGTGGTGCATGTAGTGATTAACCTGCCCGAAGGGCAATGGGTCATTGAAACCAAATGCACCAGATGGACAAAATCCAACCAAATTTTCCTCACGTTTGACTTTTTGCCTACTACGGTAAAACGTGACATTTTGGAGCAACACCTGAAAGATGGTCTCACCATTTACAGCGAAATACAATCTTTTGAGATGCAACGCTTTATGCTGATGCCACACCTGTGCACTGGCAAAGCCATCGCAGTTCTGACCCTAACCAAGGAGATCGCAAAGGACCTAACCCAGATCCCACACTCCAAATTTATTAATATTGAAGGGCATACCACCCACCCTTTCCGGGTAACCATGGACAGCGCGCCCCCCATCTGCACCCACTGTGACGCGTTCGGCCATAAGGCACACACATGCCCCACCAAGGAGGGCGTCACATTCCAAGAGCACCCCTTGGCGGCCATGGCCAGCGGAGAGGCGCACTATGAACCAACTGCAAGCACCAAAGAGGCTTTCCCGTGGGGAGCACAAGGCTGCTACCTACTGGTAAAGCCTATTTCCCCACAAGAGCAGAAGAAGACCAAGCAGGCCTTCAGGGCCGCGGCCAAGGAAGTGGCCATAGTCAACACCGCTATCCCACACTCCCAACACCAGGAGGACATCAAAACCTTCGTGGTGGAAGCAACTTGGGAATCCATCAACTAATCAAATTGGGAAGCCCATGCCAATTGGGCCACCCAATCTGAGGATCCGATGGGGGACTTGATCTCACCCAATCTTTGCAACCAAGCTCCGGTTGAAACTGACTTGGGGCCCATCCTACCAAAATTTTTTTTGACCCGCTCAATGGTGCACCAAACTCACCCGCACCACAAAAAATTCGTCTGACATTGGGGAAACAAAAAGTGAAGGCAAAAGCCAACGCGAACCTTTCTGCTAAAATCAACAAAACTACTGATAGCGTTGCTGCAAACACCTGTGCTGCTGTGAAGGCCCAGGGGATCTAGAGGAGGCTAGTGGGCCCAGATGCCCACCCCCTCGCACTTAAGGTGCGATGGGGGAAACCTTCACTTTAGGGACGTTGAATATTGCCAGACTCAAGGCCTCGCCATCCCAGGCTAGGAAACTGAGTTTTTTACAACAAAATTTACCCGTGGATATCCTGGCCATCCAGGAGTCCCACTGTCTGCGAGGTTCTGGGGGAGGCTTGGAAAACCATGCTCCTCCCATCCCTATCCTTTTGGTCAGAGCACTGTGGGGTGCTAGTTCAGAGAAACAATTTCTTCAAATTTTTATCCTCAGAAACCTTCTTCAATGGCTGAGTTCTCATTATCACTTTCTCATGGGCCAACGTGGCGCATGCTATCATCAACATCTATGCCCCAACCTGTGCACGAGAGAGTCAGGAATTTTTCTTGTCAGTCAAATCCCTCCCGCTACCCCCAGACCCTTTCATAGTCAGCAACATGAACTGTTGGCTAAACACACCCACAGACCGTTGGCCTTCTTCCTCCCATGACCCCCAGGGTCACATAGAACTTCGCGTTCTAAAGGCCACCCTTGGGTTAATGGATGCACTGCCGCGGCAAGCCCCGCTGCTTGAAAACATGATGCACCCCCACATCCACAACGGCCAATTAAGGTCCTTGTCCTGCATCGACCTTATCCTTACGCTGGCGAAATTCCAACCCTACATTTCCCACTTCAAAGCAACTAAAATGGAATTCTCCAACCACTGACTGGTCTCAATAACCTACCACCTATCTGTCACAGTGGCTAAGGCCCCACATTGGTGCAAACTCTGCCCCCCTCAAACTTTCATCACCAGGATTTTACACTTGGGTGGAATCAGCAACTTTGGCAAAAAAAATCTGTTGCACTGTTTTGCACGGACCCCATCTCCACATGGGCAACCTTCAAAGAGGATACCATCCGCCACTCTCGCCACCTCTCCTCCAGATGCTCATGAGCCACATCGGCTGTCATTTCGCGCACTCTAGCAGAGTTGGCACACCTGGAGTCCAACATCCCAGCTACAGGATATAGCCCTGCATGGGGCTGGAAGTGGGTGGAGGCAGCCGCCCACCTCAACGCGCTTGAAAGGCAACACAAACATCGGGTTTGTGTTCAGTACAGGGCCAAATGCATTACAAAGGGCAACAGGTGCACCGCATCTTTTTTAGAAAAAATTTTGCGCCGCGCCAGAGCGTGGCCTGCACACAGGTGCGAAGATTGGATGATTCCATCACGGATATGCCAGTCAAAGTGGCAATTGATACACAGAAGTATTATTCCGAGATATACTGATCTAATCTAATTCAGCCAGCTGAAGTGGCGGAATTTCTCGACTGAGCCCACATCCACACTGTTTCTTAATACCCAGAAATAATAAAATTGATTACTCCAAATGAATTATGGACAGCCATCCACGGTGCACCAAACCGGAAAAGCCCAGGCCAGATGGCATTCCATATGAATTCTATAAAAAGTACTTCAAATATATATCCCCACTACTGCTTGCCTCACTTAACCAGAGCCTTTTGGAAACGCGCCTCCTACCAGGAGGACAAGAGGCCTTCACTGTCACACTCTTCAAGAAAGGGGACAAGCTAGACTTAGCCAACTGGCGCCCCATTTCATAAACTAACATGTATACAAAAATTTTAACAAAAATCATGGCTAACCATTTAGAGATTGTAGCATCTGCCACCATCTCCCCAGAACAATTCAGTTTCATACCCAGAAGGTCGATTTGGGACAACGTGCACTCTGTGGCTAACGCATGCCATTCCACAGCCTCTGGGGCACTTGTATTCTTGGACCAACAGAAGGCCTATGATAGAGTAAACTGGGAATACCTCAGGGCCTGCCTCCATCAATTCCGCTTACCCCCTCGCTTCATCAACTGGGTGATGCTGCTCACGGAATCTGCAGCAATGGCAGTACGTGGCCCTGGCTTCCTAACGGAAGTAGTCTGCCCTCAAAGGAGCTTGTGACAAGGGGACCGCCTTAGCCCATTCTTATACAACTTCAGCCTTGACCCACTACTTCGAAACGTGAATGCCCAACACACTGGGGTCCATGTGCCAGGCCAAGCCCCAGTCAAGATGATGGCGTTTGCAGACGACTGTGTGGTTGGGGTGTCTAATAATCAAGATGCACGCACACTTATAGCTCTCATCCAGGAGTATTCCTGGGTAAGTAACGCTGCACTGAACGCTTCCAAAACCAAAATCACTCTCCTTGGTCAGTCATAAAACTGCTGGGCCCCAGCAACCAGTGCCCAGCCTGGCCCATCTGCTCGCACACGTGCTCGCCCTCCCAGCTCACCCCAAACCGCCCCACTGGTGCTCCCCTTCGTGTCACGCCCTACCATAGGGCCAATCCGCCATCTGGGCGTGTGGGTGGAAGCAGGCGGGTACGCATCAGCAGTAATGGAGAGTCATATTATAGACAACGTGACGAAGCACATCGCCTCTCTCAGAGCCCACCCTACTACCCTCACTGGCAGGGTTGTTCTTGCCAACTCTATGCTCCTATCCAAAGTCTGGTTTGGAGACCACGCCATCCCCTTATCCCCAAGCTTCTTCAAATCCTTGTATGCTCTGCTGCAAGGATGGCTTTGGTCAGGCAGCCCTCCACCAGTACGGCTAGAGGTCATGTTTGGCCCTAATCATCATGGTGGCATAAGCCTGCTTGATTTCAGAGCCCATGCTGCCAAGATCTTGGGTATCTGGATTGCGGCCGTCACCGCCCCTATGCTCCCCTCCCAACACTGGTCCCGTGCAGCCCACTCCAACTTCTCCCACGCCTTGGGCCTCAACAATCCATCTAACCCTCACTCCCTGATGAAATACCTGGCTTCACACCCATCTGCCACAGGTCCTCACGGGACTAAAACCCACTACAAACAAATCCTCCTCTCCATGCGGAGCGCTGAGTGGAGAAATTATATTAGCGGATATACAGCCCAGAGAGGCCGCCCCTCACCCCAGTTCACACAAGAGGTACAGGGGCTACCCATCCAAGATGGCGTGATCCCCACACGGCCCCATGTCCAGTCCAGGGTGGACTACCTGGACATGATGGACATCCCTCACTCCATTGAGACCCAAAAAACTATCTGGAAATATGCACACCATCTTCTGTTGCAGCCTCAAATTCGCTCCCATGTGTAATGCTGCCTGAGGTGGGTGTACCATATGGCTGAGCGCTCTAACGCTTTACACTCATACTGCGTTGTGTGTGGCCAGTATGGAACGCTGTTCCACCTCCTGGAGAAGTGTCCTACCTCTAAAGTGATATGGCGCGAAGTTTAACGTCTGCTGGACTAGAATCAAACGCATCCATTCAGTCTGTCAAGAGAAAAGTTTGCTTTATCAATGGCCTCCCCCCTTCCACCCTCCCTCTGTGCTCTGGTGGTTGCAATCGCCATGTGGACTATCCACATGATTGTTTTGGATGCCATCGCAGGCTCCACCCCCACCCTTCCAGAAGCTGTCCATAGATTCCGGTCTCACACAGTGGACCACTTTCAAGTGTGGATGTTTAGATACCTCCCACCACATTGCCAACAGCTGGTCTCCTCCTGGTTCCCAGTCTGGTTAATCAAATCAGACCCCTTCCTCCACACATGTTCAATAGTGGCTACGGCCCCTTCACACGTTCCCTCCCCCTCCCCATAAGTGGCGTTCCCGCTGGCAACAAGAGATAGCATCGCTTCTCTGGGGTGCCTTCCCTGTTACTATGTTTTGTCTCTTTTGGGTCAAATTTGGAAGTGTCCATCCCATGATCGGCCTTCCCCGAAATAAATTTAATAATTTGTTCACTTATACCGACTAACTTGATCCACGCTCAGATCCTCGTTTACAGCTTCTCTCTGGTGACACACAGTAGGCAGCAATTCTCTTCTTAGCTCAGCTTGTATTCTCTGGATCCACGCTTAAATCCTACTCGTTATCCTAAAAAGTCTTTAATTAGATCACACAGCTATAATTTCCTTGAAGAAGAATAGAACTGATAACAAATTCTGGTAGTTACTTTGGTGATTAATTTGGTAATTAATTGTTTTTATTAAGTGAATTCTTAGGAAAATTTATAGTAGGGAATTCAGCGCCCAGCCCTTGGTTGGCACCTCATTGATGAGATGGCAGCCGTTGTTGTTGAATTACCCATTGTCATTTCATCAGCAATGGTCTTCCCCATCCTGGCTAGGATTCTATCATCAGACATCCTCAAGATCTAAAATGGAAAGAGTCAGAAAATGTGTCCATAACGTTGTCCTCTCAATACCAACAGCCAACCATATTTGGTAAGTGACCTGCTTAGGTAATGGGACTTGTCACCTATTAAGGCAGAACATAAACCAACTGATCGATTTGCTAGTTGTAGGTGGCATCACTCACCTTGCAACTTGCTATTCATTCACAATCAGTCAGTGATGAAACCCAACTGATACAAATTGTTAACCTGTTAGTCAATCTTTGAGTAACAATTAGATGCCTCATTTCATCAGCATTTTTCCTGATGAGATCTTAAGCATTTACCCAGATTGATCACTGATGGATCTGAACCAGGCAAATTACCTATAATTCTCCAAACGATGTAACCCCAAAATCAGGGTCAACTAATATCCAATTCACTTCACTATAGGAAGTTATCCCCTAACGACCCCTGGTAATCTAGTCAGCTGGGAATTTGAGCAAAAATCCCAACACAAACCCACTCTTTCCTAGATTTCCAGCGATAAAAGGATTGGAAAAGGAAAATACCACTTTGGACACTAAGTCTAATACTTCTTTAATTCAAGTGGAGTACAGTCAATTGGTACTCAACGCTGCTTGGGATGACCTTCAGCATGTGGCTCTCTTCCTCTTCCTCCTTGCTACCACCTACTCAGAGTGCGGTTCACATGACCATCTGCTGTGCTGAGCTGATCAATTCACTCATGATGATATTACTCCTGGGATCCAGTTTCCCCCCATCACGGCATATGATCCACTGTCATATTCAAAATTCTTGGTCAAGCATCCTCGATTTCCTGATTTTCTCCTCATCATCAATAGGAGATTCTTACCATTGATGTTCGTTTTGTGGTGCAATTAAGAATGCTCTTTTCTATTCGCCTTGTTATTTTCTTGTAATAACCTCTTACCTCATATTACCCTTACAATTCTCTGGAGAGCTTATCATATTAATTTTGAGATTCATTTCTACAATAATAGAGCTTGATTTCATAATTCATATGGTCAACTATCATATAAGTCTAACATCCCCCATCTAATCCAGCTCATATGATAAATTGTAGTCTTGGTACCAACAACTGCTTAATAGCATTTCTGATAAAGACCTTTGGCTCTTCAGCTGATTGTAACGGATCAGGAGGCACCTGATCCATACAAAGGTTCAGATTGGGTGGAGTTTAAACATACGTAACACTGAATCAATGGCATTAAACTTGATAAGTTTGGAACTGGAAGAAATCGCCATCCCAAATCCAAATCACCTCCATTGAATGATGTCGGTCTTACATGGGGCGTGGTTGGTGATCTGGTGGGATGGCAAATCTTCACTAATGATGTGGTGGTTGGGGCTTGGAAGAATCTAGCTAAAAAGAAAGCTTATTCGATATTTGCAATGTACTATTTAAGGGAAGATGTTGCCACCCTGTAGGGCAGTTGCATCTTCTATGAGGAATTGTAAATAAAGATTCTTACCTGGCTCAGATAACATTAATTTTATTTTAGTAAAATAATCAGATTGGATCGAAGTCATGAGCTCCACTAGTGAGCTCAGTGTGGCGTTGGCGTTGTTCTCAGCCCTTTCCTGGTCCCTGAACCTGCTACTGATGTGCAGCGTCATGGAAGCAGTGGTATGAGAATACGTGGCAATGACGAGACATGGCAGTCAGGTTTGGAGATGGGCCTCAGCAGGCCTGTACCTAGTATGGTTAGTAACATGGCTCTTACTGCCCAATTCGTTCGTTGCATATTAGCGCAAACCCGCCCATTACAATAGACGCAACTCTAATACTTTCTTGTCAGTTTTGTGGTCCCTGAGGAGAAAGGTGGTCTCAGGCGGGGAGGACTGGTATTGCCATGTTTTGGTTATGGTGATGGTGATATCACTCACGTATGTAATAAGAGAGGTAATTTGAGTGTGTGGTTCAGGACCTGTTAGGATGGATGAATGCAAGGGGGATCTGCATCTCCAAAAGGTCGGGCAGCTTTACCCATGGAAGCCTTAGAGAAGATCCACCAAGTTGTGTCGCGGATTCATTTTAGGCACGGTTGGCTCAAGCAACTGGTTGGGAGACCCCTTTCTCATTGCAGATCATGTAAATCGTGGAGGCACTACCCCCAGAACTGTCCAGGTGGGTGCAAGAGTCGGTTGAAGAGCAAGGACGCCTGCTCAGATCCATGGATGAGTGTGTGGACTGGATTGACCAGGCGGCCTGTTCAGAGGAGGCGCAGGACAAGGAGTGGTCAGCTCTGTTGATGGTAGGTCAGGGCTGAGGATTGGTGGAAGAATATGGGCGTATTTTCTGGACATTGGCAAAAGCAGCAAGAGTCTCGGATTCACAATCATTATAAATGTTCAGATAAGGGCTGCAAGAGGACATGTTGGCTGCTATTGCAGCTGCTAAAGTTCAGGGTTTGTTGGTGGAGGAGATTTCTTTGGCAATGCAAGTGGGAAATAATTGGCGTTGGCATGGAACCGGAGAGCGGATTTAATGTCCCTGGAAAGGGTCCAGTTGCGCATCATTTCCAGCAGAGGACGAGGGAGCTGGTGGGGTTCTCCATGGAATTTTGGAAATATTTATGGGGGATCCCGTCAGGGTAGTGGTGAGGAGTCAGGAAGAACAGGCCAGGGACCTGGGCAGAGCTATAGTCCCCGACCTACTTTACCTTCAAATTTGCAATCCAAGAATGCTTTTAACATTAAACCTTCTTATTCACTTTATCATTGGTTATTTATTCCAGTCAAGTTATACTCGCATGGTCAGACCAAGAAGGTGCTGCTCTGGTAGATACAGGGGCTGAGGAAAATTATTTGGAGTTTGACTTAGCAGAACGTTTGCAGTTGGAAATGAGAAGGGGTCCTGAGGTAGTGTTTGCCAATTTATTGAGAAGAGCCCCATTGTGGGTTCTGGAGCCCTTGATTGTCATTTCACAAAACCTCTTTTGGTTGAAAGAGGGTTTCTGTGCGATCCAGAATCTGGCCCACCCAGTGGTGTTGGGAATGCGATGGTGGCATCGTTTCCAGCCACGGATTGATGTGTTGCATAAAACAATTACCTTATCACCCTAGATTGGATCTCAGATGACATGGAAGATGGAGGTTGGGGGTGACATCCTGAGCAGATGCAGGAGCTTAGAGGGAAAGCAGGAGGTAGAACTCCCACCCAAATATAGCGCCTTTGTTGACGTAATTATTCCTTTGGAAGTTTGCCTTTTTCCCCTATGGGTTCTTTTGCATTCTCATTTTGGTTGAAGGAGGGATCAGAGCTTCCCAGGGGATTCCTGGTCTATGCTCTCAATGAACGGGCCAGGGAAGCATTGGAGAGCCATGTGGAGTCAATGTTGAACAAGGGTTTGATCAAGCCCTCCGTATCTCCAGTGGTGTCTCCTGTGTTGTTGGTACCAAAGGCGAGTGGTGATTTACGCTCATGTGTGGATTTCCAGGGTTTAAATGCATTCATGGAGCCAGATCCATATCTGATGCCCCTCTTGAAGGACTTCTTCCAATGGTTACTAGATGCATGATGTTTATGAAGCTCAACCTCACGGATGCATTCAAACAGTTTCTGGTGAGACTGGAGCATCAGCAATACACGGCGTTCAAGTGCCACCTGGGGGTGTACCAATATTGTGTAATGCCATTCGGGCTGAGGAATGCTCAGCGGTGTTCCAACGGATAATTGAACATGTCCTTGGGGGATGATTGAACAATTCTGTGCCGCTTATATGGATGATATCCTAGTGTTCTTGCGGTCCCAAGAGGAGCATGTACAAGATGTTAGGGAAGTTCTGGGGGCAATTGGCCATACGGGTTTAAGGTTGAAGCCTTCCAAATGTGAGTTCAACTGGAGTTCAGTAATGTTCCTTGGCAATGTGGTATTCCAGAATGGATTGGGGGTGTGTCCAGATAAGCTTCAGGCAGTGTGAGCATGGAAGGCCCCCACAGATCAGATGGGGGTGCAAAGTTTTTTGGGTACCTTGAACTTCCTTCGTCAGTTTGTGAAGAATCTTTCCCAGACAGCCTTACCCCTCACGCATTTGACCCAGGATGTTACATTCATATGGGGAAAGGAGGAAGCGCGGGCATTTGAGTTATTAAAGGGTAAGTTACTTACTGCACCTGTGCTGGCCCATCCAGATCCCAGGAAACCCTTTGTGGTTGAGATGGACACTTTGAACTATGCTGTGGTGGCGGTATTGCTTCAGGAAGGGGAAGATGGGTTGGAGCATCCCGTGTGTTACATAGTTGCAAGTTGCTCCTCATGGAAACAAACTACCTGATATACAATAAGGAACTGTTGGTGGTGATGGAAGCCTTGCGTGAATGGCAACATCACCTGCTTTATGCCTGGCATACTTTTGTTATTTGAACAGACCACAAAGCCTTGGATTATTATCGCCAACCCAGAAAGATGAACCAGTGAAAAGCCAGATGGCATGTGGAGCTGGTCCGCTATGAATTCCGGATAGAGCACAGGCCAGGAGCTTCGAATGTTCTGGCGGACTGATTGATTTGAGATGGAGCTTTTGTGTATGAGAAGGGGGAATTGGAGGAGTTCAACACAGAGACGATGCTCTGACTGGACCAATTTGCAATGGTTGAAGAAGAAAGAGTGAGTTGGGGGAGGAAGTTCGTCAGAAGCAGAGGAGCATGGAGTTTGCATTAAGGCTGAAATCCGAGTTAATGGAGGGACAGCTGCACCGATACCATGCAGATTTCATAAAGAGGATTGGTGTGTTATACCATAAGTCACATGTATGGGTGTCAAACCCATCATTATGATGTAAGGTAATATAGTCATCTCAACCATCCATTGGTGGGTCACCTGGGAGTGGGGAAGACAATGAAATTGGTACAGCGGGAGCATTCGTGGCCAGGCCTCCATAAGGATGTCAAGAAGTACGTGAAGGAGTGTCTGGTATGCGCAAATTTAAAGCCATCAAGAAATCACCATCAGGTAAGTTGAATCCACTGCTGATACCGCAGGACCCTTGGAGTTTAATCAGTGTCAATTTCATAGTGGGACTTCCAAAGGTGCAGGGGAAGGACACCATTATGGTGGTCATAGATAAGATTACCAAAAATGCTGAGTTCTTCCCATGCAATGGGAGTTTTTGGTGAGAGATGCGGCAAGGGTTTTCATCAATGAAGTGTTTTTCCATCATGGATTAACTGAGGAGATCATTTTGGACCGTGGCCCTTATCTTTTTCAAATTTCTGGTCAAGTCTACTAGGAAGTTTGGGATTTAGGCCAGGTCGGTCCTCAGCATAACATCCACAATCTGATGGTCAAACGGAGAGGGTGAACCAGATACTCAAACAGTATCTGCAGTGTTATGTGTCTGATTGACAGGATGATTGGGTATTATGGGTCTGTATGGCCCAGTTTGCTTACAACAACCATTCTCAATTTTTTACAGGAATGTCACCATTTTTTGGAAATCATGGACTCAACCCTAAATTGAATGGGGTTTCTGCGGGCAGCATATGTCAAGGGGTGGATTAAATGATACATACCATGTTGGAAATCAGAAAGATGCTATGGGGAAACTTGGAGCAGGTGATAGCTTGGCAGAAGTGGCAGGCAGATTGGTGGAGAGTTCCGGACCTGGCGTTTGAACCTGGGGACTGGGTATTGGTAGCAGCCAAAAACTATGCCATCCCAGTTAAGAGTCGCAAGTTGGGTCCAAAGCTTTTAGGCCTGTACTGGATCATCAGAGCTATAAATCAGGTCGCCTTTGAGTTGAGTTTGCCACTGGGTTCCAGAGCCCATCTGGTGATTCACGCTTCCCAGCTACAGGCTTTTGGGGGTGAGGGGCCAGAGTGCCCCAGTCCACTGAATCCTAGAGAAGGGGAGATACCAGAATACGAGGTGGAACTGATACTGGATGCCAAGTGGGTGAGAGGCTGACAGCAACTGCTGGTGAAGTGGAAGGGCTATCCAGTAGAGGAGGCAACATGGCAAATGATGGAGGACTGTGCGCGGTGCCCAGAGAAGCTTGGAGTTCTGGTCTTCACAGGGGGGTGATGTAACGGATCAGGAGGCACCTGATCCGTACATTGGTTTGGATTGTGTGGAGTTTGATCCAAATGTGGCCCTGATTCAATGGGCATCGAACTTGGTAAGTTTGGAACTGGAAGAAATTGTATCCCAAATCTGAATCACCTCCACGGAATGATGACGGGCTTATGTGGGGTGTGGATGGTGATCCAGTGTGATGGTGAATCTTTGCTAATGATGTGGTTGTCTGGGCTTAAAAGAGTCTAATTAAAAAGAAAGCTTATTCAATATTTGCAATGCACTATTTAAGGGAAGATGTTGCCGCGCTGTAGGGCGGTTGCATCTTCTATAAGGAATTCGAAAATAAAGAATATTAGCTGGCTCAGAAAACACTAATTTTATTTTAGTAAAATAATTGGATCAGGTTGAGGTTATGAGCTCTACTAGTGAGCTTGGTGTGGCGTTGGCATCGCTCTTGGCCCTTTCCCGATCCCAGATCCTGCTACTGATGTGCAGCGTCATGAGAACAGTGGTATGAAAATATTTGGCAATGACGAGACATGGCAGTCAGGTTTGGGGATGGGCCTCAGCAGGCCTGTACATAGTATTGTCAGTAACATGGCTCTCACTGCCCAATTTGTTCGTTGCATATTAGCGCAAACCCGCCCATTACACTGATATGTCAATATGCACGCTAGAACTTTTCTATGGTCTTTCCAGGACTCATACTACCAGTCATGTATGCTTGGCCAGTCCTTATGTGAGATTACTAGAAACAGTATCCAATCCCAAAGAAATAAGGTTAGTGATTGTCCTGAACAACTCTTGACTAATCCTTCCTCTATCATCAATTACTGAGTTAGACTTCAAAACTCTCCTGGATTTGGCTCCATTTGCAGATTTTCCTACCATTATCATCTAACCTCCTGAAGCAATGCCCTCCACTCTTAATTGATTGTTCCTCACCAGATCAGACTTGCTTCCAGAGTTCCTTTTCCAACTTAGCCATTATTACAAGCTAGCTTTTTCACAACTGAACTAGCCATCAGAAACAGTGAACATTTAAAAAAATTTCCTATGCAGAATTAAAGGCAAAAGTAACTGAGGCTTTTTATATAGCTCTTAACCTCTCCAATTTTGAAAACATCCTAGATTGAGATGTTGCAGCCTATGCTCTTTGCTTTGCTGTCCAAGTTCTTTGACGTTGGGCTAAAAGCTTCCAGCCTCTACTGGCTTTCAACGCATATTCTTCTTTCGCTTCCAAGAAGCTTGAAGTCATTGTATGCAGGATGCCACCTGCTCCTTGAACAACCAACTCGCTTCTGGTGCATCCCATCAGTATCTTCCACTGATGGCTTTAATAGGGGCATGATTTGGTAACCCCCAACTAGTAACCCTTGCTTGATGCTGGCCCATATGTCCAACGTTCTTTACAAAGCCCATCAGCAAGACTCTTGACCAATCTTCCCGCTCTAGTGCTATATTGGGATTACTCTGAGTTATTAACAAACTGCTTCTTCTTGTTAGGTTGCTCCCTCCCCAATTTGGGGTATCACGTTTGGCATGTTCCAACATTTCCATCTCCCTACCCATAGTCGCTTTCTTGCAGTGATCATCATCTGCTCAAAAATTTGGTTGGGTAGATCTAGCCCTCACTAGCATCTGATCTCACATAGATTTTGATGGTTTGTTTAGTCCTACTGCAATCCATCCTCCCTCCCTTAAGAGGCGACATAGGCAGAATCATCCCCAAAGTTGATTTTGAATTTTAAATTTATTGCGGGGAAGGCCGACCATGGGACAGACACTTCCAAATATGACTCAGGAAAGATAAACTTAGTACCAGGGGGGCACCCCAGAGAAGCGATGCTATCTCTTGTTGCCAGCGGGAACGCCACTTATGGGGAGGGGAGGGAACGTGTGAAGGGGCCGTAGCCACTATTGAGCACGTGTGGAGGAAGGGGTCTGATTTGATGAACCAGACTGGGAACCAGGAGGAGACCAGCTGTCGGCGACGCAGTGGGAGATATCCAAACATCCACGCTTGAAAGTGGTCCTCCAAATGAGACCAGAATCTGTGGACAGCTTCTGGGAGGGTGGGGATGGAGCCAGCGATGGCATCCAAGACAATCGTGTGGATAGTCCACATGGCAATTGCAACCACCAGAGCGCGGAGGGAGGGTGGAAGGGGGGAGGCCATTGATGAAGCAAACATATCTCTTGACAGACTGAAGGGATGCGTTTGATCCTGGCCTATCAGACGTTGGACTTCGCGCCATATCACTTTAGAGGTGGGGCACTTCTCCAGGCGGTGGAACAGCGTTCCATACTGGCCACACACGACACAGGATGAGTGTAAAGCGTTAGAGCGCTCAGCTGTACGATACACCCGCCTCAGGCAGCGCCACACATTGGAGCGGACTTGAGGCTGCAACAGAGGATGGTGTGCATATTTCCAGATAGTCTTTTGGGTCTCAGTGGAATAAGGGACGTCCATCATGTCCAGGTAGTCCACCCTGGATAGGACATGGGGTCGAATGATCATCCCCAAAGTTGATGATAACTAATAAAAATAAAAATTACAAAAATATATATTTTTTCGATATTTTTATTAATTTTTTACTTTTTTCTTCTTTTTTTCCATGGGACTTGACCTTTTCTCAGCTCAGTGGTCAATCTTATTGTTTTTATTCCCCCAAACTGGTCTTATATCTACTTAGATCTACCAATTTTCTATGGTTTAGAGATCTTATTTTGTTAAAGCTCAACTGTTTTGTTTGGTTCAGCAGTCCTTTTTTGGACTTAACCAAGTCATTAGGACATAACCAACTTAATGGTTCAGCAGTTTTCTGGGAAACTCTTTTTCATTATTTTTTCCATCAATCCATTGATTTAGATTGTTAGCATGGACTCAATTTACTTTTCTTCCATTTAAGAAGTTGTTTATGGATTAGGCATCCATTGCCATCTTGGAAATAATCTCAAACGGAACTGATCACAACACATCCAGCTTGTTTCTTCTCCTGAAACCATGCATATTGCAATAGGTAACGTTTTCGCCTATTCAGTATTCTTATAAGGCTAACAAGTCCTTATCATCCATCATTTTTGCTCAAATCCTTTTCTTTAAAGTCATGTCAAATGCTTTCTATTGCATTTCAATCAGGATATTTGTCAATCAGTCCAGGTACTGCTTGGCACTCATACCTGATTTTGGTTTCACCACCAAATATAAGATTGGCGGCAATGCATCCTTCCTTCCATATAGCAACTCATACGGAGTTTTTATTGTTGCTATATGATGATTTATATTGTAGGCAAACATCACCAAACTAAGGTACGTCCCCCACATGGAAGTTCTTTAGACCAGCTTCCTCAGCATCAAGGCCAGCAACCCACTGACTCATTCTACCAGTTCATTTGTCTCCAGCTGGTAGGATAAAGACATGAATAATCTGATCCCCATTATTTCATTTAATTGCGGGATTAATGAGATGTGAAATTTGTTCCATTGTCATTCAGCAGGTTCTGCAGGCATCCATGTCAGTATACTACTTGATCTAGGATAAACTTCGCAGTGCTGGTATCATCTACTTTCACCAGGGCCTTTATCTCAACCCATCTCATTAGATGTCATCGCAACTATGATTTACTTGAAAACCCCTGTGCTCATCATTAGTGGTCCTATCACGTCAATGGACACTGTATTACAGGTGAATCCAAGACAAACCAGTTGGTATCCAGTCATGTTCTTGTGCGTCTTGTGCAACTGGCACTACGCACAGCAAGCCAGATAGTCCGCTACATTATAGTTTATGAACTCTCACTAGTAATACTGGCAAATATGATTGGTCATTTTCCTCAGGACTCTATGCCTGACAACCTTATAAGCGGCTTTAAAAATAGCCACTCGTTCTGACAGCTTTGGGGATAGTAATCGCTTCCCATTGATTGTCTTGAAAACTTGTACTTCCATGGTCTCAGTGTTTTCCATTGCCTTTTAAAGTACACCTTGGATTTCTCAGGGCTTATTCCTGATTTCTCAATCAAACAATCTCTGTAATATTTCATCCGCTTGCTGGTATACCACCTGGACCATTGGTAACTGCAATAAGCTATCCACATTATAATGAGAAGATTCAGCTCAATGGATTATCACATAATTGTAATCCTGTAGCTTTAGTGCCCATTGGTCCAGTCATCCTTCTTGCTCTCATAAATGTGTAGCCAATGCAACTAGGAGTGGTCCGTCACCACTTTTAAGTGCATTTAATGGACATACACCTGAAACTGTCTACAGGCATAAATAACCGCAAGACATTCATGCTCAGTCACGGTGTAATTACTCTCATTGGCTAAGCGTGTCCATCTCGCATATGCCACTTAAAGTTCATCCCCAAGTTTATCTACTTGGCTCAGTATGGCACTAATTGCTACTAATATAGAATCAGATTGTATTATAATTTTTTAATTAATTAATTTGGATAATTCAAAATTAGAGAATCTATTAAATACTGGCGTAATTCATCAAAAGATTTCTGGGCCTCTTCAATCCAAACAAATTCATTTTTTTTATCTTTCATAAAATGGAAGAGGGGCTTGGTGATTCTTGCAAAATCCTAAATGAATCTTCTATAAATTTTAAAAAATTCGAGAATCACTTACTTAGAAATTGTTATCATGCACATCTATTTGAGCCAAAGTTCCAATGGTTGATCCTTGATAGTACCTGTAGTTTACGGTATTCAGACTGTTTTAAAAACTCACTAGGCCTATTAAATTCACCTCACCTTTAACAGCCAATTTCAGGCGTAATTTTTCCTTTGTATTTAGGAACTTTTTCTAAGGCAGGACTTAATACAAACTGGGGATTTGGTCCTTCCAGTTTGTCAAAACTTCTCCAAGGTTAGTATTTAGGATAAAACCCAGGAAAAAATAAAATAAATACAGCTTTTATTTTAGCTATTTATTAGATAATGTTTGTTAGGCCAGGCGCCGGTATTTATACCTCTAGGGCATCTACTGGCCACATTTCAGCACAAATTTCAACAGATATCTTAACATTTCAGTTTGGCCTATGACTAAAACCTTTTCTTAGTTTATTAGTGGCTTCTACTCTCAAAATCGGGAGGCTTTCATATACAAAAATTATGATAAAAGCATTCAAAATTGACCTGGGATCTTCTGTTTTTAATTTCTAATACTTTTGATGAAATACACCTTCTGTGAAATTTTGGCATCAATTCAAGTAAATGACGCACCCCTAATCAGGACGTCAGAAGGCCTCTTTCTTGATAGAACTAGGTAGCCCCTTTTGGGCAGTCTACGAAAGTGTTATAATGCCAATTACGCGGATTGAAATATGAATTTCGCCCTAAGGCAGAAAATTGATTACGTCTTTCTTTTTTTTTTTTTTTTTTTTAGTACTAGATGGTTGATTACGTCTTTCATTCATTTGAAATCCACGGGATTTTCAGATGTTAACTTCAGGTCGTCCCAAATTATTTTGTATATAGTTAATTTGATTGTATTCCCAATAATTGGGACTAATTGCCAAGATTTGATGCATAGGAAATCAGCCATAATATGCGAGCATATTCAGGCTGAGCACTCTGCTTAAATACTTGATCAAATTATCATTGAGATATTCAGCCCAAATTGTATGATTGCAATAGGCTTTGAGGTAAGAATATAGGTATTAGCTCAAGAGTTGAAAGGGTAATCAGCCTGATCTGATGGTTGTCAAAGGCTTATTTTCAAGTCAACTACCAGAATCTGACAATAGTATTCAACCTTTTCAAGAAACATTTGGATATCTCAGACACTCTTTGTTACAACCATTTGCTCTATGGCTTCATTCTTCTAGCTTGTGGCTGCAGTCCACTAGATTTGATTACTAATCCCATATGTTCTAACTCTTTCTTGAAGATGTGTCACTTCCTCAGCTTAATCTTTAGTTTGGCCGGGGATAGTCGCTTAAACTCCTTCTCCAAGTGGTACAAATGGTCAGTTAAAGTTCTACTGAACACATATATATCATTCAAGTACACCAGGACGCATGACAACTTCAAGTCATTTAGTATGGCGTCCATGGCCCTTTGGAATGTCGCAGGTGCATTGCATAGATTCTAAGGCATCCTCATTAATTGATAAAACCCCTGCGCGTTAATAAACACTTCTCTTGGTATTCTCTTAGCAAATTGATTTGCCAATAATCCAATATTAGATTCATTGAAGAGAAGACTTCGCTTCTCCAAAACCAATTTAACACATCATCAATTCATGGTAGTGGATATGAATCCTTCATCATAATCTTGTTCAGCTTCCAATAATTGATTACCACCCAATTAGAGCCATCTTTCTTCTTTATGATAAGGGTAGGGCTCGCCCAGGGACTTGATGACAGAACTAGAAGCCCATGATTCACTAATTTGCTGATTTATTCCTCTACTACTGCTTTGGCTGCCTTCAACTATCAAATTGGTCTCATTCTTATTGGCTAATTTTCACTGGTATTGTCCTTGTGGATTACATCCCTTGCTCATCCCAAATCATAGTTGTCCTGGGCAAATACCTCCCAACGCTCGTTGAATAATTCAAGCACATTCCTCATGCTGTCTGTCCATCGGATCAGCGAATTTCTTTTGATCAACCAATATATTGATACTTTCAGTTACCCCTGCCAGCAATCCCATTTTTTCAAGGGTCCTAAAATCGCGGAATTTCCTCAATCCAGCATCAGGATTTGATGAACAAATGCAACAATCTGATTTTTCTCAATCTTTATCAGTTTTTTTCTCAAATTCGTCAGGAGAACTTAAATTTATCCATGGCCTGGAAAAATTCTTCTAGGAGCCACCCAAGGCTCTAATATGGACTTCTACCAGGGGCATCTGACTTCCCCATACAGCAGCTCTGGTATCTTTAATGTCTATCCCATGTCAACTATTATCTGTGATCCCAGCAGTATGTTTCTCGCAATCTTAATTCTCAACAGTTTTCCTCAATTTTCTAGGATTTCCGTTGGCATCTCTCATCACTTCCAGCCAACTAGTTGGTATCAAATTGGGACAATGTCATCATTGTAGATCAGGTTGATGAAATTATTTCTCCTAGTCAGTGGAGCTTCCGTCTTTCTGATAAACCAAAGGTAATGTCAGACCCAATATGGTCAATTTACTATCCTCAAAGTTACATTTAACTCCATATTTTTGTAAAAACTCCATCCTGATCAGAATATCATAGTTTCATTTGGCCAAAACTATTGCTGGAAAGAATACCACTAAGGATCCAAATTGAAATGGTAAACACTATATGCTCCACAGGAGATGGTTGTATTCAGCTTGGCGTCCCATAACTTTCTTGTGTTCTAAATTGGGTGAGATCTTCATCCTCTTCAGATTAGTCAAAACAATGTTGATGGGCTCTCCACTGTCAACTATACCCTCACCTGTACTCGATTAA
This sequence comes from Massospora cicadina, assembly GCA_022478985.1. Classification (NCBI taxonomy): domain Eukaryota; kingdom Fungi; phylum Entomophthoromycota; class Entomophthoromycetes; order Entomophthorales; family Entomophthoraceae; genus Massospora; species Massospora cicadina. The sequence goes on along the minus strand of JAKSZP010007996.1, from coordinate 85,977 downwards.
CTAGTATATCTATATACATACACTCAAAGTATTGTAAAATAGTATTTACTGAGTGTATAATGGCTTTATATGCTGAATAAAATGTGTGAATTGTTTGCACCAATATATCAGGAAATGATTCCTTTGTAACGCTAAGGGGGATTGACAGGTTTGCCCATCTAATATGACTACAGTCAATTCTTTTGGATTATCTGCATCTCAAATCTTGTCCGCCAGTTTTCATGCGTACAGCTGAGCAACTTCCTTAATTATTTCAGGGTTGATCCCCTTTGCTCCAGATATTATTACCGCATTCACATTTAAATTGACCACTTGATATAGCTGATCCTGCATGTCATCATTGATGAAAAGATCAATAGTCAATTTCTTCATGCAAGATATTGGGTGGAACAGGTTCTTCCGCAGCTCTAGACTGTTTTACATCTAGGCCATTAGCCCTTTTTCTGGCTCCTGTGTGGGTTTATACCCTTTCACTTGGACAACATTAATCTGATCTTTAGGTTTCTTGCAATGCACAGCAGAATGTCCTTTTCCTCTGCACTGGTAACAGATTTTTCCTTCTTTATAATCCAATTAAACTTTTCAGGCTTATTTTCCTGGCACGGTTCAATTATTCAACTCCTTAGTGCCCTCGATCCCCTTTGTGGTTTTCAAATTTCATAATGAAATTTATTTTGAAACTTATATTTAGAGCATCAAAGGTAGTTCCCAATATTTTCAAATGATCCACCATCTGAGAGGTGGAAATCTCTGTTGCAAACATGGAAGACATCATTTAATGCAAATTTGCAATAGGGTCAAAGGGCTGCTTGTAGTGCAATCTGGACATCAAAATTATACGGCACTTTCACTCTAACTAAAATATGCAATTCATGGTAGAAAGATCGGCGAAACCTGCTAAGGGTTTGTCCTTCTTAAATTGAATTCCCATGAATTCTTGTTTGCACTTTGAAATGCGTGTGGGACTTCCAAATTCCTTCATATTGCTGCCTTGGCCTCTGAGTATGACCAGCTATCTTCCTCTTGATGGTGTAATACTAGGTTCTGACTATTGGTTTCCAGGAAATTTTATCACTATCAAAGCCAGTTGACAAATGCCATATCCAAATATTGTCATATCACATAATCAGAAAAACGCAGGGGCATTATCCCACTGGAAAATAGGAAAATTCGGTGTTTCTTTAAATTCCTCCAAAGTTTCTCTAGCCACCTCTCTTGGTTCAGCTACTCAACTAACTTGAAGAGTAAATTTTGTGAATCATCTCCAAAATGGTTGTGAAAGCGGGTGGCATAGTTCTTTGGGTAGTCATATTTCCCACTGGAGTCCGTAGAGTTTTTTCTTTGGCGTTAGTCGCTTCATGTGGCTCACAACATCATTTGTGAGTCTTCAAATCCTTGACTTGCTTAAACAGTCGATCTATAACTGCACTTAATGATCTTAAATATATGCGATCCTCTTAATTCTCTGTTTTCAAGAATAAGACATCTTAAACTAAATCTCCTTCCTTTTTTTCAATGATGTTACTTTTCCAAGTAATTCATTGCCAAAACTAGTGACAGTTTTGACCCCTTCCTCGATTTGGTAACTCTCATCTCCAAGGCAGAGAGATTTTCAATTATCTGCAGAATTCAAAGCATTCTAGTTGACCGTTGGTAACTCTGTCTAGAGTTTTCTTATTAAATCCTTATATTACATCATCTCCTAGTATCTTACTCAACTACACCCCTGTAATGGGCACCAATTGTTAGATTTATGGGCTTTGTTGATTGTTCATGGCTGATAACCCCTGAATTGATTAACTGCACAAGTTTGGCTTTCTGAAATTCGCTGCATTGTCTGATAAATATATATAGTTAATTGATAATAATATGAAGACTATTATCCATAGTTGAATAAAGCACTAGTATTGAGTCCAACGCTTGACCAGTATTTCTCCTAAAAATACCTAAGATATCCACAATAGGGATTTGTTCACTTAACCACCTAACTTGATCCACGCTCAGATCCTCATTTACAGCTTCTCTCTGGTGACACACAGTAGGCAGCAATTCTCTTCTTAGCTCAGCTTCTCTTCTCTGGATCCACGCTTAAATCCTTACTCTTTATCCTAAAAAGTCATTAATTAAAGCACACAGCTTAATTTCCTTGAAGAAGAATAGTTATAATAACAAATTCTGGTAATTACTTTGGTGTTTAATCTGGTAATTGTTTTATTGTTAAGTGAATTCTTAGGGTCTTTTAAAGTATGAATTCAGCGCCCAGCCCTTGGTTGGCACCTCATTGATGAAATGGCAGCCGTTGCTGTTGAAAAACTATCATCATTTCATCAGCGATGGTCTTCCCCATCCTGGCTAGGATTCCATCATCAGACATCCTCAAACCTAAAGTAGAATGAGTTGGAAAATGTGTCCCTAACTTTTTTCCTTTCAATACCAGCAAACCAACCATATTTGGCAAGTGACCTGCTTAGGAAATGGGACTTGCCACCTATTAAGGCAGGTCATAAACCAACTGATCGATTTTCTAGTTGCAGGCGGCATCATTCGCCTCTCAACTTGAATTCTTAAATTCCTAATTGGTTGTTGATGAAACCTTATCAATCCCAATTGTTACACCTGATAGTTAATCATTGATCAAATATCAGATGCACCCATTTTGTTGGCAACTATTCCTGATGAGATCTTAAGAATTTTACCAGATTAATCCCCTAAGAGGATTCAAACAGGAGAATTACCAAAAAACCTCCAAACATTATTACCCTGAAATTAAGGTCAACCAATATCCAATTCATTTCGCTATAGGGAATTATCCCCTAGCGACCCCTGGTAATCTAGTCAGATGAGAATATGGGCAAAACCTCAACACCAAATCACCATTTCTAAGGGCGCCAGAGAGCAGAAGACTGATGTAAGCCTTGGGGAACAACCTATGCAGTTAAATTAGGAGAAATTACCCTTTCAGATAAAAAATTGAAAGAAGTTGGCGGCCATTCCTCTTGTCACCCTGAGCGGTTTACCCATGTGGTAGATGAGAGGTGGGTAACGGTATATCCACAGTGGTGTTAACCTTTTTTGCTTATGCATACCACCAAAGATTTGGTATTAAATTTCAGAAGGTGTGTAAGGAGGTGGCAGTGGGTAGATGCCATCACCAGCAGAATGCAAATTGCCCATTTACCCAAGAGGTGACCTCCTGAAGGTCAAGTTCCACTGGGAAAGTTGAGTTAAATTCTGCTGAAAAATAAAGTAACCAAGTTAGTTTCATGCTTGAAAATCCCCATCTAATGATTATTACTGGGAGTTTTTCAACTGAGCCTGTCCCTGACAATTATGGGCGTGGTCAACCCTTCCCTACCCAATGGAGCTGGCCATATGTAGCCTTTCCATTGGCGCAACATGCCATTCGATAGTGGCGTCATTACCATCATGAAAAGTGTCAGGACATGGGGGAGCAACTCTTAACTGGCCCATTATTAAATCAGGGCTCCAAAGCCCCCCACGAGCTAGTAGGCCTTAAAGGCTCTAAAATGCTAAAATATGAAAAGAGATAGGTGTGAAACGGTGCTTTATTTGAATAAGGCCTCAAAGTATTTATAGACCTTGAGGCTAGAAGTGGGTTAACGAAGGGGAGGATTCAGGATAGAGAAATTCACAGTACTGCTTACTATCCACGAGTTAGACAACTATTACTATTAATAAAAAGGGGAGTGGGATCATCCTTGGAATAATTCTCCAATGAGTTCTGAAAGAGTTAATTATTTTGGGTTCAGCTTTGGATGGTAATTCCATATAGCCCAATTGAAGGCTCAACTTCCTTGGCATTAGTCGCCGGTATCAATAAAAAGAATATTTAGTTTTATTGGTGTCAATCCCCAATACTTGAGTTGGGCTCAACCCAAGTTAATGAGGAGCCTGACTTGGCATTTTTTTATAAGGGAGTCACAACCCCCAATGTCAGGGCTTCCCCCAATAAAGGGAGAATCCTGAAAATAAGCATGATCTCAGAGGAATAATACTCTCACTAACAAATTTGAGTTCAATCTGAACAGCAAGTTGGATCTGATTCAGTATCAGAAATTTTAAAGTTATTATCCACCAGGTATGAATCACAAAATATACTCACGGTAGTGCACATAGCTCAGTTCCCCATTTAGAGAGCATACAGGGCTGCAGTACCCAACAGGAACCACTGTCGCTCCATTTTTTTACTTTCTGCCATCTTGGTTTACAATTAAACCTCTTTAAAAACATTCAAATTTATTTGTGAATTAGAGAGTTACGTTAAACGTCTAGTGGTGATGATTTCCTATTCTGGAAAAACCTGCCTAGTCCTTGTGTCTTCCTTTTACATTTCTCATTCATCCTTATATTTGGCTATAACTAAGGTATTCTTAATGAAGTACTGGGTGTTCACTCACTTAGAGTTCCAGGACAGTCTTATTATTATAGCATGCTCATGACATGATGGAGCGACCCCTGGTTTGTCTTTCTCCATCCTTTGTGGTACAAGGGGTACTGCTTTAACTTTGGGTCATGAACGGAAAACTAGTTCTTTTTTGATCACAGTTATTATCCCAAAGTTAAGAGGTACCCCTTAACCCAACCAGCAAAGAGGAATCCTTCCGCCCTGCGGGTGGAAGAGTTGGGTCCTTATTTCTTTCCACGCCTAGGCCAACCTGGACAGGTTGCAAGCGTGGGGGTGTTGTTTTAGAAGTCACATCCCCACCTCCAGAAACGCTGTTATGTGCTCAGGTGAGAGCATTCAGATGGCCAATCCGGATGCTCTAAAGGAGCCATTGTATGTGAATCTCTAGTTCTCATGTTGTCCACACCAGAAGCAGAAAGATTCAGTTACATTCAGATGGTGGATACCATAGCGACTTCTCCTGAGGACAGCCCAGGGGATGATTCAGTAAATATCCCTTATTTCCAAAAGGTGTATCTCTTTTTGGCCTTGAAACAAGATCATGCTCACTTTCAGTCAATAGTTAAGATTCATTTGGGCGCCACGTTATCTCCATTGAGGCTCTCTTGAACATGGGCGATACTGGGAACTTTATGAGTTTGCAGGCCACTCAGGCATTGGATCTCAATCTGGACGTAAAAGCCTCACTTCTAATTGCGTCATCAGCTGCGATGCCCTGTTACCCAGTAAGAAATCCAGTATCTTTTTTAGTACATGGATTTCTCTGCTGCAATTGGTTCACCTCTGTGACAAATCTTTTATTCCATGTCATCCTGGGGGTTGGTTGGTAGTGGCTGCAAAAGGTTTGTATTGACCTGGGGCCCAACCTTCTGTAGTTCAAGAATCCCCACGTAATGGGTGAAAACCCATTTATCAATACCTTCTCTCCTATGAGAGAAGTAAGGTCAGTTGTGTCAACCCCTTCCTCTGCGTATTTCCAGCGGATTTTACCACTAGCTTAGCCCAGTACAGGGACATTTTTAATATGGAAAAGGCTGATAATCTTAGCATCAGTTCTGAGTATGATTTGTCTTTCTAGCTGAATGTCAATGCAATCATTATTCATTGTCCACCTTATTCTTATACAGAGCAGGAGGACATGACCCTGGACTTGTGTTTGAAAGAGATGCTTAAAAATGGTAGGTGTTTAAGGGGGCCTCTCCTATCGCGTGTCCCATAGTTTTCGCCCAAAAGTCCAATGGGACGTTATTCTCCTGCGTGGACTATGGGTATTCAAATAAAATTACTGCTCTTGATCCCTACCCCCTTACACTTGATCAGACAATTAGCCAGGTATTTGCTAAATCCCAGGTGTCTCAAAGCTTGTTCTCATGAATGCGTTGAACCAGGTTTGGGAGGTGGAAGGTCAAGAGTGGCTTACGGCAGTTTTTTTCAGGAGAGGGAACTTCCAATTCCGCTTAATGCCTTTTGGCTTAATAAACTTCCCAGCTACATTCTAGCAGATGGTTGAAAATGTGCTTGGTAACCTTCAGTTCACTTGTGTGGTGGCACATATTAATAATAACATAATACATTCCCCCACACCTGAGCAGTACACTTAAGGCCTGGATGTGGTGTTGGCGTTACTGCACAAAAATAACTCTACGTGAACCTTCCAAATGCGAGATCTTCATGGAGGAGGTTATTTTTCTGGGTAACTTGGCTTTGGAGGATGGCTATAAACTCCACCCAGTAAGCTCAAGGCAATCTTAATGTACCCCACCCCTACCACCCAGAAGCAGTTGCAGAGTTTCCTGGGTACAAAAATATTATTAAAAGATTCTCCCATGCTCTTTCGCTGCTGGTTGCCCCAATGCATCCCTTGACGGGGAAGAATGTTCCATTCCATTAGATGAAGGAGTGCCAACGTTCATTTGTCACCATTAAGGTGGTGTTTGTGTCACCACCCATCCTTCGTCTGGATAACCCCACCAAGACTTTTAATGTAGCATGTGACACCTAATCAGCTGCTGTGGGAGAGGTACTGTTATTAAGAACATGATATAGTGAAACACTCAGTCACATATTCTTCAAGCAAATTTATTGCATCCAAGCAATCCTAGCCATTTATGATAGAGAGTTGGCCGCAGTAGCCTCGTTGCTGACTCACTAACAGTAACTTTTTCAGTGGGCACAACATGAGGTGATCGTCTGGACAGATCATCAGGCACTGATGTACTTTTAGAACCTCAGAAGTTGAATTACACTAATAAGCTCAGATGTACAGGACTTGTGCAGTTTTGGTTATAAGTGTGAGTTTTTAAAGGGTGCCTTAGATATTTTCCCCAATCTGCCGAGTCACAATCATTCCATGAGTCTGAAGGAGGAATAGATGCAGGAGTTGACTATGGTGAACCATTCCACCCAGATTCGCACAATTATTCCTCCTTCAGTTTTGAGGGCTGTCTGGCCGCTGGAGATGCCATTAGGTATCTTGGGTGCTGATGGATCAAACATGTGTAGATGGGCTGGAGCTGTGAGCCCAGTTGGATGCCCCTTGTCCCAAACATACCCATTTCTCAGTAATGGAAACTCAGCTTATGTTCTGTGACTTAGTTGGGATGCTTCCCCAGCTCTAGGATGATGACATACAACCTCATCATGATACCGTGACAGTGGGACATCCAGAGGCACATAAAGTGCCTCAATCTGATAAATGAGCTTTCACTTGGCTTGGCATCTCCAAGGATATTCTGGTGTGGATCACCAGTTGCGTGACATGTGTGCGATCTAAGTCAGATTAAACAGTGAAGAATGGCCTTCTGAATCCCCTGCAGCAGGCTTAAAGCCCAAGGACTTTGGTGCCCATCAACTTCATTGCTGAGCTCCACATTTCAACAAGTTTGATGTGATTATGGTGCTATTAAACTGCTTTAAAAAATTCTCCCTTTTTATTCCTTGTATGTCCACTGTCAGGGACTGGAATCTCTATAACCCAGTCTGGCATAGCAACTCGTGGACTTGCCATGCCTGAGCTAAGAGTCCAGTATAACAAGGGAAGGATGCGGATAAAGAATATAATGACTGTGAATATAGGTCTGTTGGGCCCTAATATGGGTTTTAGAGCTTCAGCTAGACCAACCCCTGTTAGGGCCAGGATACCAGTGATAGTGGGTAATTGTGAAATTGTGTTAAAGGAAATATTTTGTCTTTCAGAATTATGTGATTGATATAAGCTTGATAATAAAAATCCTTTTACCTTACTAAGGATTGGAAACAAGTATATCAGATAAGTATATAGAAGAATTTTAACTTTATTGACTTCAAGAAATGATTTTAGAAATATTCAGCTTATATTCACTTTTCAGACTAATTAAACTAGCTTTTGAACTTACTTGATTCTTATCTTGCTTTAGATTCTTTAGGCTCTTCCTGTCTTAAATAACCAAAGCTTAGACTAGTAGTCAACTGCCTAGTTTGGACTACTAAGACCTGGCCCCAGGTGTTCCGATGTTTGATTCAATTTGACAGGCTTGATTCGACTTGTCTGACTTTTCTAACTCATTATTAGTTTGCTATGTGATTTTGCTATCCTCTTTGATTGTTTAAACTGATTACATATATCATATATTCCATTAATAAGAACTGATGTATCAGGGATATCTTTCATGTCAGGCTTTGCCCTGACATTCCACCATTACTTTGGAGGAGATGGCCAAGCTTTTCGTCTGCCATGTTTTCTTGATATTTGGCTTGCCCCAGGATGTAATGAGTGGTTGGGGCCACAGTTTATGGCGCATTTTTGGACTGCCATTTTGGATAATCTAAAGATCCATCCCTGACAGTATATAGCGTATCATCCCTAGTTGAGTGGGCAGTTGGAAAGGTTTAACAAGGTCCTCAAACAGTACCTCCGCTGATATGACTAAGCCAAGCAGGATACTTGATTGGCCAATCTTCCTACATTGCAAATAGCATACAACAATGTCACTCATTTATCGATGGGGTTCTAAACATATGAGGCTACTCTGAGGTATAGACCCTCATTCCTTATTTGGCCTATGTCCTTGCTCTGAAGTCCCCACTGCTGAAGAGCATATGTGAAGGATCCAGAGTACCCAATCTCATGTTTGAGAGCACTTGACAAAGGCAACAAGCTATTATAAGCAGTCACGGATTGCAAAAAGCTGCCTGCCCATGAGACTATGTGGGGTCACAGGTGATACTGATATGCGGCACTTGCAGTTGTAGGTCCTCCTGCAGAAGTTTGCGAGTAGGCATTCTGGTACTCACATGGTGGAGGAGGATCTCAGCAATGGTATCGTCCAGCTGGCCCTTCCCCTATTGGAAGCAGCACCCAGTAAGTTATGCTTCTCAGTTGTCACCTTTTCAGGGGCAAGCACTGTCTGACCCAGAACCCATGGTGATTGAAGGGTCAGAGGAGGTGGAGGTGGAGGTCATTATGGCATCACAGAAATCACGTCGCCCACTTCAATATTTAGTGGCTTGGAAAGGGTTTCCTTACTATATGAACATCTGGGGAGTGCTTTTAATCGCGCAAATTGTCACGCCTTGGTGGAGGCATTTCAAAGTGCCCATCCAGATGCTCCTTGGCCCCCTCAGATAGTTGCTGATATCTTGGCAATAAAGTTACCCAAGACCCATAGGAAAGTTGCACTTGTTCAGGTTCCCAGTGGGGGTGCAACCCCAGTTCAATAAGTAAAGGGTGATAAAACTTTGGGTAACAACTCCTGCATTTATGCCAGGAGAGCATCCCCATATAAAAATGGAAAGAAGTCAGTGGCCATCCCTCTCATTACCCTGGGAGATTTAGCCCACGTTATGGATAAGAGGTATGTAATGATATAACCTTGCGGATTACACCTCTTCCATCTATGCTCACCACCAAAGAATTAGTGGGTAAATGTAAAAGGTTTCAGGAGGTGGCGGTGGGTAGAAGCCACCACTTGTGGAAGTCAAGTCGCACGCTTCCTCAAGGGGTGACCTCCATAGGTTGAGTTCTACTGGGAAAGTCAATTTAAATTCTGCTAATAAAAAAGTAACTGAGTTGGTTTCAGTCTCAAAGATCCCCATCCACCAATTTTCCCAGACAGATATTCAACTAAGCCTGTCCCTGACAGGTATAAGCATGGGCAACCCTTTCCCTACCCATTGGAGCTGGCTATATGTGGCCTGGCCATGAGCACAACTCGCCATATTAAGAGGCGTTGTCATCATTGCACAAAGCATGCTCAAGGCAGAATATATATTTTTACTAAAAAATTGAGGCCAATCTGACTGGGCAGGTCTGATCTGGTCATTATCAAACATTGTTTAGAATGATGATTCACTGGGAAAGAATCATTAAATATTCTTGTGGTAAAACATTTATCTCCAGTTCTCCATTTAACGAGCATATAGGACTCAGTCCCCAACAAATACTGCTGTCACTTCATTTTTTACTTTCCACCATCATGGTTTACAATAATTTATAAAAAACATCCAGATTTATTGTTAGTTAGAAAGTTACATTGAACATTTTGTGGCGATGAGTATTATTCTGTAAATCCCTGGCGAGTCCTTGTGGCTGCCTTTTTCATTTCTAACCATCAATATGAATAGCTGGACCTGAGGTATTCAAGCTGGGGTTCCTGGTGTTCACTCACCCGGAGTTCCAGGTCAGTCTCGTCATTTTCAGCACTCTCCATGACAACTGAGCAGCAACTTTGCGCAAAGTTTTTTACATCTTTGAGAACATTTTATCATCCAGTTTATGATAAATGTTCTTAAGCCATCCCCCTTCATTCCCTCGCAAGTGTAAAAACCTGGCACTGCTGATGGTAGAGTGCTTGATTATCTTATAATATCATCTGACATAATGAGTTAATCTCACTACATAAAAAATACTTTTAAATTTTATTTGAATTGAAAAATTCTGATCTCTTTAAAAAACCACCATATTATGGAAGGCTCTCTCTCATTAATCTATGTAAAGACAGTGGTTGTCTCTCTGGTCTTTTCCATGTTAGTGTCCATTGGTGGATAAGATCAAGTAAAACACCCCAGGAAATGTCACAACCATTTTTTATAAGAAAATGAACACACATATTTCTGTTTTGAACTGAACATTCAATAATCATATTAAATTACTTTAAGCATGATTAAATTAAAGAGAGTAACATGGCAGATTGGAATAATGAAGACCTAGAGGAATTGGAATTGACAACATGGCCAATGATCCCCACTACCAAGTGCGAGTCCAGGTAACCATAATTTCAATTCTAAACCACAAACCAGCTGGTCTGAACAGCTGCTTCCATTCAACCTAAAAAGTTTTCTATCAGTGCTAGAGACGTTTTCAGTGCCTCATCCCATTCTCAGTTTATTGGTTGTAATGAGGTTGATGTTTTCTAATTAGTATTTCCCACCTATCCCCCATAGATCCTAAATGAGTCAGCTTGCCACCCACAGCTCGCTTAACTTTTGAGGCTGACATGATGCTCAGTGGATCTTTTCTGCAAGTATTATACACTGAAACTGTCAGAAAGAGCATGATCATCCTTTTATTTAGCCGAGGTAAGCTGACCATGGGATGGATAATACTGATATATGTAATGGGATAGGGGGAGGTGAAGTGTAACAAAATTAGGCACCCCAAGTAGACGAGCTACCCCTGTTGCCAGCTGGTACTGCCAGGTATGGGAGAGTTGAGTGCGCTACTCTGAAGGAGTTTCCCCTGTTATGGAGCAGGTGTGAAGGAAAGGGTCCATATGCAGAAACCAGAAAGGGAACCATGATTCAACAAGTTGGTGTTGCTTCAGCTTCATGTATCCGTATAGCCAAGCTTGTAAGTGTTCCAGCAGATGTGGGTGAAATCTGCTGAGTGTCCCACGGATGGTGGGTAAGGTTCCCTTGAAAGCATCCAGTGTTATGGTGTGGATTGTCCACATTGCAATGGTGACTATCAGGGAGTGGAGTGTAGGTGTAAATGGGTATTCAAGTTGGAGTGCGAGGAGGTATCTGGAGATTAACAGCTCCTGGTCGTTGTGGGTTATTAACAAACGTGCAACTTTCCGCCATATGGCTCTAGATGGGGGGCATGCATCAAGGCAGTGGTGTAGGGTGCCATCCCCTCCACACACTGCGAACTCTGCATGAAAAGAGTTGGAGCAATCTGCAATTCTTTAGGCTCTTCTAAGCAACGCCAAGTGTTAGCTCTTACCTTTGGCTGGAGGAGCGAATGATGTGTTATCCTCCATATTGTCTTCTATGTTGTAAGATAATATAGGATGTCTAAAGCATCCAAGTAGTCAATTCTTGCAATGAATGGGTCCACGTCGTGTGTGTCCCTCTGGAGGTGGTCCTCAAAATTCCTTATTGTGAAGTGGGTTCTGGGCCTCCCCCTTCCCTGACTCATTCCTGTGAAAGTGACGGACCACCCCATGTGCCAAATGGTGCAGATGAGGCATTTGAAGTGTGGGGGAGTTCCATGAGGGCCTTCTGCATTGGGGCGGTTTGCAAGCTATGTGAGCAGGCTGGACGGTTTGTGTGGGAAGATAGTTTGAGCACCTGTGAAAAGTTGGCCCTCGCCTTGGACCAGTGTTGTGGGAGGTCTGGGGCTAAGACTTATTTTATCCGGGTTCCCAGTATATGGTTGTCATGGACCTCAAAGTCTATTAGGCCAATGCTAACGCTCAAGCATGGGCCAAAGAGTGTTTCTACTCGTACAGGTAGCTGGGACCCAGGCCACAACCATCCCTAGTTAAGTGCGCGGACTGAGTATATAAATGAAGTTGAGAAGAAGATTGCGTGGGTGGGGAACCACAGCATCAAAAGGATAAGTTAGTTGGCAACTGTTAATTGCCCCGTTAGCCCTGGGATCTCCCTTAGGGGAGGCGACGCAGCTGGACATCAAATGTAATAAGTTGTTCTCCATTGTCACATTGGCGTACCACATGTCTCCAGCCATACCCCAAGGTGGCGGACAGGGTTGGTTGTAGGAGATGATGCGAATGGAAGGATAAAAGGGTTGTTCCTTTGTAGGGCTGTGAGGTATGGGTGTTGTAGCCCAGTTATTAGTGTACTTTCCTAAGAGGATCATTTCCATTTTTCTTTTGTTGAGCGATGCGTTGCTCACAATGTAATATTCCTCTAGTGTATGTTCCAGTTGGCGGGCATCATTGTTGTTATCTATACCAGTTGCACATTTGTCCGCAGAATCTAGTATCTTGACTGTTGATTGGCCTTGTGCAGTTATGCTCATAAGGCGTGGGTCAGCGACGTGAAGGAGTGGATCAAAGCTGAAGTTATACAGCATTGGGATGAGATTGTCCCCTTTTTTGAGCCCTCTGTGTGGTGTGATCTTGTTAGTTAAAAAGCCAGGGCCGCATACAGCCATGGATGCGGATTATATAAGAAGCATCACCCAAGTTTAAGAATCTGGGTGGGAGTTTAAGGCGCTCAGGCATTCCTTCAGGTACAGCAAGCTAACGCGGTCGTATGCCTTCTCCTGATCTAGAATACCAGAGTTCCAGTTGCTTTGGAGTGACATATGTATGCGACGGATAGTATATTGGTCCAGATTGAACGTCCTGGTATAAACCCAAACTGATTGGGTGACAGGATGTTGGAGGCTATTGTGCCTAATCTGGTTGCTAAAAATTTTGTGAGTAGTTTTGTATCAGTGTTAGAAAGTGCAATTGGGCGCCAGTTGGCCAGGTCCAGTTTGTCACCCTTTTTGAACAGGATAATGACATAAGAGTCCTTGTAAGTCCCGGAGAACGTCCTCTGGGTGTTGATTGGGCCATTTTTTTGTTCCTGAGAGAGTAAGCACTGAAGAGGATGGCTGTACCCCTCGTTACTCAGGGCGATCTTGCTCATGTGGTAGACAAGCGCTGGGTAACAGCTCTTCCACTTTGGATCCCACCCCCAATACCCACACTCACCTCAGCAGAAATGCTACAGGGAATCAGTGAAATTTGTGCCAAGATTGCTGAAATAAAGTTGATTGGAACTAATTTGAGTGGCAATCAGCCTGATGTTCAAATTTCAGATGGTCAAAAAGGTATGAAGACCAATCTATCAGTTGGAATACCCAACGGTTTTGATTCAGTTAACATGACGATAAAAAAATCACCTCCATCCCAAAATTAATGGGGATCATCCCTGATGGGCAGGTAACAGAATCAGACACCATTGATGAGGGTTTGAAGCTCCTCACTGGCAAATTGAGTGTTGCGCCCAATGTAACGCTACTGACCAGATGAATGGCCCAGCGACTGAGCATGGGCAAGTTGGGCACTCCAAACCCGTTCCCAAATAAATGGGCCCGCCCCTATGTGGGGTGGCCCTGGGGGATTCCTGCTGCTAATCAGGCTAAATGCCATCATGCCAACTGTTGGAAACGCAGTCAAGCCTTGGTTTGGACATTTGAGGTCAAACCAAATGTGACTCAGCCTGCTATTGAATTCTTCAATGTTGGTTCCCAGTTAAATTATCTGTTCCCCATTCCTGAACAATTCTCTGGTTAGGTCAAAATTGCAGGACCTGATACCAGCTTGTTTCCCTTCTAAACTGACTACTATTTAATCAGTCACATTGCACTGAGAAAATTGTTGGTCAATTTTCTTTCCTAATTTATTCTATTAAAAACCTTCCCTAAAAATCCAGTTTTTTTTTGTTGAAAAATAAACCACTTTTTCCGCTGACCCTCACACTTCCCACAGGGTTAATGGCCATATTCATCTAGTATTCCCTTATGTGCCTGTATGAGATTCTGGCTTACCAGCAGTTATTGGGGAAATTCCTTCCCAGTTCCATATACGTCATACCAGCAGCAGTACTTTTGGCATTCTGGTCTGCCGTCCAGGCGCTTTGGCACCTAAGCTGGCAGGCTGGTCTAATTCTTACTTGCTGTTTGCCTGACATAATTAACCAACCATTATTCTTAGCCATTTCCACCTTTCTCGTAGATATTGGCGCAGCAATGGTCCCTACTTTTAAACTGAACCAGGTTGTGAAGAAGATTTTCTCTGTCCACAATAGTCCAGTTCCACTCAAAACTTTAAACTCATACTCCATAGTTGCCACAGCTATTCTGCCCATGTCATTAGGATCTGACATCCCGACTTGTAACAAGTTTACCCCCCACAAAAACCTAGTGGTTTCCCCTGACCCCACTACCATCTCTTCAGTATCATTGGATTCATCCACAACTACCAATAAAGAGAACTCCACTTACTTATTAGTACCCATTAAGATTAGTGTCAGATCCTATCAAATCTCCTTTGAGGCCCTGGTGGACACTGGAGCCGTGGGAAATTTTATGAGTGTAGAATTGGCCAGCAATTGGAATTTGCCCTGCATGCAGGCCCTTTGGTGATGTTTTTGTCATCAGCCTCCCAAGCCTCATACCTAGTTTTCCAGCCAGTTTCATTCTCAGTACACCAGTTCAACTTCTGCGACTGCTTTTCTACTATGCTGAACTTGGTGTTTCCAGTTATCTTAGGAGTGGGATGGTGGCACCGGCAACATGTCAAGATCCACCTGGAGTCTAACATTCTGTCATTCACTAACGATCAACTGGAAAGTGAATTCCCCCTAATTGACACTCTTAGAAATCTTAAAGTCGCAGTTCTATCATGTCCCTCGTTTCCCCTACAGGCATACCATCCGATTTTCCAGAAAGTTTAATGCACTATCAAAGCATTTTCAATTCTGAGAAGGCGGATAGTTTGCTCCTCACACTAGATTTGACTGTGGTTTTTTTATGATGGTGGAGTTGGTGAATATCACTGCCCGTTGTATCCTCACACAGCAGAGGAAGAAGCTGCGCTCAACACCTGGTTGGATGATATGTTGAAAGAAGGGTGGCTGTTTAAGGAGACATCGCCAGTCGCATCTCCCATAGTCTTTGCTAAAAAAGCCTATGGTTCTCTCCGCCCCTGTGTGAACTACAGACACTTAAATAAAATCACTGTTTCTGATCTCTACCCCCTGCCTTTAGAACAGACGATAAGCCAAGTAATCACTAAATCTCAGGTGTTTTCTAAGCTGGATCTCATCAATGCATTCAACCAGATTTTGGAAATGAAAGGGCAAGAATGGTTAACAGCATTTGGATGAAGTGGGGCACTTTCCAACTCTGTATAATGCCCTTTGGGCTGAAGAGTGCTTCCGCTACTTCTCAATGCATGATTGACAATGTATTGGGTGACCTCCAGTTTACCTGTGCAGTTGCATATATTGACAACATTCTGGTTCACTCTCCGACTCCCAAACAACACGCTACTGACTTGGAAGCAGTTGTGGCCGCCTTGCATAAGGCAGGCTTATTCGTCAAGCCTTCCAAGTGCGAGTTCTATAAGGTGGAGGTTACCTTACTCGGGAACCACATCCTTAAAGATGGTTATGCAATCCCTCCCAATAAGTTGGATGCTGTATGGGAATGACCAACCCCAACTACCCAGAAACAACTACAGAGTTTCTTGGGAACCATCATTTTCTTAAAGAAAGTTCTCCTCAGCACTTTCCCAGCTTGCTGCCCTGCTCCACCCCCTTACAGGGAAAAATGTACCATTTTTCTGGATGGCTGAATGCCAACAGGTGTTCAAATCATTTAAGGAGGAGTTTGTGTCCCCTCCCATTTTGAAACATGATGATCCCACCAAGCCATATATCATTGCATGCAATGCCTCATTGGTAGCCGTGGGAGCGGTGTTGCTCCAGGAGAATGATGGCTTAGAACACCCAGTCACCTATTATTCCTGAAAGTTCACCTCTATGGAGCAGTCCTGGGCCATTTATGACAAGGAGTTGGCAGCCGTTGCATGGGCATTAACTCATTAGAGGAATCTGTTACAGGGTGCTCAACATGAGTTAACGATCCACATGGACCACCAGGCTCTCTTGTACTTTCATAAGCCCCAAAAATTGGTGCATCAACAAGCCTAAACCTATCAAAATTTGTGCAGTTTTAATTTCAAATATGAGTTCATAAAAGGTGCAATCAATGTACTTCCCAATTTTCTCAGCCACAGCCCCGCCCACTGTTCCGCGGATCTGGAGGAAGTGGATCTTGTTACTGTGATTCCTGGCACCCAAATCCTGTCAATTGTTCCCCCTGTCATTTCTTCCATAGCTCTGGCCCCTGATGCTCCGTTAGTTGCTCAGGTCTTAGCCAGTCAAATGGCCTGCGCTGAGGGCGTGGAGTTGGTCGAGCAGATATTTCACCAGAAGCATAAACACTCCCCTATACTTATTGAAGGAGGGTCTTATTTATTTTTATCACACGTTTGGGTTCCCCCTCCTTCCAAACTGAGGTATTCCATGCACATCATGATCCCCCATGGTTAGTCATCCTGGGACTAAGAAATGCATCGATTTGATCAAATGGACCTACAATTGGGCGGGTTTGACAAAATAAGTTCCGGCCTGGATCGCCAACTGCGTTACTTATGCTCAGGATAAGTCATACTGCTCCAGTAGAAACGGAATTTTACACCCCTTACAGCAGGCGGAGGGTCCATGGACGTTGGTGTCCATGAACTTTAATGTTGAACTCCCCTGCTCTAACGGGTTCACAGCTGTGATGGTGGTGGTGGATTGTTTCACAAAATTTTCCCTCTTTATTCCTTGAAATTTAGCAATTATGTCAGAGGAGACTGCCCGCCTTTTTGTGCATCATGTGTCCTCAATGTTTGGTCTCCCACAGGAGATTATTTGTGACCATGGTTCACAGTTCATGGCGCGGTTTTGGAGTGAACTCTTATCTATCCTAAAAATATCCCCCTGCCATTCCACAGTGTACCATCCCCAGTCCAATGGACAGACTGAAGGAGTCAACCAAGTCCTCAAACAGTACCTGCGTTGCTATACTGCGGCCACACAGAACACCTGGGCCAATGACCTTCCCCTCGCTCAATTCGCTTATAAAAATGCAATGAATGCATCTACGGGGTTTTTGCCCTACGAAGCAACGTTGGGTTACAATCCCTCATTTTTGGTCAGACCTTGCTTGTGGCCTGAGGTCCAAGCTGCCATGGAGCACGCTGAATATATTAGGTCAACTCAATCCTTGGTGCGGGAACACCTCACCAAAGTTATTAATAACTACAAGTGGTTAACAGATTGTAAGTGGCTCCCAGGTCATGATATAACAGTGGGCTCCTATGTTATGCTCGATACCCGCCATTTACATATTCAAGCGCCTTCCCATAAATTTGCAAGTAAGAGTTCTGGACCCATTTGGTGGAAGAGGTCTTAGGTAATGGTGCGTTCCAGTTGAAGCTTCCAGATCACTGGAAACAGCATCCCATCTTCCATGTTTCCCAGCTGTCGCCTTTCAAGGGTATGGTTCCTGCAGAACCTGAACTGATCATCATTGAGGAGGCGGAAGAGGCTGAGGTGGAGAATATCCCAGCATCCTGCAGACCCACTGGTCCGTTCAATATCTCGTGGCTTGGAAAGGTTATCCAGTTTACAAGAACAGTTGGGTCAAGCGCGAAATTGTGTGAACTGTATGGAATTGGTCGAAGAGTTTTACAAATCCCACCCCAATGCTCCCCGCCCTCCCCAAAAAACTGTGATGGTAATGGTGATCAATTTACCTATGGCGCACAAGAATTTGTCTCTCGTGCAGTTTCCAGGTGGTGGGGCCCTTCCCTTGGAAAAGGAAAGGGTAATGTAAGTCCTGGGGAACGTCCTCTGGGCGTTGATCAGGCCATTTTCCCATTCCTAAGCAAGAAGGCACCAAAGAGGATGGCTGTACCCCTCCTTACTCAGGGCAATCTCACTCATGTGGTAGACGAGCGCTGGGTAACAGCTCTTCCACTTTGGATCCTGCCCCTAGTACCCACACTCACCTCAGCAGAACTGCTATGGGAAATCAGTGAAATCTGCGCCAAGATCGCTGAAATAAAATTGATTTGAACTCATTTGAGCGGCAATCAGCCCAATATTAGGATTTCAGATGGTCAAAAAGGTAAGAAGACTGATCTATCAGTCAGAATGCCTGACAGTTTTAATCTGGCTAACACGAAAATCAAAAAAATCATTCCCTCCCAAAATTGTTGGGGATCATCCTTGATGGGCAGGTAACAGCATCAGACACCATTGATGAGGGCTCAAAGCTCCCCACTGACAAATTGGGCGTTGCGCCCAATGCAACGCCACTGACTGAACAAACGGCCCAGCGACTGACCACGGTGGGTTGGGCGTCCCAAACCCATTTCCAATCAAATGGGCCTGCCCCTATTTGGGGTGGCCCAGGGGGATTCCCGCTGCTTGTTGAGCTAAATGCTGTTGCGCCAACCATCAGAAACGCAGTTGAGCCTCAGTTTCGGACATTTGAGGTCAAACCAACAGCAACTTGGCCTGCTGCCAAATTCTTCAATGTCAGTTCCCAGTTAAATTATCTGTTCCCCATTCCCAAACAATCGCCAGTTAGGTTGAACTTGCAGGACCTGATCGTGACTTGTTTCCCCTATAAATTGACTACTATTTAATCAGTCATTCTGTACTGAGAAAATTGTTGGTTGTTTTTTTCCCTAAATTTTTCTATTAAAAACCTTCCCTAAAAATCCAGTTTTTATGTTGAAAAATAAACTACTTCTTCCGCTGACCCTCACACTCCCCATGGGGTTAATGGCCATACTTGTCTGGTATTCCCTTATGTGCCCTTATGAGATTCTGGCTAAATGGCAGTTGTTGGGGAAATTACTTCCCAGTTCTACATCCATTATACCAGCAGAAGTGTCTTAGGCATTCTGGTATGCCGTCTCAGCGCTTTGGCACCTAGGCTGGCAAGGTGGTCTAATTCTTACTTGCTGCTCGCCTGACACCTTCTGACACTATAAAAGGGGCCAGTCTCCACGGTGTGGATATATTAAATTAGAAATGGCCTGGGGAGGAGCCTCTGATGGCTTCCCCAGATTAAGCCGATGATGTGGGGCAATATAACCGCCTGAACTCGTGGTATTTGTCTGAGTTGTATTGGTAAATTTATTGTCCTGAATCAAAGGGTTCCACCAATAATTGGCCAGGGTCTTTTAGCCAATTTCGTTTGTATTTTCATCCTTACTTATAGCTGATTAACTCTTACTAAATAATTGGACTTGTAATTGTCTTACATTACCCCTTAAAGAGTGTCAGGGGAATAGTAAATGCGCAAGAATCAGCCATGTACATGGTTCACAGTAACTCTAGTAGCCAGGTATCTGATCAAGTACTCATCCCCTCACTTATAAGTGAATTCAAATGGGCCTTCCCAGAATGAAACAAGCTTCTCTCTTTCTGGAGTTATTTGATTTTGATATTTTAACACAAAATTGACAATTGAAGAAAGAAAATGCTTCCTATGCTCATTTGCTGCTACTCCTTATTTGTTACCATTTTATCTAGTTTATCATGAATTGGATTGCAGCTGGATGATGCATTGTGACAAATTTTTCAAGGCTTTGTAAGGATCATCTGTCCTACCAGATAAGATGTCCTTTGCTAGCAGGCTGGTACACCTAGTTTCCATCATATAGGAGGTGGAAGGGAGACATTTTTAGGATTAAATGGTTCTCAAACAGATACAAGTCCAATGTTTAAAAAAGAGTGGTTTGGAGGTAATTTATGAAAGAATTGGCCAAAAAGCCCTTGTCAATTCCCAGTGGAACCCGTCAAATTGGGGTAACATTTTAATAAATATCAGGTAAGCAAAATGAGTTTGGGCAATCGTATTGCTCTGTATTGTCAGCCAAATCTGAGGATAGTTTCTGAGGTCTCTCCAATTCATACTACACATTTAATACAACCAACACCGCGGAGACTGGCCCCTATTATAGGGTTAGATGGGCCTCTCCAGGTGAAGTTATTTTTCCATCAACTGATTGGGTAAAATACATAAAAACCTTACCTCATGGATTGATACCACCTAACAATGATAAACCATTTCATAAATGTGTATATGAGTCTTGACCAATCTAATAGATTAAATCTTAATATTTCCTAATTTGGCTTTTACTAAGCAATTCAAACTTCAAGCCTCGACAAATTAATTACCCATTTGACTTATTTTAAGGGTTTGTTTCTTACCCCCGCGACCTCTAATAAAAACATAAAAAACATAGCTTTTTTTAATTTTTAGTTCTTATTAGTCTTTATTATCCGCGGTTTAAATCTTTTATTTGTTGGACTTTTAGGCCTTAAACGCACCAGCAAGCTTATACCCCCACTAAAAAATCCAACAAGAGGTGCTCTCTACAGGGGATCCTGTAC
Organism: Massospora cicadina; assembly: GCA_022478985.1. Taxonomy (NCBI): domain Eukaryota; kingdom Fungi; phylum Entomophthoromycota; class Entomophthoromycetes; order Entomophthorales; family Entomophthoraceae; genus Massospora; species Massospora cicadina. The sequence continues at coordinate 65,309 of JAKSZP010007996.1, read as the reverse complement.
ACCACACATTAAAACTTAAAAAAATGGAGCTTGGTGGTAAAATTACCCCTCCCAACCGCCCCACTTCAGCTGAGTCTAGGATCACTGCATTATAGCTTCAGCTAGCTAGTGCCTTGTCCTGACTTAAAAAGCTTGAGTTGCATCCCTCTCAAGGCCTTTATAGAGGCGCTCTCATTATCCACAAACTCCCTTTCAGAAACAAGTTAATCACAGGTGAGGGCTTTATGGCATCCTTCATCTTTGCATAAGAACCTGTGATGGAAGGAGCAACATACCAACAAAAATGCCAAAATATCATCCACTGTTTAATTCGCATGGCTCAAGAGATAATGGTTCCCAAAATGCAAATCTTAGCAACAAGGAGAAGGTAAAACAAGCTCTTATTGACGAATTTGGCTCCTCACAGAGTTTAAAAAGGAAAAAACAGGCCTTTATGTGCCTTAGCCTGCAAGAAGGAGAATTGATCCCCTCTTTTGTTGAGCAATTCTATATTAAAGCTCAATCTCTGCTGCCTGCCAAATTGCTTACTCTAGAAGATGCCATTGTTGCTATCAAGGTTGCCTTAAAGCCTCATCCCCATTAAACAATGCATATTTCTGCAGTCAAGCACACCTTCTGAACCATGCGGGATATCAAAGAGGCTCTGCTAGCAGTGGCTGATTTCATAAACTTGAATTTGTCAATACGCTATGTGGAGAGAATCTACTTTTTCCCTCCAGCCAATTCAATGGCTATCTCCCTCTGGAACCCTGTTTCTGCAAAACTGCAGTGACAAGAGGTTCCTCCACCATGTGAGGACAGCCCAAATATCATGGCTGTGATGGGGCAGCGCTCCCTTTTTTCTTCAGTTCAAAAAGCTCAGTTTAGGAAAGCTGTTATTCCTTTGCCTTGCTCATATTTTTCTTCAGAGCGGTCTTATCAAGATATTTAAAAATTCTTCTCTTCAGCCTAAACCCCTTTTTCAGGTGAAATTCGCCCACACTAAAAATGGGTTAAATGACCAGGTTGCAAACGCTAAACCGCCTGTTTCCCAAAAGCACACAGCTGCTGATTGACCCAAAGCAGGTGAAGTTGAATCTTCCCCTTCCATGATGCTATCCCCCTTGGAATCTCCTCATACGATCTTTAACTTAAAGCCTAAAGCCATGGGGCAGCCCAAACCCCCTGCATCAAAAGCTAAATGTAGAGCTGTATCTATCACAGCATATCCTCAAAACGTTACCCAATTAACTGAGCGCACCCAGGACCTCCCTTGCTACAAGGCTAGCTCTGGCTTTACCTCCCAGATAATAGAGTCATTGACATGCATTGAGTATCCTCTCTGATGACGAATCTGAAGGGGGTTATGAAGATGTCAGTCACTATGTCCTAGGACCCCTAAGTGAAGTGGAGGTACCTGACCAATTAACCTAGAAAGAGTGAATGTGGATAGGATATCCTGCAAAACATACCTTTATCAGGTGCTGAGGGGTCTTGAGGTTATTGATACATCCAGTGACACTGACAAGATCATTACCATAATGATCACAGCTACTCAGGGTGTGTATATACTGAAGTTTATCCGGGATGAATTCCCTGAAACTGCTAAACGCCCTATCTCTACACTTCAGCTGAATGAGGTACTCGCTCTCCCCCCAACTTGAGTGGGACTTTAACAAAATTGGAGGTTGTTGGCAACTGAATATAAGTCATTGCTATCCTTGACACTGGATCCCCCGTGAGCTTTGTATCTTCAAAGCTTATAAAAAAATTCAAGTTGGCACCTGACCTCAACTATACATAAGAGTTTGGAAATGAGGGCAAAACAACACTCGCGCCATTGGAGCCTACTCTTCTCTGCACATTCGTTTTTTAAAAGCTCTTCATGTCAGCTCCTGCGGTGGCCTTGGCCAAGAGTAGCTATAATCTACTCATTGGTACCCAGCTCATGATTAGATATGAAGGGGTTATTAGCTTGAAGCAATGATATCTCTCCCTGCTTATATAAAAAGTCCCCTGATTCTAATAAATGATGAGTTTAATAAAAAGGAATATGCTTGCACAGTTGATTCCACCTCTTCCACCTTATCTCTGGATTGCACCATGGCAGGACAGCATACAAAAATGTTGCACCATCAATAGATGCCCTCGAGGGTATCCCTTTATATGCCTCAGAAGAGGTAGTAATCAAGGCGGGTTAACAACGGGTAGTTGACACTAAGATTACCTTATAAATCCCCACAATTTATTATTGCACTTAACCAGCAGTGACAGAGTTAGTCCTTTGGAGCACAGAGTTTTTCCGGGCGTTCTAGGTCCTGCCTATCAACGACCTATCAACCTTATGTTAGGGAATCTCATCAAGAAGGATATGGTTTTAAAAAACATCAGGAGATCGGAAGAGGAATGCATGTTCCACTTGAGGAAATAAAAAAGTTCACTGTATTGGATCTATAAAGAATATGGATTACCCACTGACCAATCTGTATGTACTCCACCTTCTACAAAAACTCCGATGAACTAACCCCAGATGAGCTGGATAAAGTCCACACCCTGCTTGAGGCCTACAGCGACATCTTTTCTACCTCTGACACTGACTATGTCACATGAAGGGTTGGACTCATACCATTGACATTGGGGGATGCTCATCACATCTGCTCCAAACCCTAACGCAAATCTAAAGTAGAGGAGCTTTAATTACGGACGAAGCACAAACAGCTGCTGGATGCTAGCTGTTGGTGCCATCCCATAGCCCTTTGTAGTCCCCAATACTATAGATAAAGAAGAAAAATGGATATTATCAGGTAGTGATGGAGTACCAAATGCTAAATTATCTCACCAAGACTGAAAGCTACCCCTATCCCCCAAATTGATGACGCTCTGGCCCAACTCTCTGGGTCTAAATACTTTTCCGCTATGGACTTGGCTATCAGGTATTGGCAGATGGACCTTTATCCACAGGATCAGTATAAGGGCGCCCTTATCTGCAGTGAGGGTTTGTTCCAGCCCACTTGGGTACATCATGGGGGGTGTAATGCTCTGCTACTTTTCAGCGGTCAAAGGATCAAATTATCCAGTATCTCAATCTAAGCTGTGTGATTGTCTACCTCGATGACATCACAGTCTTCTCCAAGACGTTCAACGAGCATCTCACCCATTTAAATGAGGTGTTTCAACGCTTTCGGGCATCCAACATAAACTTGAAGCCATTTAAATGTACGTTCTTCCAAAAGTAATTGGGCTCCCTGGGCACGCCATCTACAAGATGGGATACAACCTCTAAAGGATAAGGTTGAAGAAATATCCAAGATAACCGCACCCAAAACCATTCATGACATTTAGGTATTCTTGGGCATGATGGGATATTGCCATCAATTTATCCAAAATTCGCCCAAATCAGTGACCCCCTCGTACATCTCTTGTATAAGGAAACATTATTCCATTGGGGTGCGGAACAAAAAGCTGCGTTTGAGACTCTGAAGGAGTTTCTGCAACAAAGGCCCATCTTCCGTCACCTTGACTATTGCAAGCCCTTTATGTTGTTCACGGATGCCTCTGACTATAACGTTGGAGCTATCTTGGCTCAGTTGGATAAAAATGGGATTGATTATCCCGTATCCTAATTCATCAAAATGCTTTCAAAACTGAGCACAACTACAGTGTCATTGAAAAGGAGTGCCTGGCTGTCTTTCTTGCTGGCAAACTCTACCGCCCTTTTCTTTGTGGGACATCTTTTAAAGTAAATACTGACCACGCCTCATTGAAGTGGTTTCAGAATATGAAAGTTCCTATTAAGCGGCTGGCTCGCTGGGCTCCTAAGCTCCAACGCTACAATATGACCATTGAGCATCGAGCTGGACATGCCATATGAATGTTGACGGGTTGACGCGGCAGCCTGTCCTTCACCTTGATAATAGAGAAGCAGAAAGGTTGCATGACCTTTTAATGACCCCTAATGCGTGGGCTGATGAAAAAAACCAGTACAAAAGATGCTAGAATGGCACTCCTGCAACACAAAGGTGGAGAGTGGGAAGTTATAAAAGAAAGTAGGTATAAAATGGTTGCCCTATCTACAGCTGTCAGAGCGAGTACCTGTCATCTTAGAGTCTCACACTATTATGGGGCATGGTGGAGTACGCAAAACTTATGGGTGGGTAAAAGAGCGGTACTACTGGGTAGGCATCATTGAAACCATACTGAAGCCTCGGAGCATGTGTGACCTGTAATTAACAATCCAGTTTCAGGACCTGAAATCAACATCAACCCACAACGCCTCAACAACCTTTCCACATCATCAGGTTGGATTTTGTGGTCCTCTACCTCAGACAACCAGAGTTAATCGTTACATCTTGGTCAGAATTGGTCATTTTACAAGATAGGTTGAAACTGTTGCTCTCACCGCTCAGATTGCTAAGGCCACTGACACCTTCCTATATCAATATATCTTTACACCGCATGGTTGCTCCCTGGTCCTCCTTTGTGATAAAGGGAGAAATTTTACCTTTCAATTGGCAAGCTCCTCGCCACCTCCATGGGAGCACAAAAACTCTTCTCAGCGCCCTATAACCCATCCACAAAAGGTGCCATAGAAAGAGCAAATGGAATTTTGGTTTCTGTTGAATGGTTGACTGATACAAATTGTTGGTAATTATAAATCGAAAATATCCTAAGTATCACCAAACTTGGGATTTGTGGCCTAGCAATACCACTTAATAATATTTGACTATGACGACATGGGTCTGGGGGCTTTATTGGTTTAGTTGGACCTATAATAATAGCCAACTAAATAACACGGGCACATGGGCTTTTTTGGTCTATGATAAAATTAGTTTTTAATGTCAATCGAGTTTTTGATCAAATTAGTTATAAATTAGTGGTATGAATCGCCTTGGTATGTGCTGCCAATTACTTGAGATGAGTATTGGTTCAGCTATTTGCAGACGCGTTAGAAACGCTGTCTTGAGTATGTTTCTGTTTTTGAGACTGACTGAGATGTTTGGGATGTCTCAAGTTGAATGGGTTGTAGTCCCCCAAACAAACTCGTTACCTTCTCTGGCCAAGTGCCATTGAAATTGAGGCATCATGGGTAAGATGTGGTGAACATCAAACCCTATAAATTTCCCAAGTTAGTACTAATAAAAAAATCAAATATCAATCATCAATATTCCTACAGTTCTATAGTTTAATTCATAAGCTTTTAGTATTAATGCTTTACGTTGTATTAAGTCGAGGATTTACTTGGGATCAGGAAGATCAGGGCAGCGTGTCATCAACTAAGTAACGACAGAAGAATACAACTTCAAGTAGAATTACAAAGGAGTTATATCTTAACTATAGTCACCGTCTGGTCTATTGTCTTCATGAAACAGATGTTTAAATCTCCACCTTACCGCATAAGAAGAACCAGCCATCCTTAATAAACCAAAAATTAACAGTCTCTATACTTTTGAAAATGGCCAACTCTGACCCTCTCCACTGGGGTCATTACTTACCCAGTACCCTCCTAGCTTACCTTATTAGCTACCATTGCATCCTTAAAAAGGGTCCTCTTTCCTTGTTATATGGGCAAGAACCTGGGGTGCCCGCTTTACTAGCCAAAGATCTTTTCTCTGCTCAGACTGATCTGGATCAAGTATGAAGAAGTTGGCGCAGCACATAATTCAATTACAGTCTGAGGCAATGACTAATTTAGCAAAAACCATCACTAAAGAAGGCCAAGCAGCCAACAAGCTCTGGCCACCAAACCCTTTTTTCCAAGTGGCAGACTTGGTACTCTACTACCACAACCAAATCATGATTAGAAAAGCTAAGCTTGGATCTCTCTGGAAGGCTCATTTATAGTCACATATTAGCGAAGTGATGAGAATTTCATTAAGTCCCTTGCTTCTGGCCTTACCATTAACCAAGTTCATGGATGGCTCTTGCGAACTTTTTCCCCCACTCTTGAAGGGGGTAATGTCAGACAACTAAAGACTGGATGTCTAGAAAAATAGTTTGGAGATAAATAGATGAAAAAAGTAGCCAAAAGACCCTGGTCAAATCCCACTGGAACTCCTCAAATTGGGGTACATTTTTAATAAGAATCGGGCAAGAAAAATGAGTTTGGGTGATTGGGTTGCTCTAAATTGTCAGCCAAATCTTGGGATCCCTTATGAGGTCTCTCCCCTTCATACTATATGGCTAATACAACCAACACCATCGAGACTGTCCCCTCTTAGGGTTGGAAGGGCCTCGCCAGGTGAAAATATTTTCCCATCAACTGATTGGGTAAAATACCTAAAAACCTTACCTCATGGATTGATACTACCTATCAAAAATCAACTATTCCATAAATGCGAGGCAAGTCTTAACTGTTCTAATAGGTCAAATAAATATTTTTCTAATTCAGATTTTTCTAGGCATTCTGAACTTTGAGCCTCGAAAACTTAAATACCCATTGTTGACCTATTAAAGGGGTTCATTTCTTACCCAATGCGACCTTTAATAAAAGCATAAAAAACAAAACTTTATATTTTTTGTGTTTAGATAACTTTAATATTATCCAGGGTTTAAATACCCTATTTGTTGGGTTTTTAGGCCTTAAACGCACCAGAGAGCTTAAAAAACCACAAAAACCAACAGTGGTAGCTGATATGGTAGGCCATGAGGGCACTAGTTATGAATTGATCCAAGTGTAGGGGGATCTGAGCTGGCCATATTTCATAATATGGAACCATGGTTCTATTTGCTCTTTACATGGTCCATTTGTGGAAGGGTTGTTGGGGCCAAAAAAAGTTGCTGCATCCCCATTGAAGAAGCCAAAAGCTTTACCACCCATGAGGTGAAATTCTTCCCATTGTCACATAGTAGAACCTGGGAACAACCATTCCAAGTAAAAATATCTTGATGGAGGAAAGCGGTAGCTTTTGGTGTCTGATTAGGAAGAGCAACTTCTTCAACCCTTTTGATGAAGTGATCAAGTTTATCAGGATATAGCAATTCCCGCTGGTAGTCTGAGGTAACGGACCTACCACAACCAAGCTTATAGTATGATAAAGTTGTTGAGGAGTGGTGGGCTGGTATTAAACTTGGGTTTGTTGCTGGAATGCTTCTTAAATATTAGGCAGGCATCCAGCACTTCAATGATTGGCTCCATAATTACCTCACATTAATACTGATACTTCACCCACTCATACGTTTTAAGCACTCCACTATGCCCCAGCATATAATGGACCTCCATGATCACGGGAACTCACTTTAAAGGTCTGAGATAAGACAACTAATTCGCCCTGTTTTCTTATACAATTTACCGCTTTTCACCTTAGTGTGGAAGTGTCAGGTTAACACTTTCTGGACAGGTCATCCTAATCTTCCCAGGCTTCAGGGGCATAAGGAGGTCATGCAGCCTCTCTTATTCACTATTAGCCAAGTGAAGTAATATCAGCCAAGTTAAGCCATCAAAGTTTATATAATGGGTTCCAGCTTGGTGCTCAATCTTTATATTTTAGAGTTGGAGCTTCAAGTCCCAGCGAGCCAACCGCCCAGTGGAATCCTTAATACTTTGTAACCACTTCAGGGAGGCGTGGTCAGTGACCACAGTGAAGGAAGTTCTATATAAAAAGGGTGGTAATAAATTCAGCCATCAGGATTTCCAGGCACTCTTTTTTTGGTGAGACTGTAATTTCATTCAGCCTTACATAACGTTTTGTTGAAATAGGAAATAGGGTGAGCCACAATATTCTTATTTAATTGCGCTAGAATGTCCTCAAATGTGTAGTTAGTGGCATCAGTAAAAAAACCATGTTTATTGTAATCATGGTGGTGCAGGATAGGGCGCTGTCATGATTCCAATATAACTGGATATAAGCTTGGAACAGCTAGGATATATTGTAAAGAATCCTCCAAACACAATATAAGTTAAGATTATTTGAGTGCCTTGACATGAGGCAATATTGGGATATAATGTGTTATTGAATCGCCTTTAAAGTAAGGCAATAAGGTGATAAGGCGATGTCAACATTTGATGAATACGCATTAAATCGCCTCCAATTAGGGCGATAGAGAGCTAAAGAATAACAAGCTGAATCGAGGATGATTGGTAGAATAGAATAGTCCAAGCTATGAGAGCCATATCATCTGAAGCCACTATATTTAAGCATGATGGGCAATTGAGAAGAGGTTAGGTTGTTTATAGTTGAGAAAGAGTGGAACAGCGAAAGGTCTCTGTATTTATTAAAAAATGAAGAGTCATTGGGGCAATTGCTCCTATTTTTAGTATATCTTCAAGTGTATTTAAAGTACCGACAATACCCACATTTTCTGTATGTTGTTTATTTGGTTTGACCTGTGTGAACAATACAGCGGAGCTTAATGATACCGTCCAAAATTATAACAGTGATGCTCACTACAGGGGGCCCATTGATCAACCACTAAGTACTCCGAATCTCAAGTCACCAGCTATGTCTTATACAGCCTGCGTTGCTGTGGAATCTTCACAAATAATCGCACCAGCTGAGTATGAGGAACTCAAACTCAACTTAGACGCAGTGCTTAAAAAACAGGATGAACTTCTTCAAGAACGGAATACTGTCATGCACCAGCTTGATATCATGTTTAGCCAAATGCAAATTCTGGGACAACAAAACAAGGAACTCACTACCCGGTTGGATGATACTACCAAATGGCTGCAGTGCACAGAGTGGAAATTGACCAGTGCCTCTTGGTCTTCTCACTGGGAAGAAGAGGAACAACAAGGAGGGCACCACACAAGGAAGAATATTACACTGGTCGGAGCTACTACTCACAGGATGGTAGTAAAGGATATAAATATGAGTCAGAGTGCTAATTCCCTCAAGTAATGGCAGTGCTGCCCATGGCAGAAGGCCATGCTACCCCCAAAACGGTGGAAATCTCAACTTCTGCTAGTCCAGCTTCTCATTGGGAAACTGCTTTTGGATCACGACCTGTTCCTCAGTATGGTCCAGAAAGCTGTGAACGGGATGAGGAGGTTAATATTGAGAAACTATTCCAGTTTGATCAATTTGGGAATATCCATGACTTCTTCAAACGGTTTGAATTTGCAGTGGAAGGCGCACCTGATAGACAGAAGGCTAAACTGTTAATATCTGCCTTGGAAGTTGGGAGTGCCGATCAAATCACCTGTTACCTCCCAAGTAGCTCTGTTACCTATAGGGGTGGAAAAAGTACCATGCTTCACCTGTTAGGGATGCCTCAAAGATGTCACAGCGGGTAGCGGAATTCTTCTTGATTAAATTCTGCTGAAATGAGACTCTCCTGGAGTTAGCTAATTGATTTATGATGGAAGCTCAAGTGCTTATTGAGGCAGGATACTTAGCAGAAGCCAACATGTGCATTTTCATGACCTCTGTGGTGAAGCCATACTGAGAGCTTCACAATGTCATTTCACCAATTCTGGATGACAACGTTCCCCTGCTCAAAATTGTACAGCTTTTGCATTGCATATTTCCTAACTTTCTGCCGCCAAATATGTAACAGAAGACTACCACCTCTACTGTACCTATTATTCAGGAGAATACGCTTGTCTGACTACATTTCGCCTAGCAACCCTCTACCATACTATAACTCTGTGCTTTGTCCTCAGCCGAATTATACTCAACAGTCTGATCATCATCCAGGGGCTGGTTACGAAAACCATCAGCAACCTAGCTACTAACCAGGACCTAGTTATGCCAAACGTCAGCAATCATCTTATTAACCTGGTCCTGGTTATGATGAATGACAACAATTTTTCTGACCTAGACCCTATTATGAAGATCTAGGACGTGTCACTTATGGGGTTAGCTGCTATGAATGCGGCAGCCCTAGTCACTTGGAAAAATTCTGCCATAACCGCCGTGTGCACTACGTACACCAAAATCAATACTACCAGGGAAAAGATGGAGCGGAGTAGAGATGGAACTCTCTACCTCTGCAATTCCAACCCAAAACGTCCCTGAATCAATAGTAGTATATCACCGCAGAAGTCCCTCAGTACAATAATGGAATTTATACCAGCAGCCATTTGGAGGAGTAAATGTAATGACAGGAGCTCAAGCCAAGGCTTCAGTGGATGAAGGAACCGCAGAACAACAGAGACCGTATGCCTTTTAAAATGCTTGATCAAGTTTTCTCAGTCAAGCTGGATTCTGCTGTGGATGAACCAACTATGAAAGGAGTAAACGTTGCCCTTCTGATAAATGCCATTTCCAGAAAATATCCCAAAGTTGGTGAGGAGATAATGAGTTTTCTTGAAAAAAGAGGTCCTGTAAATGTCCACGTATTAAACAGTCAATATTCTTCTTATTCTAAGTGTATGTACAGTGATATTTCTGTACAAACAATAGAGTTTGCGCTATAGTAGATACTGGCGCTCCAGTCAACATAGTTTACACTAAGTTGATGACAAAGTTGCGTTAAAGCCTGATGTGGACAATCAATTGGTGTATGGAACTGTTGGAGCAGAAAGCACCATCTCTGAGGGAGCTTACAGTGTGCTACCTCTGCGCTTTGTGTCCATTGTTGTCATAGATTCAGCAATTGTGCTACCAAATGAAGATTAAACTTGTTAATTGGAACCAATTTCCTGTGAAATTTTGAGGTTGTCATTAATATGACGGAGGAGACCCTTGCCATTTTTGACAGCGGATCCCAATTTACTTCACCTCTAGTGGAGTGCTGATGGATCCAGTGCACATGAGCTATATCAATCTTTCATATAGTGATGGGGTGATGCCAGTTCACTATTATTAACTAAAAAACATAACTCAGCCCCTTCCCCAGCAGATATGTGAATAGCAAGGGATATCTCTCCGAGCTGCAGGGCCTAGATCTATTCCTTCTTTATCCAAATTTTAGTGAACACCGAGTTAGAGGTGGAAGTGCCTGTTGGGCTATATATAGAAGTCATTGGGCTCTATCATCAAACATGGTTTTATCCTCATGTGGCTCCAGGGATTATACTTTCAGGCCTTGGAGATATTAAGGTTTTGTTAGCAAACCTCCAGAACAAACTATGCAAATCCGTCGACACCAAATAGTAGCATATTTGAATTTGAATCCAATAGAAGAGGTTCTTCAGGTTCATGATTTCAGGTCATTGTACGAATTTGGTCTATATGTCAAGGCACCAGCCAGTGTAATGATAGTGGTACCATGTAGTAATTTAATAGGGCTATTGGAAGATCAAAAATAACAAGCAATAGCTTTATCTCAGAAGTAAAAGGAGATTTTCGCTGTAGATGATCATGACTTAGGGTGTACTTGGGGGGGTGGTCCATCAAGTGGACACAGGAGATTATCCCCCATAAGATCTCATCCAATCCGCTGATTGAGGGCGGTGGAAGATGTTGTCACTGAGGAAATTTACAAGTTTCTGGAGCAAGGGATGCTCAAGCCATCTAAAAGTCTATGGGCTTCACTCGTTCTGATTGAAAAAAAAGAAGGAAGGCACTAACCGCATATTAATAAACTACTGGAAGCTCAATATTATTACAAAAAAGGACTTGTACTTTTGCCAAGGATTGATGATGCTTTGGATCGGTTAGGGGCAGCCTGTTATTTTTCAGCGATGGACTTGATATCAGGTTACTAGAAAATCGAGCTACCCGAAGCAAAACAGAAAAAATGTGCTGTAATCACTTCCAAAGGCCTTTTTCAACCAACTCAGAAGCCTCAAGGGCTGTGTAACGCCCCAGCTACGATTCAGCGGGCCATGGACACTATTCTTAGTGACTTGAAGCTGTCATGCATGTTCATATACCTCAATGATATTAATGTTTTATCTCAAACCTTTTCTGAGCACCTTGATCATTTAGAAGCAGTATTCCGCTAGCTTGCTGAGGCAAACGTCAAAATTAAGCCTCGAAAATGTAACTTCTTCAAAGATCAGTTGGAATACCTGGTGTTTGTGGTAGACTCAAAAGTTCTGAAACCACAGATGGCTGAGGCATAGGCCATCTGTATATGACTACACCTAATAGTAAACATGACATACAGTTATTTTTGGGAATGGTCAGTTACTACCAGAGCTACGTCCCTAAGTTTAGCTGTCTTAGGGGCCTCTTTTTGAGCTGTTAAAAAAGGATGCTTTGTTCAAATGGATGGAACGCCATCAATAAACCTACAATACACTTTGTACGGAGCTGACCAGTGCACCGGTGTTATGCTATCTGAACCTTTTAGGGAGGTTATTGTTAATATGGATGCGTTCCTTTCCGCTGTTGGGGCGAAACTTTCTCAGAAAGCTGACGAGGAAGAGGAGTCTCCCGTAGCATAATGAAGTTGAAGATTGAACTGCCATGAGCATAATTATACTGTGACTTAGCAGGAGTGCTTAGCAGTGATCTACGCATATAAGCAAAGTAGAGTCTACTTGCAAGGGGTAAAATTTAAAGTTGTAACAGATCACGCGTCATTATGCTGGTTGCAGAACCTCAAAGAGCCTGAAAGGTATTTGGCTCAATGGGCTCTTAAGCTGCAGGCTTATGACTTTAAGATCCTTCACCGCATAGGAGTAAAGCATCAGAACGCTGACTGTTTATCTTGATTGTCAACTGTTGCTTTGATGGCAGACCTCAGTGATATAATGTACGAAAAGATGCTCAGCAGAAAATATGATGAGCCGGCTCATGTGTTCAAAGCGTTGAATGAGATGCAAACAAATAACTTCCAATGGAATGGGGAACTGTACAAGCGGATCAGTGATTCTACGGTAAATTTTCCATGACCCTCAACATGGCTAGTAATTATTATGAGTGCCCACAAGGCAGTTGGACATGGTGGGGTGCGCAAATCAATGGAGTTATTGCACCCTCAGTACTATTGGGAAATCATGAGCTTTGATGTGCTCAAAGCCATTTCCTGTTGCCATCAGTGCCAAGTGGAGAATACATTTGCCGTAAGACTTTGTACCAGGTAGTAAAACCACATTTTGTTTGGCATATGGTTTCCCTTGATGTCATTGGTCCCTTGTCAACAGGAGCTAACCGGTGTAAATACATTCTGGTGGCTAACAACCACTTGCCCTGGTGAGTTGAAGCGCGGGCAATACAGGATTTGGGAGCGGTCACAGTGGCCAAGTTCATAATTGAATGCATGATTCAGCAACATGGCTGCCCTATGTTCATTCTCACTGATAATGGAACCAACTTCACCTTGCACATCCTTTCCAAACTAAAAGAGCTTATGGGTATCCGCAGGATTCTGATGACTCCATATCACCCTGAGTCCAATGGTATAGTCAAACAGGAGAATGGAACTTTGGTGAACATACTATGAAAATTAGTAATGGATCGACCTTCTGATTGAAGCTCCCTCCTTTCCACTGCATGTTTGCCTATATATTAGTTACCATTCCACCACGGGGAAGAGCCCCTTCCAACTACTATCAAGCTGACACCTGGCTCTTCTGGCATTACTTTATTCATGTGTAGAAGACAATGGTAGAATGGAACCCCATTGCTATTTGACTAACCTTGTGAACACTCTGATAAAATTGCAAACCAAAGCATATTCCTTCAGCTTAGCCAAAAAGATCAGGAATCAGGTTGCTGATCAGATAAGTTTTAGAAGGTTGGCGCAGTTCAAAGAGGGCGATATGGTTCTCTTCCATGGCCAACATGGGTTTGGGAAGAAACACAAGCTGGCCAGTATTTAAATTGTCCATTCAAAGTTATATAGAAAACTGGGGTTGATGCTTATACCATCAAGGACCCCGCAAGTGGTCAGATCATTAACTGAGCACATGCAAAGTTCCTCCAACCATATAAGCAATAGGTGCCTTATCATCCAGTCAAGGAGGGTTTAATGTCACAATTCCAATATGACTGGATGATAAGCTTGGTACAGCTAGGGCGAATTGGAAAGAATCTGCCAAACACAATATCAGTTAAGATTATTTGAGTGCCTCAAGATGAGGCGATATTGGGATATAATGGGTTATTATTGGATCACCTCTAAAAATAAGGCAGTGTCAACAATTTTTGAATATGAATTAAATTGCCTCCAATTAGGACGAAAAAAGACTTAAAGATTAACAAGCCAAAATTGAGGAGAATTGGCAGAATAAAACAGTCCAAGCTATGAGTGGAATATCGTCCAAAGCTGCTATATATAAGCGAGATGGACGATTGATTAGATGTTAGGTTGTTTATAGTAGAGAAAGAGTTTAACATCGAAAGGTCGTTGTATTTATTAAAAGTAAATTAAGAGTTGTTGGGGCGATTGCACCTATTTTTAGTATATCTTCAAGTGTGTTTGAAGGACTGACATTCCCCACATTGTCTTTCTATTGTACAGTGTGTTTGACCTTTTTGAACAATGTGGTGGACTCTAACTATACCATCTTAAAATTATAACAGGCGCTTTTGCAACAACTGCTTTATTGTCTCAAAAGCAGCCTTTTGTTCATCTCCCTGATGAAAGGGACGTTCTTAACCAATAGCTGTACAAGAATCTCACTCAGCTGGGCGAACTTGGTTATAAATTGTTGGTAATACCCCATCATACCCAAGAATACCTAGATATCGCGCAGGGTTTTGGAAGCAGGCATTTTATGTAGCCTCAACCTTGTCTTCAGGATTGAATCCCTTCCTGTGAGATGGCGTGTTCAAGGAAATCTAACTTTTCTGGATAAAGTACACTTGTAAGGGGGTTTTAATTTAAGGTTGGATTGACTTAAGCATTGAAAGTCTTCTTATTTAGGTGATCAAGATGATCATTAAAGGTCTAAGAAAACACAGTAATGTCATCAAGATAGATGATAATGCAACTTAATTTGAGGACCTTCAAGATATGGTCCATGTCTCGCTAGAAAGTTACAGGAGATTTGCACAACCCTTGAGGTAATTGGGTGGGCTGGAATGGCCTTCACTGCAAATCAGAGCGCAATTCTCCTAATCTTAGGAAGATAGATCAATCTGCCAATAGCTGCTGTCTAAGTTCATGTCTAAGAACTTTGATTTTGAGAGCTGTGCTTGGGCGTCGTCAAAGCGAGGTATAAGATAACTATCCTTCTTGGTAAGGTTGTTGATCCTGCAGTAGTCTATCACAAACCAACGACCGCCATTTTTCTTTTTTATAAGGAAAAGGGAAGACCATGGGATTTGCGAGGGTACCAGTAGTCCAGCATCAAGTAGCTGTTTGAGCCTCATCGTCATCTAGTACTCCTCAACTTTTGATATTTATGATAAGGTTTGGAGTGGATGGTACTAACATCTCAACAACGATTATAGACTCTAAACCTTCATAAGACCATAGCCGGTCTCAATTTTAAAAAATATGTCGCTGTAAGATACCAATAAACTATTAACTTTATTAAGCTCTGTAGAGTTTAGATCATCAGATATGAACGTCAGGCAAGATACCTAAGGATTTTTCAGCAGGTAGGCCCATGTCTGACATAGCCCAATACAGTGGACCTGGGATATCTCCTTAACTGGGATCAATAGACCTTTCCCAATCTCCTGGTTTTTCTTTATGACCATTAATTTACTGGTAGATTCACCAGTAGAATATTGATAGGACGTTAGTAGGCTGAATCTAAGATGCCTAGTAATACATAAGGTTTTAAGGGATTAATCCCATCGATGCTAGTTATGTGCAGAATGCAATTGTGGGGGATTTGCAGGGTAATATTGGTGTCAATCACCCTTTGTTCACCCGCTTTAATCAACACCTCCTCTGCAACACATAAAACGAAATTCCCCCAGGGGCGTCCACTGATTTAGGAAGTATATTGGTATTATGCCCCAACGCTGTGTAGCGTAAGGATAAGGTGTAGAAAGGATACTCAACAGTTCAAGCGTATTCCTTTTTATTCATCTCAAAGTTGTCCTGAACAAGGGAACCTTATAGTTTAACAGACAGAGAAAGCCCTGCTTCAGAATGATAATCCAGTCATACATGAGTATAAATGGGTACCAATGAGCATGTCATAGGTATTGTTGGCTAAGGCCACCGTGGGGCTGAGAGGAGGAGTTTCCTAAATAGGATGGATAAAGATGAGTAGGCAAAAAAAGCGCGACTGTTGGTTGGACCTGCAGTGCCAAGCTATTGAGTATATTCGAGGTCAGGGGCCAGATTCATTTTTCAGAAAGCTTTGATGATACAACATTCACGGGGAATCCAGTGTCAAGGATAGCAATAACTTGTACTCTGTTGACAACAACCTCCACTTTTGTTAAAGTTCCACCCAAGTGGGGGAAGAGCGAGGACCTCCTTCAGCTGGAGTGTAGAAGCAAGGCTTTAGCATTTCAAGGAATTTATCATGGCTAGACTGCAGTTTATAAACACTCTGAGTAGATTGGATCATCATAGCAATGAGCTGGTCAGCGTCGCTGGCGGTATCAATAACCTCCAGACCTCTCAGCACTTGATAAGTATGTTTTTCAGGGTACCCTAGCCACAGACACTCTTTCTGGGTTCAATTGGTCAGGTACCTCCACTTCACCTGGGGCTCCTAGCACATAGTGACTGACATCTTCAAAACCACCATCAGATTCGTCGTCAGAGTGATTCTCAATGCACGCCAACAACTCCATTTGTTGGAAGTAAGGTCAGAGCTTCCCTAGTTGCAGGAAAGGTCCTGGGGGCGCTCGGTTACTGGGGTAACTTTTTGGTAGTGACGCTATGGTAGTTATGACTCTACATTTAGCTTTTGATTTAGGGGGTTTGGGTGGCCCCATGGCTTCAGGTTTTGAGCTAGAGATTTTAGGAGAAGATGCTTAAGGGGATAGCACCTTGGAAGTGGAGGCTTTAACTACGCCAGATTTGGGTCAATTAGCAGTTGTGTGCTTTTGGGAAACAGGCGGTTTAGCGTTTGTGCCCTGGTCTTTTAACCCATCAGGAGTGGGGGCGAATAGCACCCTAGAGAGGGTTTTGGGTTAGGAGTCAGTTTGGAACTAAGTGGAGAAGCTCATTACTGACAAGAGAAGACCTTGATGGCAAGGTAAAGGGATAACTGCCTTTGTCAGACATTTGCCATCTTGACTTCAGCAAAAGAATGTTTTAGGTACGAATAGCCCTGATTTAACACATATTATCAGCTAATGACATGTCCAATCTCAAAGTAACTTCAATTAAAACGAAAATAACAACAATATCGACCAAAAAGACCCTGCTTAACCTTTGGTGGAATCCGCAAAATTTGGGTCAACACCTTTTAAATACAAAACGGGCTAATAACTCAAAATCACGTAATTTGATTCCTCTGACCATATAGCATATTCAGGGGCATCCATAAAATGGGTTTCCCCTGCCTCATATAGTTCTGTTGCAGTACCTAAGTGGGGACCACTCTCTCTTATAGGCGTGGCGGATGTCCCCTAGGTGCAATTATTTTATCAAATGGTGATTGGTTGAAATACATCAGGTCATTACTACATGGGTACATTCTTCCCAAAATACCTTCCCATCTGTCATTTTACTAAAATACCCCAAATTTCCCAAGCACTGATAGGATGATATACCATATTTCCTAATTTGGATGTACATAAGCTATTCCAAACGCTACAATGAATTCCTTTGATACTTGCTACTCGAGATAGTTTAAATACTGAGTGTTAGTATCAAAGCACTCACTTTTTACTTCTTTCCCACGACTCAGATAAAACTTAATAGCCCAATCTTTACTTTTAAAAGGGTGGAAGGCGAGTTGGTAGGGCGTATAGCTACCAACCTGAAGGTTGCGGGTTTGATTCCCGCCCTTTGCACATCAATTGGGGTACCAGCCAAAGGAAGCTATTGGCGGTTAGTAGGTATAATAACACGAAAACCTTACCCATGACATAGCCAGAAAAATCCAAGTCCCAATCTGGAGGTGAAAAAAACTTTCTACAACAGAGTTGACCCTGCTCAGGTTTCATGTCAATACTTTCTTTCTCTATTTCAGTAATGTCTGTCCCCTGGTCGGTTTGCCTTGAATAAATAAAAAATCTTTACATTTTTTAAGAAAGTACTTCTCTTTAAGTTTCAAGTATTTTTGTGGAATCTGGCTGTATCAGCACCAGCGTGCTAAAACCTTTCTAGATTTCCACATCAATTACCAACTGGCCTTTTTGAGAAGAAGATAAAGGGGAGAACTGCCCCTTCACATCCATTATCCGCTGGCTTTTTATGATATGAGGAAGTTTTTGGGATAGAAACTCCGCATGAGCTGGTTTCCAAGAAGAGATAAAAATAGGCGTGTTTAAAGTGTTCAGAATAGATGGATGCCTCAGAGATTTTTGCATAGGGTCAAGTTTATATATATTAGCCACCGCTTACAGAGCCTCTTTGATATAACGTACATTCTTGAAGGCGCTCTTAATGAAGAGATATGAAGCTCCAAAGAGGGATGATGTGTTAAATCAGGCAAAACAACAGCAATGGCTCATCTATAGGTAGCATGTTTTATTAGCAACAGAGGTTAAGATATAATATAAAATCACTTAACAAAAGTGGGTCATTTCTCCTCTTGCAGACTAAGGCACATAAAGGCCTTTTTTGTCGTTGTAAACTCTTCTGGGAGCCAAATTCATCAATAAGCGCATATTTAACCTCCAACCAGGTTCTGAGGTTGATCATGGTGGGAACCATTATTTCTTGCACCATTTGACTCAATCAAGGGAGGATGTGCTTGATTTTTTGATGGTCCATTGTGCCATCCATGGCAGATTCATAGATATATAAAGATGAGTCGATGCTGTCCTCTCCTGGAATAAACTTATTTTTAAATAGGGGATAGAAAGAGACAAGGGCAGGAGATGGAAGGCGAATTGGTAGGGCGTATGGCTACCAACCTGAAGGTTGCAGGTTTGATTCCCACCCTTCTCACATTGATCAGGGTGCCAGCTGAAGGAAGCTATTGGCGGTTAGTAGGTCTAATAACACGAAAACCTTAAACATGACATAACCAAAAAAATCTGAGTCCTGATCCAGAGGTGAAAAAACTTTCTACAATGGAGTTGACCCTGCTCATGTTTCATGTTGATGTTTACTTTCTTTCTTTCAGTAATGTACGTCCCCTAGTCAGCTTGCCTTGAATAAACAAAAAGAGACAAGGGAACGTCCATTGAGAGCAGAAATAGCAGCAGCAGCTTTAGGAGAATTTATAGAGGGGCGCTGCTCAAGCTTTTTAAGCTGTTATAAGGCGCTGTCTAGTTGCTTTTCAAGGTCAATTATTCTTAATTCATGATCCAAATGAAGGGAAGGGGGTTACTCACTTGACCTCCCCATTTTAGGTGGAAGATTGTGGTAAAAGGTGCCCCTGTATTGAGCAACACTTGTTGTGTTTTAGGTTTTAAGGATTCTTGGTGGTGCGTTTGCTCCTAAACTCTAGCAAATTACTTCAGGGGGATTTTATTAACCACTCATGGTAAAAATAACAAATTCCTAGTAAAACTAAAAAGTTTGTTTTTATATAGTTTATTGAGTTTCATAGGGGGGATAAAAACAAACCATTTTAATAAGTCAATATTAAAAATGATATTTAAGCCTTGAAGTTTTGAATTGCTTAGTAAAGTCCAAATTTGGTAGTATGAGCAATCAACCTATTGGATCTCTTGAAACTTACCTCATTTGTATGGTGCGGCTGATGGAAAGCTAATTTAAGCCAGTATATGTCGTGAGGCAACGATTTAATAAATATTACCCAATCATTGGACATAAAATTTATTTTCACCTTGTGGGACCCCTTCTGACCCAATAAAAGGGGCCAGTTACTGTGGTATAACTGTATTAAATTAGAAGTGGCCCGGTGAGGAGCCTCCAATGGCTCCCCATATTTGGCCAATAATGCGGGGCAATCTGACCGCCCAAACTTATAGTATTTTGCCAAGTTGTACTAGAAAATTTATTGCCCTAATCCATAGTTTTCGTCAAGAATCAGCCAGGGTCTTTTGGTCAATAACGTCCATATTTTTATCCTTACTTTGAACCAATACACTCCTACTACATAAACTGGACTTGTATTTGTCTGACAATCCCCATTAAAATAGGAAAGCTTAAATCTCCTTAAAACAGAAGGTAGAGGCAAGTTTTAAATGATTTCAGGGTATTTATTTTTGATGAATTGAGGAGTTTGAACATGTTGGATAGAATTAATCATCAAGGAAAAGAGCTGGTCAGCATAGCTAGCAGTAATAACATCGGGGCACCTCAGAACTTGGCTATGACAGGTGTCATCAGGTATCACATCTTTACTTACTCCTTTAGGGTTAAGCTGATCTTTATTCTTACTTCAATTGGGGCTCTGAGGACATAGTGTCCCACATCCTCATAATTCCCTTCATATTCGTCATCTGAGGGGTTTTTATGAAAGTCAGAGGAGAGATAGGAGGTAAGTTAGGGCCAGGCACTTCAGGTTGGGTGGCTATCTTCCTACAACAAGCCTTTACAACGTGCCCTTCTTTTTGCTTTCAGGGGATACCCTTAGGGCGCCCAACTACCAGATTGGCTGGTGGAGAAGGCACTGCAGCTTCAATAATCTTGTGTGGGAGAACTTTGTTGGCTGGCTTAGGGATCTCAGGCCTATGGGATGGAATAATGTTTGTTTTGAATCGCACTGTAGGAGCAGGTTTAAAGGGATGAACATGCACAGGAGGATCAATAAGGGTTTCTTTGGCCTCCGTCCACTGGCCTATGGGTGAAAGATACTCAATTATTAGAACTTGGGGTTTTACCACACTCCTTGAGTAGTCTTAACTTTATATAAATCTATAACATCTAATAAAGCCTCCTTTATGTCACGGATATTCTAAATGTTGCGTTATACAGATATTATCTGCCTGGCTAGGAAGGGTGAATAGTCAACCAGTTACATAACAGCGACGGCGTCATCATGAGTTATCATGTTAGACATTAACAACATCTAAGTGGATAGCTAGAACTGATAAGCGAAGGCAGTAAACAGTGCTCCTTAATACTTACTAATCTGCATAAAAGCCTGTTTTCCAATATTTAAACTCTTCTTTTAGCCAAATTCAGCTATAAATGCTTCCTTAAACTCAGCTTTGGTTCTCAGAGTGTCCATATGAGGGACCATAGCCTCTTGATTCATGCTAACCAAGTGAAGGAAGATATGCAAGATTTTCTGTTGGTCATTTGTGTCTTCTACTGGCAGATTCATAGACATATTAAAATGAGGAAATACTATCCTCACCAGAGGTTCTTGCCTTTAAAGGGGGGTCTAAAGGGGATTGCAGAGGTGACCTCATGTGTAGTGGAAAAGGGGCGCTCTTTAAGCTTTTTAAGGCGTGATAGAGCGCTGGCTAGTTGTTGTTTGTCAGACACTTGCCCTCTCAGCTGCAGAGGAAGAATGTCTCGGGTCAAAATCAGCTTATGGGGAAATGTCAGTAATTTATGAGATAATGATAAACCTAAATGCAATTTAAATAAGGATAGCAATGATTTCAATGATTTTAGCGAAAAGACACTGGCTTATTCTTGATGGAACCCCGTTGATTGGGGTAAAACCATTATGAAACCTGCATGGGCAATAAATGTAAAAATCAAACGGTCAGATTATTCCTACCACATGACAGACCTTGGGGCGACCATCAGAAGCTACTCCCCCAACCAACAACAGGTCCTTCCAAGCACCTACGCGGGGTTATCCCTTTTATAGGCGTGGCGGAGGTCCCCCAAGGTGTAAGTATTTTTTCTAGCGTTTATTGGTTGAAGTAAATCAAAACACAACCACATGGGTAAATTCTGCCTCAAAACCCCATCACAACTATTATTTCGCCAAAGAGTAACTCAAATTTCCCATGATCTGATAGGAGAGAGTACCATATTTACTAATTCAAAATGCATTGAAGCTATTTAAAACTATTTTTTGAATTCTCTCTGACCCTCAAAACACTTTTAATATTGACCAGTTGGATATCAAGACTAATCACTTTTCTTTTACCCCCACACTTCTAATAAAAATCTAAAAAAACCCAAACTTTATAATATCGCTTATTTCTTATTTTTATTAAAAGCCTCTGTGGGATCCAGCGTCGAAGCACCAGTTAGCACTAACAAGCTGGATTCTAACAAAATGGTGCTCACTACAGGAGCTACCTGTACACCTCAAAAATCATCAAAAATGGAGGCTTCAAACGTGAGTAACCCTTCCACTTTTCCCCATCACCTTGAATCACGTTTAGTTGCTCTGGAAAACAACTAGCAAGCGCTCTATACTGTCTTAAAAACCTTGAGCAGCGTTTAATAGAACCATTTTTTAGGATAAGTTCATCCCTGGTGAAGGGATTATGCTACCTTTTTGTATGTTTATGAAGCTGTCATGTATGACGCAACGGATAAGCAGAAAGTGCAACACATCCTCACTTGTTTAAGCCGCCTAGCGCAAATAATAGTTTCTTACCTGGACCCATTAAGCCTGGTCAGAGGTGAAGGAGGCTCTTCTGGCTGAATTCGGATCAAAGAAGAGTCTTCACAGGGATTGACAGGCCTTTATGCTCCTTAGTATGTATGAAGATGAATTAATCATTGCCTTTGCTAAACAATTTTACATCGCTGCACAAATGTTATCAACCTCTAACATGCTCACCCTTGATGATGCTATCGCCGCCCTGTTAACTAGGCTAGCCTCCTAACCCTCTCTAGACAGACATATGATATCATTGAAACGCCACTTCAAAAATTTATGAAATTAAAGAGGCTTTGTTATAGTGGCCGAATTCCATTTATGCGCCAAAACAAATGATGCTTAGGTAAAACCTTCAGAGCTAACCATTGAGGAGCTTCCGCCTGTTGAACTGAGGAGAGTGAGCTCACTTGTGCCCATCCTCCCTGCGAAACCTGTTTCCTCAGGGCAACTTAAAACAGATATCACTCCATCTTATGAATTAAAAACCATACGCCCGCACAAGCTCATTAAAGCCACTGTGCTTTCCCCTCCATCTAAGCTGGTATAAGCGGCATCTAAGGCTATCCAATATTCTGTGGTCATTTCCCTCTACCTCCATCGTGGCCTTTCCCGTTGTTGAGAATACCCTTAGGGAGGAATCTGAGGTGGGTTATGATGACGTTGGCTAATACATATTGAGAGCCCCCGCAGAATTAGAAGTGCCTGATCATTTGAATGCTGGAGGAGTAGACGATACCATCATACCTGAGAAAAGTACCTCATCCAAATACTAGGGTGTCCAAAAGTTATTGACACTGCCAGCGATGGTAACCAATTCTTAGCTGGTTTGATACGCCCTCTTCAGCGGGTTCATCCCATAAAAGCGATCATGGATAAATACCCTGAGACTGCTAAAAAGCTAACCTCCACCTTCTGGATCTAGGAGGTCATATCTTTGTCACCTAACTGTGGATGAACGCTCACTAAAGTTGAAGTGGATATTCAAAATGTCCGAATACTGGCCATCCTGGACACTGGCTCCCCAGTAAACGTGATCTCCACTAAGCTTATCAAGAAGATAAAGCTAGCGCCTGAATTGTAGTACACGTAAGAATTTGATACAACTGGTCCCAATACTAACCGTGCTATTGAGGCATACTCTTCCCTTCCCATTCGAATTGGAAAGATTATTTTATCAGCCCCTGCTGTGGCTTTGGATAACAACGCATATAATATGCTCATCAGAACTCAGTTTATGATTGAGTATGAGGGAATAATAAAGATGAAGCAAGGATACCTCTCGTTACTCAACTATGAAGTCCCATTAGTATTATCCAATAAAGAACCCAACAAGCACAAATACTATTGCCTGATTGTATACCCTTTCTCAGTCATGACTTAGCCTTAATCTACTTCCAAGTGCAACATAAAGAAATTTTATCTGATTCATTGGATGCTAAAGAGGGTATCTTTTTCTATGCTGCAGATGAGGTTCTGATTAAGCCTGGTGAACAACTAGTGGTTAAAACAAAAATTATGCAGCAAATCCTTTACCACTGAATTGTTGCACCTCGTGAGTATTGAGGGCGTTAGTCCCTTAGAGCCTTGGGTATTACCTGGCGTTCTTGACCCAGCTTACCAGAGGCCTATTACCTTGCTATTGGGGAACCTCACCTCAAAGGACATAAATGTAAAAAAACACCAGGAGATTGGCAGAGGCATGATAATCCCTGTGGAGAACAATGACCAATTCACTCCATTGACTCTATGATGGATATGATTCTGCCAACGGATAACCTGGTATGTACCTTACCCAACGTCCATATTTCGGATGAGCTGATCCCAGATGATCTGGAAAAAAACACACGCTCCTTGAAGACTATTGGGATATATTCTCCAAATCAGATAATGACTATGGCCACATGAAGGGCTGGTGCCACTCCACTAATGTGGGTGATTCCCAACCCATTTGGTCAAAACTTTACCTTAAATCAAAGGTGGAGGAACAGCAAATGAGGACAGAGCTTCAGCAGTTACTAAACGTGAGGTTAATAGCTCCTTCACAAATCCCTTAGTTTTCTCCATTTTTGCACATCAAAAAGAAAACGGAGGTGATTGGATAGTCATGGACTACCACAAGTCAAATAAACTCACAAAAAAGGATAGTTATCCTCTCCCTCGTATTGATGATGCTCTGGACCAACTTTCTGGCTCTAACTTCTTTTCCGCCATGGACTTAGCTAGTGGCTATTGGCAAATGGACCTTTCTTCTCAGGATTAGGAGAAATGCGCCCTTATTTGTAGTGAAGGTTCTTCTAACCCACACGATTACCTCGAGGGTTGTGCAACGCACCTGAATCTTTTCAGCATGCGAGGATCATATTATGCAGGACCAAAGTTAAGCTGTGTCATTGTCTACCTCAATTACATTACAGTATTCTCAAAAACTTTTAAAGAACATCTTGATCACCTGTAGAAGGTGTTTCAGAGCTTCTTAAGTCAAATATTAAGTTAAAGCCCTTGAAGTGTACCTTTTTCTAAAAGGAATTGGATTTCCCTGGTCATTCCATTTCTCAAAAAGGAATTTAGCTAATTCAAGAATAGGTTGAAGCAATCTCCAAGATGCCACCATTTTAAAAATTTAAGGGATGTTCAGGTTTTTCTAGGGGCGATGGGATATTACCATCACATCATCCCTAAGTTTGCCCAGCTTAGCGAGCCTCCTATCCGCCTATTGACCAAGAACATTCCTTTTTAGTGGGGTGCAGAACAATAAGCTGCTTTTAATGTGCTGAAAAATTCTGCAACAACGCCATATCCTATGGCACTCAGATTATAATAAACCTTTCATCTTACACACTGACGCATTGGACTATGCCGTTGGGGCCATCTTAGCCTAATTAGATGAATAAGGTGTAGATCATCCTGTATCCTATTTTAGTAAGATGCTGTCAAAGGCGGAACGAAACTACAGTGTAACGAAGAAGGAGTGTCTTGCTGTTCTGTTAGCTGTAAAGCACTACCGCCCTTTTCTATATATGGAACCACCTTCACTGTGGTTACTGACCACGCATCCCTAAAATGATTATAGAACATGAAATATCCTAATGATCAGCTAGCTTGCTGGGCTCTAAAGCTCCAGCATTATGACATGAGGATTAAACATTGTGCTGGAACCCGTGATTTGAATGTTGATGGGTTGACTCAGTTACCAGTCTTTCACTTGGATAATAGTGAGGCGGAGATGTTACATGACCATTTATTGACCCCTGATGAATGGGAGGATGAGAATGAACCTGTACAAAAATGATAACTGGCACTACCATAATGCCAAAGTGGAGAACAGGAAGTTCTATAAGCAGGTGGGGGCAAAATGGAAGCCTTACCTTTGGCCCTCAGAACGCATACCTGCTATTCTAGAAGCTCAATCCACCAAGGTCATGGAGGGGCAAAGAAAACTTATGAGTGGATTAAGGTTCGGTAATTTTGGGATGGATTGATGGAATCTATTGTTGACGTCTTGGAAGCTTGCCTTACATGTAAATAGCAATATGATTTCAAGACTATATACCAGTATCAACCCACTACCCCTCAACAGCCGTTCCACACCATCAGTTTGGATGTAGTAGGTCCCCTTTCTCAGACTACTAGTGGGTTTAAGTTTATTCTAGTAGCTATTGAACATTTCACTAAGTGGGTGGAAGCCGTGGCTCTTCCTGATCAAACGGCCAAGGCCTTAGCCACCTTCTTACATCAAAACATTTTCTCTTGACATGGCTTTCCCCAAATACTAATCTGTGATAATGGTAATTAATTCACCTCTAGAGTAGTCAAAATCCTGGCCACATCCATGGGAGCCCAACAACTTTTCTTGGCTCTATACAATTCATCTACCAACGGAACTGTGGAGAGAGCAAATGGTACCTTGGTGTCCATCCTACGAAAAATGGCCTCTTCTAATCCACTTCACCGGGATCAATTCTTACCTAGTGCCCTTATAGCCTACCAAATTAGTTAACACTAGGTTTTTAAAATATCCCCATTCCATGTCTTGTATGGGCGTGAATCAGTAAACCCGCTCTCTTAGTTATAGAATTATTCTCCTCTAGAGTTGAGGAACCCAAAAGAGTTATGAGAATACTGGCTCAACTCATCATTCAACTCCAATTTAAGGCTATGACCAATTTAGCAAAAACGGTGACAAAAAGAAGGACATGCTGCCAATGAGCTCCAAACCCCCTACCTACTTTCCAAGTATCCAACATGGTATTATATTACCATAACTGCATTACCCCTAGAAGTGGTAAGCTTGGATCCATTTGGGAGGGTCCTTTCACCATTACCTAAAAATAATATGAATATTCCATACAGTTGTTAGCTACAGGAATCACCATCAACCAAGTACATGGCCGCTTCCTTTGGCTTTATTCCCCCAACATTCTTGAGTTGGTGATGTCAGACATTTGCCCTCTAGTTGCAGAGAAAGATTTGCTTAGGTCAAAATCAGCCAAAACAGGAAATGTCAGACATTTATTAGTTTACAATGAACCTAAATGCAATCTAAATAAGGGTAATACTGATTTCAAGTTATCAGCCAAAAGACCCTGGATGATTCTCAGTGGAACTCCGTTAATTAGGGTAACACCATCATGAAACTTTAATGGGCAATAAATGTAAAATCAAACGGTCAGAATTTTTAAATTACATGACAGACCTTGGGGCGACCATTGGAAGGTACTCCCACAACCACCACCAGGTCCTTCCAAGCACCTATGTGGGGCCACCCCTTTTCTAGGCGTGGCAGAGGTCCCCCAAGGTGAAAGTATTTTATCTAGTGATGATTGATTGAAGTACATTAAAATATTACTGCATGGGTACAATCTGTCTCAAAACCCCATCACAACTATCATTTCGCCAAAGAGTAACTCAAATTTCCCATGATTTGATAGGAGAGTGTACCATATTTCCTAATTCATAATGCATTGAAACTATTCCAAAACTATTTTTGAATTCTCCCTGACCCTCGAAACAGTTTAAATACTGATCAGTTGGATATCAAGAAGAATCAAATTTTCTTTTTAACCCACGCTTATAATAAAAATCTAAAAAACCCAAACTTTATAGTAGCACTTATTTCTTATCTTGTTAAAATCCTTTGTGGGACCCAGCGGCTTAAGTATCAGTGAGCAATAACAAACTATTTTTAAACTGTTCAAGGGTAATTATCTTTTATTCATTCTCAGTGTATAAGGTAGGAAGGTTACTCATTTGAATGTCCTCCACCTGAATTAGAAGAATGTGGTGTCATTTAGCCTTTATAAACCTAATTAAAATACAAACTCCTTAAGCGAGCATTACTTGTTATAAACCTGGCCTTATTAGGTGCTCACAGGTGCTGTTTGGATAGGAGTATTATAATAGAGCATTTTTAGTAGTATTAAAACTCTTGCCAACTCTTTAAAATATAAAGAGGGGATTATTATAACCCATAAGGAGAAATGATTATAAAATTTTCTATTTAGTATAACAATTGGGGATTAGAAAGAGAGAACATTTATCAAAATGGCGCCTTTTCTTATTTTACACTAATATGAGGGTACTGGTGGGATTTGAGGGAATTTAAGATAGTCAAATGAAATCTTGATATCACTAAATGGCGATTTAGCCTATCACTACTCTTGAGAATTTTTCCACCTTGTTAAGGTTTAAATTTGGATATTAAATTGTAGTCTATAATGGCATAATCATGGGGTAGCATTATAAAGCAATCACGCCAATTGGCCATTTTAAAACATCTTAGCAGTTTGTGCAATTATCAGAGATCTTGGGTGATTATTAGTTGAGAAAATAAATTCACTCACCTGAATATCCTTGTCAGGACGCATTGGATCAAATCCTAACTGGCCCCTAGTTGATTTTAGGGCCCCAAAGCACCTAGTGAGTTAGTAGGCCCTAAGGGCAAGAAAAGCTACAATAAAACTAAGAGTATGTTAGTAACGATGTTTATTTGGATAAAACCTCAAGGTATCCATTTTACCTCCAGGCTAAAAGTAAGATATGAGAGAGGAATCATAATATGCAGCAGGTAGTTAAGCAATGGTAGTAGAAGGAGAGAGATAAGGAAATTACTAAGCGATAGATGCCTAGCTAAGAGAAATGGTTGGCTTAGGTTGCCAAAAATACAAAAAAAGTCTAAACAAACAATAATAAATAAAAATTTGTTTAATCTATACATTAGTCGCAATAATTAAAATACTCAAAATTGCTATTGGGATAAATCCCTGACATATTGGGACCCAAAGTTTCTATCAAAAAATTAATACATATTATCAGGGATAGTTCTAATACTTTGAGATAGCTCAACTCTAGCAAATGAGGAGAATATCTTAGAATTTCCTAATATTAAAATATTGGAAAGTCAACCAATAGTCTTTCATGGTTAGAAAATGAAATCATCCTTGGGAACAACGTGAGAGACAAAGCTGCATGCAGGGAGGCCAAGAAGGTGAAGCTAGCAGGCATCCCTGACCTCAAGCATACCATATATCAACGCTTGGTTAAGGCGAAGTATGCCCAGGTTGGTCCTATGGATGCAAGAGAATTTTGGCCCTGTATAAGTTCAGGTGGGTTAAAATAAACTAGCCTCTTTACAAATAAAAAGAGTTCACTTCAGTTTTAGGGTGAATGGGGTCTTGAAACCTGTTCAGTTTTCACACTTTCCAGCTCAGTTGGCTGTTCTTACAATCAATTACCCAAGTTTGGTCAAATACCAAATACAGCATCTTGCTTGATGGAATCGTGCACCTATTGGTGCGCCTCAGCTTAGAACCACTTCTCTCAATTGATTGATTGCCAAAATCCCTTAAAGTCCTCATATCAAGACCAATCTCTCCTGTTGGTTAACTTCTCCCTTAAAATAAAAAATTCTTCGCTAAGTACACCATTTTTCTATATTTATGCTATCACTTTCTATCCTGTGCATGAACCTCTTTGTGGAGGTCTTGTGTAACGTTAGCCATTTAATTATCACTATAACTAATCTATCCGCTTGCACATGTTAGGTTGTCCAGGTTCCCTCCAACCTAGGGCACCTATACCCTTCCACCCTGAGCCCCGCGGATTACATTTGGGTTATTTCCTATCACAATAGCTAATTTTTCTCTATGTTATTATAGCCTAAAAACCTTCTGCTTGGCCATATCCACATTAATACTTGTGACTAGGTTCCTGGCCTCGGCCATGTGCACCGTGCACCTCCACTCTGGAAACAGGAGAGTTATAGACACTTCCTTACATAGTAAGAGGCTTCACTCATAAGAGTGATAATCCTAAAAGAACCCCCTACAAGCCTCAACTAGGGGTTGAAAGCTAAAGCAGGGATCATCAGATATTTCAAGCGAAGTTTGGCATGGATACCAGATGCAATCAAGCTTTGAGTGTCCATGTGTTTTCAAAAAAAGAGAGATCCAAACTAGCGGGGTTATATGAACCAAAAGGCAGTTGGCATGGACACAATGGAGAGATCAGGTAAGAGACATAAGGGAGTGCCCCAGCATCAGGGATTAGTTCCAGAAAGATATTGGCATCATATCTGGCATCATGAAGAGGTCATGCAAAGATCATCAGCATTATAGCTGGCATTGGGAAGAGGTCTTAGAAAGATCATCAGCATCATAGCTGGCATCAGGAGGGGTCCTGGAAAGATCATCAGCAATAATTGCCAGTATTGCGTGGTGGGCTATCCTCAGAATCCAGTCACTTGTCATTCAAAAGACATTTTGGATTGGCCCTGGGGGACTCAGATAACTATTTGAGGTAGTCATTAAATAAAATAAATTTATAAGTATTTTATTATAATAATCTTTTTTCTATCCTTTACATTAGTTGCCAGTTATCCATTATACAGAAAATAAAAGGGATTGGCCCCATAAATGTCATTGGGAGTACAGTCAGCATCAGGGAGTGGCCCTTGAAAGATCTTATCAGATAATGTTGCTCCACCCTAACCTAAGTTATGTTCTGGGTTGCCTTTAAAACTTTCAGTGTCTTACGCTGTTAGCACATGGTCAGAGGTCATCCCCTCATCATGGACTTGAGCGCCTTTGACAGCTGAGCAGAGGCCCAGATAGGGTATCCCGGCTTTTTGAGGCCCAGGGTGGTTCATTCTTGGTTTTGTGGCTCAGGGTAATCTCTGGGTTGAGGCCCAGGGCAATGACCGCTCCTCCTCCTCCCTGAGTTGTAGCTGGCAAGGGGAGCTCGGGAGCACCTGGCAGAAAGCAACATTCTGTCAGGATGCAGGGGATCCAATCCTAATATGGCTCTATGTTGATTCAGGGCCCCAAAGCGCCCAGTGAGTTAGTAGGCCCCAAGGGCTGAGAAAATCTACAATAGATAAAAAATATAAGAAAAGATGTTTATTCAAATAAAGCCTCAAGGTATATATAGTACCTCAAGGCTAAAAGTGGGGTAAGAGTGGATTCATATTAAGTAGCAGATAGATAAGCAATGTTAATATAAGGAAGGGATTTAAGGGAATTACTAAGCAATAGATTTATATTTAAGATGATCAGCTTAGGTTAACATAAAAATAATAATAAGATTTCATAAATAATAATAATTAAAGATTAAATATTCTTGGCATAAGTCACTGGTGTTTGTAATACTTGAAATCGCTATTAGGTTCATTCTCCAACAGATTGTGACCCAATTTATTCAAAAATTAATAAATATTATTGGGATGATTCACAATATTTCGAGATAGCTCAACACAAGTAAATGAGAAGCACATCTCAGCATTCCCTGATATTTAGTAATTAGAGAGTCAAACCCCTAGTAAGTTGCTACACCCATAAGAGGGCGATTTCCAACAATTCTTCAGATCTATAGAAAGGGATTGATTTCCTTAAGAAGTTGTATTAAAAAAGCTGGCATGAGGGCGGACTTCTGGGTTAGTTGGCCTCAATTACCGATGGATCAAAGCAGACCCCTCATCTTGAAGTGCCCTATATATATAATAATGAATATTAAAGTCATTATTACAATTGACAGGATTCAGACAAGAATTGGATGCGAAATTTATATTAAAATGAAAAGCATTTAGCACCAGAACATATTTACTAATTAGTAAAACCTCTAATTGTCCATCAACGTTAGCCCTAGGGACACAACAGAACTTCTAACCACTTCTCCTTTGGCAGCTCAGCTCTAAGGTATTCACACAAACTAATGTGTAATTATTCTTGAGCATATTAAATACTGGTTACTGTACTCTGCTTAAACATTGATAGCATAATGGTTACTATTGATTAGATCACTAAACTGATATAAGTGAACAAAAAAAAGTATAAACTGAGATTTTGGAAAGGTTCTTTATCAAAGCATAAGTAAAGTATATCTAGACTACTTCATTAAATCATATAAATTAATGAATATTGAAAGTTAATGTGAAAATGGGGTAGCAATATCTGGGATCCTCACGATCCCCTGGTAAGGCAGAATTTGATTTCTGCTTTAGTCGCGGCATCCATTCAATTAAAATTTTTGTATCTCTGAGCTCCTTCTTGTAGTGATTATCCCTGAACCATGATGCTCAGGAGCACTTTTTTCAGTCCCCGCTTCCAGGTTTAGGGCTGCAGCTCCGCCTAAGTTTATTGCTTTATGACCTGATTTGGCAATATGATATTCACCTTCTAGTTTATATATTGATTTTCTTTAATTCGTCTCACATCAGGTTCATACAGCCGTTGACATTGGTTGATTACTATATTTGCCAATATCTAAAATAGAAAGCTTCAATTGCTTCCTTTGGGGTAATTTGGATGTTAATTTTGTCATCATCAGCTGATTGCAAATTGTTTTTGTCCCCAAAGATATAAAATGGGGTTGATCTCATAGCTTTTGGTGGCGACTTTGTTGTCTTCATATACTGATTTTTCTTACCACCAGGTGTAAAATATATCAGTTGACAACATCCTGACCAAATTGGAAACTTTTTGACCATCTGAATCTATGAAAGGGTTTTTTCAATTACTTCCATGACAGGTAAGTTGCCCGCAACATCGCTTGTTTGGGATTAGACTCTATTCATTCCAGCGGTCAATAAATGATATTATGATGCCCTCTCAGCCTCATCTGTGACACTTCACATCCCGATAGGAGACTGGCTCTGATCTTAGGTGCCATTCATGTACTATTACACTAAGTTAATTTCATCGTCCCTTCCTGTGTATTAAGCTCCTCACTTCGCCAAAGCGGTCACAGGTCAAGTCCAGATGGCCTGGAGTTTCTTTAGCTGTCCTTCTTTAAGTGATAAAACAGTTCTTTGTCGCCTAGACTAAACTCTGGTAGTCTATCTCATTGCTGACTCTCATGTTGGCTTCAGGGGATAGTTGCCTCTATGTTGCTTTAGGCCTCCAGTTGTATTCTAATAAGTCTAACATCTATCACCTGCTAATAACTTCCAGGCGGCAGATTCTTTCACTCCACAGTAATGATCAGTGCTAGCATGGCTGGAAATGCTGCTTCTCGCCCATACAGGATCATGAATAATGACATCACAATCACCTATTGGTGGCTTATCCAGTAATCCAACATCTTGGAAGGTAGAAACAGTTCTCATATTGACCTATAGTTAAGGTACATCTTCTTCAGTATCCCTCCAAAGTTTCCTTTTACTTGCTTGATGCTGTTGCAATTGGTTTGACTGACCATCAGCTCTAAAATATTCAATAATATTTTAAATAATATTTAGATATAGGATTTAAATTTCTGAGTAAGTACTCCAGCGTGCAGCAACCAACTTTGTAAGGAGTTTCAAAATTTAAGTTATCTACTTTTGGTTATTTTACCTCAGCGCCATAGGTAAGCATATATTCTTACAGCAGATCAAATCCAATAACATACTAGTGCAATTTCTATTGTATCAATTTAATGGTCGCCTTGGCTCATGGCCTAGGAGTTCATATCTGCTACTATAATTACATTTCATGAATTCTATATTGCCCTTGCGCTGGCATAAAAGACACAATATGAGGATTCTGCCTTTTATTATGGCCTTCTGCGAAGTGCCTTGATTGCGATTGATTGATCATGATTTCAATGGAAATACTTCAAGTCTTAATAATTTACACCCTCAGCCTGATTTATTTAATTAATTATCTATTCTACCATTTTCAGGTGCTGATTTGTATACATAAAGTGCACCAATATGAACGCTAGCATAAAGGGAATATTTTTAGCAGGATCTAAGGGTAAAGGATTTTTTCCTTGTGTTTCTGGAGAAAATATATTGCATTGAAAGGAGAACTATAGTGAGCCTAAGATATTTTGGAAGCACTAGATACTACATTGCGGTTTTATTTAAATAAAGGTACCTCTTGCCAAAAACTATTCATTTTGCATTTTTTCAAAGGTTACTGTCATCTAACAGTACCGTATATGTTTTAGTAAAATAACCTGTGAAATCAAAATCTGAAGCCTAAGCACCAATAAAAACAATGTAGTGCTCATTACAATGGGTTCATAGTTGGTTTTATGTATTTCATTCTAAATAAATACTGATCCCACTGTTTCCGTTGAAGGCTTCCTTATGGCAAAAAGTAGTGCAAAGTGCTGAGGTTGAAGTGTCTGCCCCTGCAGCCCAAATTTTTTGATGATATTAACCAATTACGTGCTGCTTTAAATTCCCACGTCAGTCAACTCTCTGATATTATAATTAGCCATGACCATCAAGACAAAGAGTTTATTAAAAGTATGGAATTAAATTGACGTCACCTTGATAGTTTGATGTAGATATTAACTGACCTGTTCAACCTTCTACTATCTTGTATCCTAAAATTGAGGTTCTGCAGCTTTATAAAGAACCCAGGGCCAGAAGGTTAGGTCCTGGGTGGATGGGTACATCAACATGAAAGCAGTTTTCTGGCCACTACGCAGAAAGTTGATAATATAGAAATCCTGTTACAGGCGGAGTACTGACGTGTCTCAAAATGTGGTATATATCAAGTCAACCTGGTGTACAAATCTCTGATATTAACAGATATGAACATGAACCTCTTCTGTTGAACACAGATCTTGAGAGCGAAGAGGCTCTTATTACGCATGATAAGCTTATGTTTATTACCTTTGATCTGGGTGTGGGAGCTTCTGCTCATTCAGAAATACCAGCAACTCCCCCCATGAGCATTCTGACTCTACTATTTGTGAAACCCTAGTCCAACCCGCATGCACCATAACTGGTAATCTAACGCAGGTTACTGTAAGCTTTTCTACATAAACTGCTCTGGTAATTAAAAACCAATTTACTCCTACATCTTTTTTTCATCACTTTGGAAGCTCTTTGATTAGGACAAGCATATCAGCCCTGCATTCAGGAATCTCAAACTAATATCAACTCTATCAAATTACCTAAATTTGATAAAAAAGAGGTCCATGCATAATTATATTATTCTCTTTACTATTAATATGTTAGAAGCATCAAAGAATTATAAGTTGACATAATAATGAACTTTATGGAATACAAAAAAGCTGAATTGGTGATGCATAAGTTACAGAAGGTTGGCGCGATCTACTGCAATGCAAAATATACTTTTTTATTAAGGAGTTTGGTGAGGTGGTTTGGATGACTACCCAGAAAGCTGAGTTTCTTAAAATCTTTTTTAGATAAGATAAAACCGTGAGAACGTTCACATAGCACTTGTATTTGGAAGCACAAAGCCTTTCTGACGCTTTTATTAATAATGGGTTTGTCAGGATAGGGTAGCTGAGGGTAATAATTCCTCTAAAGCGTACCAAAATGGATGGGATAAAATGTCCCACAGCGAGTAGACAGCGGGGAGAGCCAAAAATCCTAAACGTAGGGGCCGGTATTTGCTATAAGCCTGGGAATATATGACAAGGGACCTATTGTAATAAAACTGGTGAAGTTGATGGCCGGAGAGGAGCTTGCTGTACAGAGGCTCTAGAAATAAGTAAAACTAAGAATGAATTGGAGATAAAAACGTAAACTTATTTAAGAAAAGGTGCGGATATTTATAGGAGAGGTTTTACTCTAATCCTTTCATGGTATTGACATCCTCCATCGGTAAGATTTTCAGCATCCTGATGTTGATCAGGTGGGGAGTCAACAGCAGGCTTTCCTTTGACAAATTGATTAGGGGACGGAAAATAATGCTCAATGAGATGAAAAATTTGGAGAGGTATTAAAGGTAGGGAAATTTGAATTGAATTGATTGGGAGCAGGTCAAATCCCAACAACACCCCACTCAAGATCTTGCCAAAGGGGATAGTACTTGCGCAGAAAATGGCTGTGGATGTGATTAACTACACTTCCAGTACCAGTAGCAGCGATAGAGTATTCAGGGCCCCTACGGTGTATCATCTGATAAGGGTGAGACCAAGTGGTGGCAAGATTATGGGTTCAGCCCCCAGGGCTATGGTGGTAGAACAAAACTAGATCTCCTAAAAATTATCCAGTGAGCGCAGGTTGGTGCTCATTGGCTCGAACCCCTTCTCTTAAATTGGTATTTTTCTATAGATCCATTAGCCGTGGCTTGGAGACAAATGATATCATCTGTTAATCATAGTAAGGTAAACTCTACAATGCTTAGATTAGCTGATTCAAGTATAGGATGAAGGCTGGAAGGCAAAGTGGCTCGCGCCCAAATAGGGCTTGGAAAGGGGACATCTTAATCATCCTGTGATAACTAACTTGGTAGGCCAATAAGGCACTAGGGAGAAAATCATTATAATGCACAGGGTCTGAAGCAGCTAACTTCATAGAATGTAAATTAAAATACCATTAGCACGCTCTACTGCGCCATTGGTGGCGGGGTGATATGATGTAGTGAAGAGTTGCTTTATACCTAGCAAAGAAGTTAATTCCTGGACTATAGAGGAGATAAGTTTTTGCCATTGTCTGATAAAAGTACCTGCAGACAACTGTGATGGGAGAATATGTGTTGGTACAGGAAGAGGGCAGTAGTTCTAGCAGTAGCATGAGGGACTTAAGTGGCCTCAACCCACTTGGTTAGGTGATCAATGGCAAGGATAATATAGCGATGGCCATAGACAGCCATAGGTAATGGCCCTACAACATCGATGCTATAGTATCAAAAGGGGCCCCAGGGGCTACGAGCTCAAATTTAAAGTGTGGTTTAGTCTTGCCCTTGGAACGGCAGGTGAAGCAACTTTCCAAAACATCATGAATGGACTTGGCCATATTCTCCCAGTAGTATTTGGTTTTTAGCCACTCAAGGGTTTTCTTAATAGCTCCATGTCCAAGGGTTTTATGGGCTCCCATGATAGTTTCAGTACAAAGGGAAGGGCGGAGATAAGGCAGAAAAGAGGTGCCAACCTGTTTAACTAAAACACCAAAAACAACCTTATTGTTAGCAGCCATCTTCTTAAATTGGTCTTTATCTCTGGAGATTCTTGAGGCCACAACCTAGGGTGAGGAAGAAGCTCAAAAAGTCTATCTTCTTCTGGAATAGTCACATGTAAAATAGGGAGGCGGGATAGCCCATCAGAATTTTGATGAATGGCGACAGCTCTGTATACTATAGAAAAATAATAATTTTGGAGCCTGAGGGCCCAAAGAGCTCACCTCTCATTGGGATCTTTCATTTGACAAAGCCAACAGAGAGAGGAATGATCATTAACTAATATAATATGTTTACCATAAAAATAGGGGCGAAAGTGTTTTATAGCAAGTAAAACTGCCAGGCACTTATGTTCAGTTATCGAGTAATTCCGCTCTGCCTTGGTTAACGTATTGCTAAAAAAAGAAACCAGGTGGTCAACTTGGTCTTGGTCTAACTGGGAAAGAATAACGCTTACAGCGGTCTCACTGGCATCAGTGAAGAGAACAAAAGGTTTCTCAAAGTTAGGATGTATTAAGACAAGGGCTGATGACAATGCAGTGCGTAGTGAATTGAAGGACTGTTGCAGTTCAGGGCCCCAAAAGAAGGGAACATTATTGTGTAGGAGTTCAACTAAGGGCTCGGCAAGGTTAGTGAAGTGAGAGATAAACTGGCGGTAGTAGCCCACCATTCCCAGGAAGACTTGGATGTCTCGAGATTTCTTTGGAGTGGGCATCCGTTCAATGGTAGAGACCTTATATGGAATGGGGAGGATACCTTGTCGTGTCACCTTGTGTCCTAAAAATTCCATTTCTCGTTCAAAGAATTTGCATTTAGAAAATTTTAATTTCAAGGAGACTACCATAGTCAATGAAATACCTGACAAAGATGAATGAGCTGTGCAGTAAAAGTTCAGGAGAATAGAGTGACATCATCAAGGTATACTAACACACACATGAGGTTAATGTCCTAAAGCAATTGGTCCATAGCCCGTTGGAAGGTAGCAGGAGCATTGCATAATCCCTGTGGCATAAGGGTGGTCTCAAACAACCCTTCATGGGAGATTAGGGCACACTTGGCACAATCCTCAGCGAAAAGATCAATCTGCCAGTAGCCACTTTCCAGGTCCATCGCAAAAAAATATTGGGAGCCAGATAAGGAGCGTAAGGAGTCGTCAATGTGGGGTAAAGGGTAGCTGTCCTTGTGTGTAATTGAATTCACTTGTTGATAGTCCATAACAACATGATGGCTACCATCCTTATTTTTAATCAACAGGAGAGGGGAGGACCAGGGACTACGTGATGGCTGAAGGAGGCCAGCATTGAGCAATTTTTTAATTTGAGGGTAACCTGGGCTTCTTAAGGTTTTGATTTTTGATAGGGTCAAGAGCGAAAAGGAGAAGCATCTCCAGTATTGACCTGGTGTTGAACGCCTTGCATATGGCCATAATCGAGAGGACCTGAGGAGAAAATATCTGAATACTCATCAATCAAAGCTTTGGATGCCGCTTTTTGCTCAGCTGACAAATCAGAACCAATTTGTACTGGCACTGCAGCAACAACAGGAGTCTCCTCTAAACCAAAGTCACGAAGGGTCCCAACGCCATGATCCTCCATCACCTGGTCATAAGGCAAGAGGCTGATGTAAGCGATAGGTTGATTCAGCTCAATGACTTTAGGAGACATGGAAAGGTTGGCTAAAGAACAGTGATAGTGCCTTTATAAGCGGGATCTAAAACCCCTGGACAGGGGAGAGTTTTGAATATGGAAGGGTTAGGTAAACTAGAATTCTCGAGCAAGTAACTAAGAGGGGGAACCAACTAGATCCCAGTGTCTACCAGGATTTGGGCTTGCGGAGGTATGGTAAGGACTTAGGGAGAACGTAAAGGCATCCCCTCCTCAACCTCAACCATGGGAGGGGGCAACTTAACTTTGGACCCCAACACATGATATTTTAAACGCTCAACTGAATCAGGAGACTCGAGCAGGCTCATCCTCAACTTCTGCTTCTTTTTTTTAAGAGCAGAAGTTAAAGGTAAAGGGACACGGTATCCTAAAATAGAAATGAAATTATCCTTAAGATTAATAATGGCAGCATGTTCGATAAGAAACCCAGTGCCCAATAGGAGGTCGTAGCTATTATTATCCAAGGCTACAGCAGGGATAGAGAGCTGTAGGCCGCCTAACTTAAGGGGCAAGTGGGAGTAAGCACCTATAGCTCGAGCATAAGTGGTACCGGCAGTCCCATAGTCTGATGAATAGTTAAGATCAGGCTGAATCTTAATTTTTCCAATTAGTTGAGAAGAAATGATGTTAACCAGAGAGCCAGAGTCAACAATAGAAAGAACCTTCACCTTTTAACCACCACTTCAATAAGGGTTACTGTCACTCCCCACTGATCTGGTCTAGAGTATATACCTTCAGGGGCGACTTAGGAAGAGGATAAGAAGAAATATCGCTAGGCTTAATATCAATAGAAGGCTCAATAGGGGTTTCCTCTTCATGAGCACTAGGGCCAACAATGTCAGCGGAAATGGTATAAACTTATTGTTCTCGAGGTGCAGTAAAGTTGTCAACATATGGAGCCTCTCTCCTATGCTGACCCCTCTTTTGCTTTCTCTTTGGCCTTTTTGTCCAACAATGCTGAATGGTGTGGTTGCGACGACCTCAATAGGTGCAGTTGGGTCGAGCTCAATTTTTCAGGACTCATTGTTGTTCACATGAATTTGAGAATGTGAGGCTGAAGTGGAAGCAGGAACGGCAGTAACTACAGAAGTAGGAATTTCAAGAAGGGCTCCTTAATATCTAAAATAGAAGTAAAATTTCATTTACCTGAAGTCATGTGAGATATAGCTTTGGGTTAAACTCTAAAGTGGACAGGACTGTCAGGTAAACATCAAGTAAGAATTAGACTGGACTGCCAGCCCAGATGCCAGAGCACCCAAATGCAAACAAGAATGCCAAATGCACTGCTGCTGGTTTGACAGATATGGAACTGGAAAGGAATCTCACCAAGAACTGCTGATGAGCCAGAATCTCATATAGGCACAGAAAAAAATACCAGATGAGTACGGCCGTTAACCCTGAGGGGTGTGTGAGGGTTGGCAGAAAAGGCAGTTTAATTTTTGACATTAAAACAAATTTTTAGGAATGGGTTTTTAATAAAAATTAGGAGGAAAAATTGACCAACAATTTTCTCAGTGCAATGTGACTGATTAAATAGTAATCGATTTGGAGGGGAAACAAGCTAGGATTGGGTCCTGCAAGTTCGTTTTCGAATGGCGAATAGTTCAGGAATGGGGAACAGATAATTCAACTGGAACCGACATCAAAGATTTTGCGGCAGGCCAAGTCACTGTTGGTTTAACCTTGAACGTCTGAAATGAGGCTCAGATAAGTTTCTGATGGTTGGCGTGATGGCATTTGACCAGATGAGCAGCAGGAATCCCCCAAGGCCACCCCATCTAGGGGTTTACCCATTTGGTTGGAAACAGGTTTGGGACACCAAACCTGCCCATGCCTGGTTGCTGGGCCGTTCATTTGGTCAGAGGCGTTGCATCAGATGCAACACCTGATTTGCCAGCTGGGAGATTTGAACCCTCAGCGATGGTATCCAATGCTGTTACCTGCCCATCGGGGATGATCCATGACAATTTGAGGGTAAATTGATTTCT
The DNA here is from genome assembly GCA_022478985.1 of Massospora cicadina. Taxonomy (NCBI): domain Eukaryota; kingdom Fungi; phylum Entomophthoromycota; class Entomophthoromycetes; order Entomophthorales; family Entomophthoraceae; genus Massospora; species Massospora cicadina. The sequence goes on along the minus strand of JAKSZP010007996.1, from coordinate 24,970 downwards.
TTGATCATAGAATTAGCCGAATCAAAACTTTCAGGCATTCCAGCTGATGGGGCAGTCTTCATCTCTTTCCAACTACATGGAATCTGACTATCGAGCTGACTCCCACTCAATTTCAGGTTGATCAATTTCATTTTGGCAATCTTGGCACAGATTTCCCTGATTAACTGTACTAGTCTTCCGAGGTGAGTGTGGGAACTGGTGGAGGAATTCAAAGTGGAAGAGCTGTTACCCAGCGCTCATCTACCACGTGGGCAAGGTCGCCCTGGGTAATGAGGGGTATAGCCACCCTCTTCAATACCTTCTTACTCAGGAATGGGAAAAGGGCCCAATCAATGGCCAGGGGACAATCCCCAGGACTTACAAGGACGGCAACAAAACCATCATCAAGAGTGAGGTGGTTATTAGTTACTAATGTTTGAGCCTCAGCATAGAATCAGGGAGCAAACTCAGCGAGGGGATTCGCCACATCTTAACTTAATACTCATAAAGGCCTGGATCTGATTTGCCAAGGTGAGATCACTACCAAATTCTTTAATAAGCGCGGCCTTCACCCAGCCCAAGTGCTGCATCTCATGAGGTGGGGTACTTAATTTCTTATGTGGATCTACTAAGGCAAGAGGGTAAGTAATTACCTTTTGTTGATCAGGAGCTTCCTCCATCGCGTTCTCAAAAATATATAGAAATAAAGCAATACTTCCTTCCTCCAGGGCAAACTTGTCTTTAAAAGAAGATTTAATGTTGTTCTCATGGGAGCCGCAATAACATCTATTCCCACTGGGCTAATTCAATTGATTTGGATAGCTCAGAATCAGATGGAGGCACAGGAGTTCGATTTAAATCAGCTTGGTGTCTAAAATGGTTTAGATCATCTTGAAGAGCCCCAATTTGAGCAATTATGGAATCATTCGATGCTTTTTGTTGAAGTTCATTGCGTAATGATTCCATTTTGACACGTAGATTTTGAATTAGGGATTGGAGCTCATAATTGTCTCACTCCAACTTAATAATCTTTTCTTTTTGGTGGGCTAAATCATCGGTGAGAGAATCTTAATGATGGTAAGATTTATCCAACCCTTCCTTAATTGCATCAAGAGTAAGGTTTGGATCAATAGGCTCTCCAGAGAGAGATAGCCAACAGCTTTGGGCAATATTTTCAAGGTTTTGTTTTGAGAGCAGTAAGTGGCTACTTGAAAAGGATCCTCTGGGGGAAGGTAAATTCACAGTCAACTTTAGGACCGGAGGGCCAGGAGGCCCAGGGTGCCCACAAGGACCAGGATGCCCATAGCCAGGGGGGCCAATTGGCACAGGTGGCCCTTCACTTCCATCACGATCAGGGTGCCCCATTACTCCTGCAGGACAGCTGATCCTCACTCCCCAGGGGGAATGGGGGACCCACAGGGCCAGGGGCCCTGGAATCTCTGGCACGCTAAAATATTAAACGCTGGTTGGATTGCCGATTCAATCTGGATTATTCATTCAAAAGTTTGTTCAGTAAAGGCATTAAGTTGGCTGGTGAGGTTGGTAATGGCTTGTTGCAACTGACTCATGATAATTGTGGTGGTCTCAGTAAATTGGGTAGCTACCTCCTCGCAAAGCAGGCTAGTCACTCCCACATCCAGTTGGGAGATGGTTTTGTTTAGAGATAAGTTGGTTGTAGTTTTTAAAAATAGCCTCACGGTTATCCCTTATAAATGAAAAAGCTGAGTTGTAGAAATCTAAAAGGTGTGAGTGTAGCTCTTGTGACATGGTAAACTGTCTCAAGATTTCCTGATGGTGGACCAACATCACTTGGACTAAATGTTGAAGGGCGGGGTGTGCAAATAGTTTAAATATCACTCCATGTGAGATACTCATAATTCAGTTTCAGGTAAGGTGGCAGAATCATATAGCACTCGCATATTATCAGGAATGGCAGAGGCTTAGTTAATATGTGAGAAATCTCCGGTTAAAGAGAACCTAGAAATAATCAATTAATAGTATCAGCGACACCTGTAGGCTGAAAACAATAGTTTTGGGGTTCTAGGGCTGGAATAGAAATATCAAGCATAGCACGGAATTGCATAAAATTAGGTTTATTGTTCTCATGGTCACGATTTCCATTGTAAGTTACCTTTTGGTGACGCTGGATATTTTAGTAAGTGGCCAAGCAGTGTCTTGGCGGAATCATTCATTGTGAAAATACTTATTCGCCAAGTAGCTTGGGAGAGTACCTGGCAGGGAGCACTAATTGTTTTGTCAGGATAGGGTAGCTGAGGGTAATAGTTCCTCCAAAGCATACCAAGATGGATGGTATAAAATGTCCCGCAGCAAGTAGACAGCGGGGAGAGCTGGGAATCCTAAACATAAGGGCTGGTAATTTTCTATAAGCCTGGGAATAGGTGACGAGGGACCTATTGTAATAAAACTGGTGAAGTTGATGGTTGGAGAGGAGCTTGCTGTAAAGAGGCTCTATAAATAAGTAAAACTAAGCATGAATTGGAGATAAAAATGTAAATTTATTTAAGAAAAGGCGAGGATATTTATAGGCGAGGTTTTCTTCCTAATCCTTTCAGGGTAGCAATGTCATCTACCGGCAAGATCTTCAGAATTCTGATGTTGATCAGTTGGGGAGTCAACGGAAGGCTTTCCTTTGACAAATTTATTAGGGACGGAAAATAATGCTTCATGAAAGGAAAATTTGGAGAGGTATTGAAGAGGTAGGGAAATTTAAATTAAATTTATTGGGAGCAGGTCAGATCCTAATAGGGCTTGACACGAAGAATACTATAAACCATGCTTTAGAGCCTTATAAAGCATTTTATCAGGTTGTCATCCCCATTTTAGATGAGAATAATGACATCAATTATATGATAAATTATCTCCACCATTATGCTTTCACCTTTAAGGCGCTCAACAAGAATTATCAGAAGTCTCACGAGATGAGGCTTCAGAAGCTGTCCCTGAAGAAAGATTTACCTCCGTCATATGGTCCTCGTTCAAATTGGCTCTAGGGCGTCAGATCTTTGTGCACAGATTAATTACACTTAAGATACAAAGTACTGTAACAGGACAATGACTTAAGAAAAACTTGCAAATTTTTCTTCTTCTGGCACGAGAGTTCTATATTTATAAGTAAGAAGATGCATAATGTAGTATCAAATACTGACAAAGGCTTTCTGGCTCATTGACGGTGTCTTCTTTATTTAGGATTCTCCACCAACATAGGAAAAAATCACTTATCATTGGAATCCTGCTTAGATATGCCCCTTCTGCTAGTATTCTTTTTGTTGTTTTTATAAAATAAGCCGCACTTGATAGTGGCAAACTAGTTGAGTAATTATCTGGATTAGGATAAGAAGTGAATCACAATAACTCAGGGTATTTCCAAAATAGTTGCAATTAACTTACTACTTATTGGAATTCAGGCTTTGATATGCTCTCTGGAGCTGTTTTCACCTGATTTTAACAAATTTTTGCTGCAGGAGAAGTGATACTCTCAACTTCTGGCTTAACCGTTTTAGGGGATATTTTATTACTTAGATTTAAAATATTATCTTTTATAAATACTAAAGATTATGGTTTTTATATATTTTATTAATTGCTTGAAGGGTAAAACATGGGCCTATTAATAAGTTGCTGCTTAGTATTTAAATATTTTAAGGCTCAAAGTGAGAAGGCCAAGAAATTCATTATAAGCTATGAGCATAAAAATTAAGGGATATAGTGTTTCATTTTATTGGAGCTCTCAATTCTTGCCTCTCTTTAATGGAACAGCTGATGGAGGGTCGATGATGGGTAGGATAAGTCCATTAAGAAAAAAAAAACTAATATATTACACAATTAATTGGCGAAAAAAGTATTTGAACCTTGTGGGACCCCCTCCACCACTATAAAAGAGGGTAGTTTTTGCCTGGGTGTTTGAACTGAACTGTTGTGGGGTTAAAGAGCCTCACATAACTTCCTGTATTCAGACTCAGGTTTGGCACAACTCTATTACTAATATATGGACAATTTGGCTAAAGGTGTGTGAAAATATCATTACCCTGATTTGAGTTTTCATTAAGTATTTACCCTAAGTTTTGGCCAATATAGCCTGTATTAGAACCCAATAAACTCATTAACATTATTGGACTTGTAATTGTCTAACATTACCACCTTCAAGAGTGGGAGGGGAAGAATATGGGTGCAGAAACCGGCCATGGATTTAATTGATGGTAAGTCTAGAACCGAGAGATTAGATGGAGTACTCATCCCCTCGCTTATATGCAACTACAAAAGGTCCCTCCCAGATAGACCTGAACTTCTCACTCCTAGAGGTGATCTATTGTGTTTATACAGAACCAAGTTTGTACTTGGAATGAAGGAAGAGGGGATGGAGCTCATTAGAGGCTTGGCCTTCTTTAGTGACAGTATTTAAGAGTTATACATAGCCTCTGATTTTGATTGTATGATGTGCTGGGTCAACTTTCTCATGGCTTTATAGGGTCATTCAAGTCTGAGAAAACATCTCTAGAGAATAAACTGGCACCCAAGATTCTTGCCCATACAGTACCCGGAAAAGAGACATTTTGAGGATGCAATGGTAACCAATACAGTAGGTCATGAGAAAACTGGGTAAATAGAGATCTCAGTGAAGAGGGTCTGAAATGGCCATATACTGGAGTATAGAGACCAAGGTAATGTTAACTCTTTCTATGGAACATTTTTGTGGAGGGTTATAGGGGGTCAAGAAGAGTTTTGTTCACAAGATGTGGCGAGGAGCTTTACAACTCTGGAGGAAAATTTCTTTCCAATGTCACAAGGAGCTCCTGGGGGCAACCATGCCGCATGAAGATATTTTGATGTAAAAGGGTAGCAGTGGCTTTAGAATTCTGATGGGGGAGAGCAACACCTTCATCCCCTTTTGTGAAATGATCAATTTCAACCAAGATATAAATTGCCACCAGTGGTCTAAAATAGAGGACCTACCACGTCCAAACTATGGTGTGGAAGGGTTGTTGAGGCGTAATGTGTTAATCTGATAGCGGGTCTTGAAGCTGGATTTCATATTTCAGGTCAAACAGACATTCAGGACCTCAGTAATGGTCTACATGACACCCTCCTAGTAATAGCACTTATAAACCTACTCATAAGTCTTCCATACCCAGCAGTCAAGATATTGATAATACTGGACAATAATCTTTAAGTAGTCGTAGCAGATTGCCAAATATCTTCCAAAAACGATTTAGTAGTATAAAAATATTTGAGTGACTTGAAATAAGGCAAAGAGGAGATACCAGCTTAGAATGAATGTTTTATCAGAGCCTTCAATAATAAGGCGAAACCAAAAAGAGTTCCAGCAAATGATTAATAGCTAAGACAAAGGTTCAAAAATGAACAAACAAGTTCCAGCAAATGGATGATAGCTTCTCTGAAGGGTCAAAACTGACCAGACAATGAAGACATCAGTGGAACGTGAGGAGAAGGAAGGGTCGTTGTTATTTAATGATATGATAGAGGATAGTAGAAGGAAGAAGAAATCGCAAAGTAGAAGGTGATCAGGTGTTTTATAATAAAATAAATAAAGTAGTGAGGTTGAAACTAGAGCTTCATATAATTACATTTAATTAAGTTTATTTCAGGGACCAACGATATCCATATCATCTGTCTGTTGCTCAGTGGGCGTAACCCTATGCAAAAACCCTTAAGGCGATTAAGAACTATATCACCAATTTTATAACAGTGGTGCTCACTACAGGAGGACCATTGATCTTTCAAACCAAGCTTTATAGTCGCCAACTAAATGGAGCAACCAGCATAACTTAATTGGGATCTTCCCCAATTTATTGATTACCCAATATGCGGAAAATAAGCTTGTTTTGATATAAAACTCTAGACTCAAGAGATGCTTATTCAGGAATAGAACGGTATAATGAAAAAGCTTGATAAGCCCTTCAACAAACTGCATGTGGCTGGTTAAATAGTCAGTCAACTCACTGATTGCTTAAATAAAACCGCAGAGCGGCTACACTGCGCAGAGTGTAAATTTAATAGGGTTGTTAGGGAGGAGGAGAGCTTTATTGCCACGTTGCCCCATTTAACCACATAGAAACATACAAGGGTTTTTCAATTAGTTCAAATTTGCAGTGGAAGGGGCGTTCAATTGGCATAAAGCTTTTGATTTATGACTTGGATATCAAAAGTGCTAATTATGATACATGTTACTTTTAAACAGTTCTGTTAACTACCAAGAGGTGAAGGAGATGGTTCTACAGTTGTTTGAAGCATTTCAAAGATATCACGATGAAAAGACAAGTTGGACTTTTCTTTCTCGTTGCAAACACTCTTGCAACCCATTCAATTCAAGACTAAATCTAGTTTGATAATCTCATAGAGGGGATTAGTCTGCGCCCATGTCTGGCAAAGTTAAGCAAGCAAGGCAAGAGGAGCTGGCGGAAGGCCCGTGGCCTCTAACGTTTGAAAACGCCCCGGAGAATCCAGCGGAAAATGAAAAAAATCTAAAAAAACTGGCGGTCACAATTTCCCCAGAGATACTCGCGTGGCAAGCACAATGCAACCAGTACATCAACACGCCACATTCCCAGCCACTTTCATCGGTGGAATTCAGAGTCCATGTGTATCTGGACATCCAAAAAACGGCCCTATGAGAAAAATTTTGTGAAGATGTACACAAAATTTTCCTGACCGCGGTGTACGTTGCACCTCACTCCATGTCGCGTGGTTGGCTGGACCTAGGTTTCATAAGCAAAATAGCAGCAGACGAGGCTGCAGCGGTGCGCATAGTGGTCAACCTCCCTGAAGGGCAACAGGTCAACGAAACTAAAAGCACCAGATGGATAAAATCAAACCAAATTTTCCTCACGTTTGACTTTTTGCCTACTATGGTAAAATGTGACATTTTGGAGCAACACCTGAAAGATGGTCTCACCATATATGGCGAAATACAATCTTTCAAAATGCAACGTTTCACGCTGATGCCACACCTGTGCACTGGCAAAGCCATCGCAGTTATGACCCCAACTGGGGAGATCGCGAAGGACCTAACCCAGATCCCACACTCCACCTTTGTTGACATCGCAGGGCACACCACCCACCCATTCTGGGTAACCGTGGACAGCGTGCCCCCCATTTGCACCCACTGTGACACGTTCGGCCATAAGGCGCATGCATGCCCCATCAAAGAGGGCGTCACATTCCAAGAGCACCCCTTGGCGGCCATGGCCAGTGGAGAGGTGCACTACGAACCAATCGCAAGCACCAAGGAGGCTTTCCCATGGGGAGCACAAGGCTGCTACCTATTGGTAAAGCCCATCTCCCCGCAGGAGTGGAAGAAGGCCAAGCAGGCCCATAGACTGTGGCCAAGGAAGCGGCCAAGGCCACCACCACCATCCCACACCCACAATGCCAGGAGGACATGGAGACCTTCGTGGTGGAAGCAACTCAGGAATCCATCACCCAATCAGATTGGGAGGCCCATGCCAAACGGGCCACTCAATCTGAGGATCCAATGGGAGATTCGATCTCACCCAATCGCTGCACCCAAGCCCCGGTCAAAAATGACTTGGGACCTATCCCAACCAAAAAAATTTTTTTGCCCCACTCGACGGTGCACCAAACTTATCCGCACCGCAAAAAATTTGTCCGACGATGGGAAAACAAAAAGTGAAGGCCAAAGTCACTGTGACTCATTCTGAAAAACTTAACAAAAACCCCGATAGCGTTGCTGCTAATACCCGCATGGCTGTGAAAGCCCGTGGGGACCTGGAAGAGGCTGGTGGGCCTGGGGCCCACCCCTCGCACCTAAGGTGCAATGGGGGAAACCTTCACTCTAGGGATGCTGAATATCGCCGGACTCAAGGCCTCCCCATCCTGGGCTAGGAAACTGAGTTTTTTACAAAATAATTTACCCGTGGATATCCTGGCCATCCAGGAGTCCCACTGTCCATGAGGTTCTGAGGAAGCTTGGAAAACAATGCTCCTACCATCCCTATCCTTTTGGTCGAAGCACTGTGGGGTGCTAATTCAGAAAAACAATTTTTTCAAATTTACATCTTCAGAAACATTCCTAAATGGCCGAGTGCTCATTGTCACCTTCTCATGGGCCAATGTTGCACACACAATCATCAACATTTATGCCCCAAACGGTGCACAAGAGCGTTGGGAATTTTTCTCATCAGTCAAATCCCTCCCGCTACCCCCCAATTCTTTCCTGATTGGCGACATGAACTGTTGGCTAACCTCACCAATGGACCGGTGGCCGCCCTCACCCCACGCCCCACAGGGTCACGTAGAACTACGCATTCTAAAAGCCACCCTTGGGTTAATGGATGCGCTGCCATGACATGCCCCACTGCTCGGAAACATGACGCATCCCCACATCCACAATGGCCAATTAAGGTCCATGACCCACATCAACCTTATTCTAGCGCCGGCGAAATTCCAACCCCACATCTCCCACTTCAAAACAACGAAAATGGAATTCTCCAACCACCGACTGGTCTCAAAACATACCACTTACCTGTCACAGTTGCAAAGGCCTCACATTGGTGCAAAATCTGCCCCACAGAGCTCACGTCACCAGGATTTTCCATGTGGGTGGAAGAGGCAACTTTGGCAAAATCGTTTGTTGCACCATTTTGCGCGGACCCCATTTCCACATGGGCAACTTTCAAAGAAGAGACCATCCGCCACTATTGCCATCTCTCATCCAGACGCTCACAAGCCACATCGGCAGTTATATCGCGCGCACTGGCAGAATTGGCCCACTTGGAGTCCAACATTCCAGCCTCAGAATATAGCCCTGCATGGGGCCAGAAGTGGACGGAGGCAGCCGCCCACCTCAATGCACTTGAAAGGCAACACAAACATCGGGTTTGTGTCCAATACAGGGCCACACGCATCAATAAAGGCGACAAGTGCACCTCATACTTCTTCAAAAAAAAATTTTTGCACCACGCCAGAGCGTGGCCTGCACACAGGTGTGAAGATCAGATAATTCTATTGTGGACACACCAGCTGAAGTGGCAATCAAAACGCAAAGATATTACTCTGGATTATACTGAGCTGAACCAATTCAGCCGGCCAAAATGGCGGAATTTTTTGACAGAGCTCATATCCGCACCATTTTCTGATACCCAGAAATATTGAATTTAATTACTCCAAACGAATTATGGACTACCATTCGCGGTGCGCCAAACCGAAAATGCCCAGGCCCAGATGGCATTCCATATGAGTTCTACAAAAAATAATTTAAATATATATCCCCATTGCTGCTAGCCTCACTCAACCAAAGCCTGTTGGAAACGCGCCTCCTACCAGGAGGACATGAGGCCTTTACGGTCACACTCTTCAAGAAAGGGGATAGGCTAGACTTAGCCAACTGGCGCCCCATTTCTCTAACAAACACAGACACCAAAATTTTAACAAAAATCATGGCTAACCGTTTAGGGACTGTAGCATCTGCCACCATCTCCCCAGAACACAGTTTCATCCCTAGAAGGTCGATTTGGGATAACGTGCACTCTGTGGCTAATGTGTGTCAGTCAACAGCCTCTGGGGCACTTGTATTCTTGGACCAACAAAAGGCCTATGATAGAGTAAACTGGGAATACCTTAGGGCCTGCCTCCAACAATTCCGCCTACTGACCCACTTCATTAATTGGGTGATGCTGCTCACAGAATCTGCAACAATGGCAGTGCGTGGCCCAGGTTTCCTAACGGAAGTAGTCCGTCCTCAAAGGGGCCTGCGACAAGGGTACCCCCTGAGCCCACTCTTATACAACTTCAGCCTTGACCCACTACTGCGAAATGTGAATGCCCAACTCACTGGGGTTCATGTGCCAGGCCAACCCCAGTCAAGATGATGGCATTTGCAGATGGTTGCGTGGTGGGGGTGTCTAATAACAAAGATGCACGTGCGCTTGAAGCCCTCATCCAGGAATATTCCCGGGTAAGCAACGCGGCACTGAACACCTCCAAAACTGAAATCATCCTCCTTGGTCAGTTTCAGAACTGCTGGGCCCCAGCAAGTAGTTCCCAACCCGGCCCATCTGCTCGCCCACGTCCACGCCTTACTAACTCAAAACACACCGCTCCACTGGTGCTCCCCTTTGTGCCACGACCTACCATAGGACCGGTACGCCATCTGGGCGTGTGGTTGGAGGCAGGTGGATACGCGTCAGCAGTAATAAAGTGCCATATACTGGACATCGTGACAAAGCGAATCGCCTCTCTCAGAGCCCACCCTACTACCCTCACTGGCAGGGTTGTTCTTGCCAACTCTATGCTCCTATCCAAAGTCTGGTTCAGAGCCCACGACATCCCCTTCACCCCAAGCTTCTTCAAATCCCTGTATGCTTTGCTACAAGGTTGGCTTTGGTCAGGCCGCCCTCCACCAGTACGGCTAGAGGTCATGTTTGGCCCTCATCATCATGGTGGCATGGGCCTACTTGACTTCAAAGCCCATGCCGCCAAGATCCTGGGCACCTGGATTGCGGCAGTCACTGCTCCTACACTCCCATTCCAACACTGGTCCCGCGCAGCCTGCTCCAACTTCTCCCGAGCCTTGGGCCTCAACAATCCATCAAACCCCCACTCCCTGATGAAATACCTCGCATCAAACACATCAGCCACAGGTCCTCACGGGACCAAAACCCACTACAAACGAATCCTACTCTCCATGCGAAGCGCAGAGTGGAGAATTCGTATTAGTGGACATACAACCTGAAGAGGCCGCCCCTCTATCTCAGTTCACACAAGAGGTACAGGGGCTACCCATCCATGATGGCGTGATCCCCATTCGACCCCAAGTCCTATCCAGGGTGGACTACCTGGACATGATGGACATCCCTTATTCCACTGAGACCCAAAAGACTATCTGGAAATACGCACACCATCCTCTGTTGCAGCCTCAAGTCCGCTCTCATGTGTGGCGCTGCCTGAGGTGGGTGTATCGTACAGCTGAGCGCTCTTATGCTTTAAACTCATCCTGTGTCGTGTGTGGCCAGTATGGAACGCTGTTTCACCGCCTGGAGAAGTGCCCCACCTCTAAAGTAATATGGCGCGAAGTCCAACGTCTGCTAGGCCAGGATCAAACACATCCCTTCAGTCTGTCAAGAGATATGTTTGCTTCATCAATGGCCTCCCCCTCCCACCCTCCCTCCATGCTCTGGTGGTTGCAATCGCCATGTGGACTATCCACACGATTGTCTTGGATGCCATCGCTGTATCCATCCTCACCCTCCCTGAAGCTGTCCACAGATTCCGGTCTCATTTGGTGGATCACTTTCAAGCGTGGATGTTTGGATATCTCCCACCGCGTTGCCGACAGCTGGTCTCCTCCTGGTTCCCAATCTGGTTCATCAAATCAGACCCCTTCCTCCACACGTGCTCAATAGTGGCTACGTCCCCTACACACGTTCCCTCCCCTTCCCATAAGTGGCGTTCCCGCTGGCAACAAGAGATAGCATCGCATCTCTGGGGTGCCTCCCCTGGTACTAAGTTGTCTCATCTGAGTCATATTCGGAAGTGTCTGTCCCATGGTCAGCCTTCCCCGTAATAAATTTAAAATTTAAAATTTAAAATAAACGATGAAAAGACAAGTTTTTATCTAATAGGGTTCAGAAGAACGAGTTTCTCAAAGAGTTTGATGAATGCTAAACTGCTGAAGCAGATGTTTTAGTAGGAGCTGGGATGTTATCCAAAGTATATGTGGGAAAGCAATAATTGCTGCGGTAGAGCCATACCATGAACTCTTACAAGTTATGGCTCTGGTCTTGCAGGAGGATGTATTCCTGCTTAAAAACGTCAACTACCTGCGCCGTTTTTGGGCACATTTAATCCACCCAATGTGGAATGGAAACCGTTCAGTATTATAGTGGGGCCTTCTTTTTTGAGTGGGTCATCTTGTACATCTTACATCCCGACCAATAATTCCAGGGCCTATCATAATTATACGCCTTGTCCTCAGCCAAATACAATCAGTGGTCTAACTATTGGTTTGGCCTTCTCATAACAGCTGCGGACTTGAGTCCAATGATCCAAGATGTTATGGGTGTGGTCATAATGGGCATCTTGCACTTAACTGCCCTTAAGCGTCAGGTTTGTTTTGTGCAGTCAGACCAATAAATCCCAAGAAAAGCCAGAGCAGAGTAGAGATGTGACTCTCTATCTCCGCTATTAAACCCAATCTGTCCCACCTAAACCTATGAAGTATATTCCGCTGAAGTCCCTCAGTTCAATGATGTATTTATATATTAGCAGACAGATAAGAGGTTGATGTTCTGCCCCTAGCGCAAGTAAAAACTGCTGCGAGGAGATGTATATCCAAGCAAAGTCAAAACACTATATCTGTAAAATTTTTGAATAAATTTTAGTGGACAAGCCTAGACCTACCTCAGATGCTCCTACCATAAATAGAGTACCAGTTTCCATTCTGATAGACACCATTGTTAAATAATATCCCAAAGTCGGCATGGGGATTTGTAATTTCCTTATGATAAAGACTCTCTGATCATTCACGTGGTGAACAGTCAAAACACTTATTAAACCAAGTGCATATATTGCAACATCTTTGTAGAAAAGAACCAAGTACCTGCCATTATAGATACTGGTGCAACTTTCAACATAATTTCAACAAAGCTTGTAGCCAAATTAACGTTAAAACTGTGCGAGGAACATTGAATTATATATGGGATCACTGGTGCAAAAACCACAGTGTCAGAGGGAGCGTACAGTGCACTACCCTTATGTTTTGAGCCAATCGTGGTTGTAGCTCCAGCAATTGTGCTACCAAATAATAACTATGGCCTGCTCATCAGAACAGCCTATATGCGTCACTTTGGTGCAGTAGTCAATATGCTGAGGAGGCCCTTGAAATCCTGGGACGCCAGATCCTGACTTATTTTACCTTTGGTGGAGTGCCAAAGGATCATGTCCATATGGGTAGACCAACCTTGCGTACTGTGACGGTATAATACGTGTACATTACCATCAATTAAGTCTTAAGTCTGGGTTCTCGCTCAGCAGATATATGACTATCAAAGATTGCCACCCCGATCCACCAGACCCATAACAATACCATTTGGTCACCAAGTTATAATAAGTACAGAGCTAGAGGTTAAAATACCCAAAGGACTTTATGGGAGACTATTGGCCTTACAATCAGTAACAGTAAGAGCTTTATGAAGCTCCAGGTATCATCCTGCCTGGCCACAAGAAGATCAAGTTTTTTTAGCAAATTTACTTTAAGATCCATTAAGTTCCTGCTTCCACCGAGTAGTGGCATACCTAAATTTGAACTCCATCAAGAATGTTCTCCGCTTTCATAAATTTGGATCATTGGATGAATTAGGTCTCCCTGTCAAACCCAAACCCTGCATAATAGTGGTGGTCCCACGGGAAATTTAACTGGACTCTTGTAAGAGCGGAAAACTGTGCAATAGCTTAATCAAAAAAATATCTTGAGACTTTTTTGCTGTCATTAAGAATAATCTGGAGTGCGCTCAAGATGTTATTCATTGGCTGGATACTGGGGACATCCCCCCTTAGATCTTGGCTGATATTCTGTTCAAAGGCAGCTGAAGAAGTAGTTGCCAAGGAAATAATTAAGCTACTGGATTAAGGACTGCTGGAAACGGCAAAGAGGCTATGGGCTTCGCCATTAATGATTGTAAAAAGAAGGACTGCACCAATCAAGTAGTAATTGACTACCAGAAGCTCAACATCTTAACAAAAAAGGACTCCTATCCCCTGTCCTGAATTGACAACGCTTTGGATCCGTTAGGTGGCGCTAATTATATTTCTGTAATGTATTTGATATTTGGTTACTTTAAAATCGAGTTACCCCATAGTGAAACAGGAGAAATGTGCCATAATACGTTCAAGGGCCTCTTTCAACACGCGTATGCCCCAAGGTATGTGCAATGCCCTGGCTACATTTCAACGGGCCATGGACACTATTATGGCCGATCTTAAACTGCTGTGCATCCTCATGTACCTTAACAATATAAATGTCTTTTGTAGACTTTTCCTGAGCATCTTATCCTTTTCAAAGAGGTATTCTGCTGACTTGCTGTTAAAATCTTGGTTTTTTACCAATTGATAGTTTCCAGGAGGTTAACTGCACAGGTTCAATTTATGCATGATTTACGTTGACTGAAAATAGATGATATTTTATTACTATTAGTATGAAGACTATTATCTGTAGTTGTTTAGATAACCCATTATGGATCAACACTCAAAGTGTAAATCTCCTCAAAATACTCTTGATGTCTCCATTAGGGATTTATACTCATATTCGCCTAACTTGATCCACGCTCAGATCCCCAAGTTTACAACTTTCCTCTGGTCTTGCGAAGTCTTAAGCAATTCCTGTCTAAGTTCAGCTTCTCTTCTAAGGATCCTCGATCTTTACACTTTATCCTAAAGAGTCCCCAATTAAAGCACACAGGCAATAATTTTCTGAAGATTAATAGTACTAAAACAGATAAGAAACTTTTCTATTAACTCCCTTTATTATTTTGAATTATCAGGGGAATTAATAGAGGCAATTCAGCGCCCAACTCTTGGTTGACGCCTCAGTCATCAAATGGCACCACTGCTGTTGAATTTACCTTTTTTTATCTCACCTGCGATGGTCTTCTTTATCTTGTTAGGATTCCTTCGTCAGACATCCTCAAGACCCAAAGCGGAAAGATTCAGAAAATGTTTCCCTAACGTTTTCCACTTGATCCCAGCAAACCAACCATATTTGGTGAGTGATCTGCTTAGGTAATGGTACTTGTTACCCACTATAGCAGGTTGCAAACCAACTAATCAATTCACTAGTTTCAGGCAGCATCACTCACCTCAAAACTTGCTCCAAAAAATTTTAATCAATTGGTGATGAACTCAATTGATCCCAATTGGCACACCTAAAAGTTAATCATCAATCAAACATCAGATGCCCTCATTTTATCAGCACCTCTACTGAAGAGATCTTAAGCATTCACCTAGATTGATTCTTAATTGATCTTTTACTAGAAAATTACAAAATACCCCAAACATTATTAAACTAAAATTAGGATCAACCAATATCCAATTTACTTACCATAGGGAATTATCCCCTAGTGACCCATGGTAATCTAGACGGCTGGAAAGGTAGGTAAAAATCCCAACACATCCATCCTCTTGCCTAGATTTTCAGCAAGGATAGGATTAGTATGAGAAATAGCTTCTTGGACACCGGGTCACATATTTCTTGGGTTCTAAAAGACACAGTTGATCTGTACTCAGCGCTGCTCAGGCAACCTTTGGCATGTAGTTCTCATCCTCTTCCTCCTCGCTATCACCTCCTAAGAGCGTGATTCCCACAGCCCTCTGTTGTGCCAGGCTGATCTATTTACTCATGATGATACTAGTCCCAATTTCCTGTTTTCCCCCCTGTCAGGGCATATGACCCACTGTCATATTTAGGATTCTTGGTCTGGCGTACTCATTTACCTGAACTTTCTCCTTATCTTCAACAGGAGGTCATTATCATCAATGTTCATTTTGTAGCACAATCAAGAATGCTCAATTATATTTATTCATGTTATATTCTCATAATAATTTCGTGGCTCATATCATTTTTAATTATTCTCAGAAGAGCTTATCTCATTAATTTTGAGAATAATTTCTGCAATTAGAGCTTAACTGATACCAAAAGTGCATGCTGTTGACTGTAATAAAAAGTCCGACATCCCCCTCTTGTCCAGCTCATATTTCAAATTTGGATTTCAGTACCATTAACTGTTTGAAAGCATGTCTTATAAAGATTTTTGCTCTTTCAACTGATGAGTTGATCTGCATGATGAAATTGTTTATATGGTCCTCCCAGGACTCATACTCCCAGTCAAGTACCCATAGCCAGTCCTTCTGTGGAACTACCAGAAACGGTAACTTTCCAGACAAAACCAGATTAGAGAACATCTCAAGTGACTCACGATCAATCCTCCTTTGAATGGTTGACAGGACCTAAATAGCCAGGTGATTCAATAGGAGTTTTAATAATATTAGCTGAAGCTAATTTGTTATGTGTCATATCAAAATTATCAGTAAAAAGGGCCAAAAATACCCTAAGTATATTCAAAACTTGGGATCTGCGACCTAGCAAGTCTACTAAATCAAATTTTACCATGATGACATGGGCCCAGGGTTATATTAGTTAAGTCAGAATTAATAATAATAGTCAACTTAATGACCCGAGCTTGTGGTCTTTGTTGGTCTATGTCAAAGATAGCTTTTAATGCTGATCAAGTTTTTGATTAAATTAATTACTAATTAAGGGGAAAAATGCCTTGATATGTTCTACTATTACATGAGAGGAGCGATGGTCCAGCTATTTTCAGACGCGTCAGAAACGCTTTCTCGAGATATTTATGAGTTTGACACCAACCCTGAGGCCGTGTGAGATGCTTCAGAGTCAAAAGGATTGTAGACCATCAGACAAACTTATTACATGTTCCTCTGGCTAAGTGACAAAAAGAAATGAGGCGTCATGGGTAAGATGCGGTTAACATCAAACCCTATAAATTATCTCCTAGTTGATACTAATAAACACAATTAGTTATTACTACAAGTTAATAGTTTAAAATACAAGCGTTTTATATCAAATAAATTTGCATTATATTAAGTCGAGATTTTAGTTGGGATCAGAAGGATCAGGGCAGCAAGCCATTGTCCAAGTAAAAAACCAAAGAATACAGCTTCAAAGCGTCTTTTAAAGAAGTTTATATTTAGACTATTGTCACCGTCTGGTCTATTATCTCCTTAAAATAGACACTAAAAACTCCATCTTATTTCAGAAGAAGAACCAGCCCAATTGAATTAGGCCTAAAATTAAACAAGTTGCACTTATGGCTGGTAATGCAGATGGTTACCATACTGAGCAGGGGAGCAACCCTTGGCTATATCAATTTTTCAAGGTTGATTTACAATATTTTAAGACTCAGCGGACATAATGAGTCATCAAATTAATAATATTACTGAATAAGTTACTTTTATCAATGAGGAAAATAATGCTCTACATAAATAAGTAATGATTTAAAAAGCTTTATTAGAGAGAAAGAGCAAGTGATCTCTGCTCTTCAATTGTAAATGGCCAATCTGAATAAGAAAATTGCAATATTGAAGGATTGGGACAATGTTCAAAGCAATTCTACTGACAGTGATGCCTCTGAACTAAATAAGATTATTTCTGGGTACATCGGCAATTTCCAAGTAGAATGGTTGCTTTTGCCAACCCAAGTTCCTCTAACCGTGGCGCAGCGCCTCAGCGGCCTGATACACCTGGTTCAATCCAGAAGATAAGCAATTGCAATACTCATGGAAAGGAGAATTATATTCACAAACCGTCAAACCTCTCTGCTTTCATAAGAATTGAAATATAGTTACTTTTATCAAACGCTTTAAATTGGCCATGTATGGGGCCAGTGACCATAACAAAGCAGCCACTATAACCAAATGCGTAGATGAGAGGAGTATCAAGTTAATTGTTCCTTATTTTGGATGAAAACTTAACCTATGCCGAGGTCAAAGGGGCCATGCTTTATAAAATTTGGAGGTCCAGAATGAATGTCAACTAAAGAAGTCCAAATTCATGAATATCAGCTTTAATAAAGATGAAACGATTGAAGAATTTGTGAATAGGTTTGTTTATGATGCTCAAGTTCTAATTTGCGCAAAGGCTAAGTTCTATTTTGATTTTAAGATTACATTACAACATGCAGTAAAACCTTACTAAATTTGTCAAACACCTTATTGCCTTCTTTTGTGCAAAACCTTGAAACGTCCAAATTGGTTGTTTATTTATGCAAATGCACACAAAATTATGGCCCTCCCAATACTGGATACAGATCAGGACCTACTGCCTCTGCTAGAAAACCAACAAAACCAATAAATACAAACTTTGATCCGCCTGTGAAAGCTGAACAAACCTCATTTAGAAGGGCCTCACGCCCATTAAATGAGATTACATTCTATAACTGCAATTGTAAAGGACACTTTGCTTCCCAATGCTGTCAGCTAGTGTTAATGTAGTCCTTCCAGATAATGCGCAGGTGGAGGGAAAAGAACAAGCACAATAGATGCGGGACGCTCTATTTTGCTAAAATACCAATTTTACCTGACTTACAAGAAAACACAGGTCATGGGGCCAAAGTAAGGCTGTCATACCTGAAGCCTTTGAAATAGTTGGTAAACCATATGTGCAAAAGATACTTGAGAATATTCTGGCTGTGAGGCCGAGCAATACAACACATACCCTAAGCTTGAAGGGGGTGAGTATAGCTATGCCAATTGACGCATTCATCAATGAATGTTCTAGCATTAAAAATGCCCTTAAGCATACTCTTAACTCTTTGGATTCTTCCCATATCCACTTAGTAAGCTCTATTGATTCTTAAAAAATAAAAGAAAATGAAAAATGGAAAAAATGGAAAAAAAGATATATAAAAAAATATAAAAAACAATTCTATGTAAACTTTATAAAAAAAGTAAAATTAACAATTAAGAAAAAATAATTTAATATATGAATTCTAAAGCCTCATCGCCACTGTGGCTAAATGACCCTTCTTTGGGAAGAAGAGGAGAGTGAGATTGGAGCCAAGGGGGCCAGATTGGGTTTTCCAAGGATTGCTGGAGTTGTAGAAGGCGCAGAAAAAGAACTCTTGTAAAAGTAAAAGCATAACTGGTTGAACCAGCCTAAGGAACGAAGGCAAAGCCTGAGCTAACTGTAGCATGCAGCATGGAAGTGTGGATTTTAAGAATAAAATTTTATCTAGGGCCAAAAGGCTATTAACAAAGCATCATATTCTGAAGATTGAGTAAAATAGGATGTTGTGACTAGGGAAAAGAATACCCTCCGCTTTTATCCAGTCAAGGAGGGGGAGTGTTGAATGGTTGACTGGACCTTATTTTCTGGGTTATTAAATAAAGGAAATAATAATTTTAGCTGATGCTATTTTATTATGTATCATATAATGAAATTATCAGTGAAGATGGACCAAAAATATCCCAAGTATATTCAAAATCTGGGATCCGCAACCTACCAATTTCACTTAAAAATATTTGACTATGATCTTTTCTTTCCCATAACAATAAAATTAGTTACTATGATTTGATTCAAACAGCAATTTTTGATAATTACACAGGAGAGACAGGCTATTGTCAACAAATCCTAAATAAACTGGGCGAAAGCCATATCTGGCAATGGATAAAACGGTGCGCCAAAGGACATGAAACGCCCTGGAGGGGAACCAGGAACCAATTCCGCCAAAAGGTACAAACTCAGGCACCACCCATATTTGTGGAGTTCATCTCAAAACAAAATTTATACATTGAAATCCAATATGCTAACCCTATTGAAGATAGAGCACTGGATCCGACTTTTCCTAGGGGTCAAGTCACCAACTCTGTGGGAGAAAGTGGGCGAGGCACAGGCCTTCCCTTTTCCCACGCGGTGCATGTTACCACCCATACTTTACCATGGCTGGATCGATATGGGCTTTGAAACCAAAGAAGATACAGACGCTGCTGCGAAAGTCTGCATCATAATTGCCCTACTCAAGGGCAAAAGAATTGTGGCATTATGCACACCAAATGAAATAAAGCAAACACTTTGTTCATCTCCCTCAACTCGCTCCCTATCAACCTTCCCCACAAGATAATTGAGGAGGAGATCCAAAATGGGCTTGTTCTATATGGAGAAATTAAGCAACTCGAACTACACTGGCTTCACCTGATACCAAACCTGTGCACAGGAAAGGCAATCACTTTGATCAAACTGATCCTCAAGGTGGCCGTAAACCTCATAAGAATTTCCATACACAGTGGTGTTTCACCTCTAAGGTGGGAACGTGTAAAAAGTATTCTGAGTCACACTGTAACGCGCACCGCCTATCTGCAGCCACTGCACTGCATTAGTTCACAAGGAACATGCATGCCTCGTGAAGGAGGGCATTTTGGCCCCAGACTTCTGAAATGATGTCATAGACAAAGATGAAAAAGGCTTCACTAAAAAAATCAACGCCAACCACCAATTCCTCTGGGGAGAGGATGGGCATTACATCCTCATAGATCTATTATCACCCAAACTATGCAAAATGGTACAGAAGGCCTGCAAACGGGCAGCGGCCAAGGCTGCAACTTGCGCATCCTCCTCCATTGACCCTGGTAAAATTCAGGAGGACATAGAGGAAAACAACCAAATCAACCAATTAGAACAAAATGCCCAAGCTGAGGAGAACATTTGAAGAAATTAAATGAGCCACTCAATCAGAGAAGATTGTCCAAGCTGAAATTTTCTCAAAAATTTGACTGAACCTTCAAGGGTATCAATCAAGTGAACTTTTCAGAACAATTCAGCTTCACTATGGGCGAAAATGTGGGATCCAATTCTTCAAATTCAAACAAAAAACCACAGAATCCAATCAGCACACCAAACCAAAAAACCATGAATCACAAGCAGAAAAATCCAATGCAAACCCTAAAAAATGGAAACCTGCGCAAAATCGACATAAGGTAGGTGATTGGACAATCACACAGTGTGGACTGGATCAGTGAAATGGATAAAGTTTATGATAATGAGTGGTAGGTTAGGGCCGGATGGCCCTCTCAACTGCTCCTGAGGCGCCATGGGCACCTCAGTGTCAATAGGGACGTTAAACATTGTAGGAGCCAGGGCTCAAGAATTTTAAGCCAAAAATCTGGACTTCTTGTAAAAACCCCCTAAAGACCTTTTGGCCATCCAAGAAACCCTCTATCTACAGGGGGAAGAGGAATCCTGGTCATCCAGGGTCTCACCATCCCTATCAGTTTTGGTGTCCCATTTTGGATGGTCATTCAAAATAACAAAAAATTAAAAATTCATAACTTCTTTTTTCATATCTGCACGCTGCATTTTGGTAGCAACAATCTCAAGCTGAGAGAAAAAGCTTGATAGCATGTATCTATGCACCGTGCACCACAGCTGAGATAAAAAAATTCCTCAAAGCCATCACAACACTCGCCCTCCCATCAGATACCATCCTGTTGGGCTATTTCAACTGCTGGGATAACCCCAACATGGAAGAATGGCCTAACCTCAGTGGATACCCACTGGGCGCATTGAATTCTAAGCAAATAAGGCATCCCATAGCCATTATGATATTCTCCCCCAGGTCACCACTCCTTCCTCACATGACCCACCCCAACATGTGCGAGGGAACGCTCATCTCAATGAGACACATTGACTACATCCTCAACCCAAAAACCCACCATTTAAACATCCACAACTTCTCAACAAAAAATATCAATTTCTCTGTCTAATGACTTGTTTCTATGCAGCTCTCAACAACCCAAACTCCCACACAGGAACTGACCTGGAGGAAGCTACACTTGGAAAACATAAAATTGCCCAAAATATCCAACTGGGTCGAGCATGAGGCCATGAATTTAGAATTTACAAACCCAATTGTATCAGATCCCATCAAAACCTGAGCAAAGTTCAAAGCCAGATTAATAAATAAAACTCACCATCTCGCCTCACATAAGTACACAGCAGACACAGCTACAATTAGGCGCACCTTGGCGGAACTGGACCACCTTGAGATCAAAACCCCAAAGTCCGGATATAGCCATAACTGGGGGCGCAAATGGGCGGAAATATTCGCCTAAACGCCCTCTTTGTTCAAACACCAGCAAAGAATCAAAGTATTGAGAAAAGGTAAGTTCATAAGAAAAACTGTTTAACGTACTTCTTCCACCAATTCCACTCCCGTGGCAACCAATCTTCGTTCACACAGGTCTGCAAAGATGAAGGCATTGTGGCAACTGACCCAGTGGAGTTAAGGCGGAAGAACACCTTTACTACACCAAACTATACCGCAACATGCCAACTGACCCCAGAAAAATTAAAAATTTTATACACATCGCTGAAATATAAAATGTACCACTGGACTATAACCTTCTAAACCTAATTACACATGAGGAGCTCGGGGACACAGTCCGCGGTACACCACGTAGGAAATACTAGGGCCTGATGGGATACCCTACGAATTCTAAAAAAATACTTCAATCAAATCGCCCCCTCCTCTTAGCATCAATGAACCAGTGCCTACTGGAGACACGCCTCCTACCTGGTGGTCAGGACTCCTATGTCATAACTGTTTAAGAAGGGTGACAAACTCTACCTGGCCAACTGGTGCCCAATTACACTCTCTAACAATGATATAAAACTACTTTAAAAAATTCAGCAACCAGATTAGGCTTAATAGCCTCCAAAGTCCTGTCACCAAGTCAGTTTGAGTTCATACCAGGGCGTTCAATCTAAAAACAATATATACTCCGTTACCAACATATGCCAGTACAAAGCAACTGGAGCCCAGGTATTCCTAAATCAGGAGAAGGCATAAGACCGCATTAGTTGGCCATACCTGAAGGAATGCTTAAGCGCCTTCAAACTCCCACCCAGATTCATAAACTGGACGATGCTCCTTACAGAATCCGCATCCATGGATGGAATGCGGAATTGGCTTCCAAACTAACAAGATCACAACACACAGTGGGCTCAAACAAAGGGCCCCCTCATCCCACTGCTGTATAACTTCAGTTTTGATACACTATTTTGCATGACTGACTCATGCCTCATGGGATAACCGCACAAGCCCTGCCAACAGTCAAGATACTAGCCTTTGTGGATGACTACGTAACTGGTATAGCTAACAATAATGATGGCCGCCAACTGGAATGCACACTAAAGGAATATTTAATTGTGAGCAACTCTTCTCTCAACAAAAGGAAAAAAGAAATAATCTTCCTAGGCAAGTACACTAAAAAATGGGCCACAACACCCAAACCTCACAACCCCTACAAAGGAAAAACCCACTCATCCTACCCTTTGAATCACCTCCTACAACCAACCCTGTCCGCCACCTTGGGATATGGCTGTAAACACGGGGGTATGCCAATGAGACAAGTGAGAACAATTTGCTAACCTGAATTCCAACCGCGTCACCTTCCACAAGGAAAGATCCCCCAGGACTAATGGGAGGAGTAACAGTTGCCAACTCATTTATCCTCTCGATGCTGTGGTTCCCTGCACATGCAATCTCCTTCTCACCTACATTCATATCCTCAATCCGCTCACTTATCCCAGGATAGCTGTGGCCTGGGCCCTGGAAACCTATACAATATTAAACACTCTTCATCCCACGCTCCAGCGGAGGCATGGACCTAATAGACTTTGAGGTCCACGCCAACCGTATTTTGGGCACCTGTATAAAAAAGTCCTAGCCCCAGACCTCCTACAACAATACTGGTCTACTGCGGCGAGGGCCAACTTTTCACAGGCACTCAAACTTAACAATCCACACAACCCGTCCAAACTGCTCACATACCTTGCAAACTTCCCCCAATAGCGGGCCCACATGGAAACCACCACTTTAAACGCCTCCTCCGCACCATTCAGCACATGGGGTGGACCATCACTCTCACAGGCAATAGTCAGGGAAGGGGAAGGCCCAGACTCACTTCACGCTAAGGAAACCAGAGGACCACCCCAGAGGTACACACATGACGTGACCCATTCATCATGAGAATCTAATACCTAGACGCTTTAGACATCCCATACAATCTTGCAACACAGAAAGAAATATGTAGGCTAACAAATCATCCACTCCTCCAGCCAAGGGTAAGAGCTAACACCTGGCGTTGCCTCAGAAGAACCTACAGAATAACATATCACTCCAACTCTCTTCATGCAGTGTGCGAAGTATGTGGAGGGGATGGCACCCTGCACTACCGCATTAAAGCATGCCCCCATCTAGAACTATATGACAGGAAGTAGCGCATATGTTAAGAACCCAAAATGATCAGGAGCTGTCAATTTTCAGGAGCTTCTTGCACTCTAACTTGAATCCACGATACCACCCACAAAAAGCCCCCTTATAGTCGTCATTGCTATGTGGACATTCCATATCATAGCACTGGATGGCTTCTGAGGGAACCATGCCCACCATCCATGGGACAAATAGAAGATTTCATCTACACATACTGGAAACCTTTTGAGCCTGGATATATGGATACATGAGGCCAAAGCAACAACTTGTTGAATTATGGGTCACAGTCTGGTTTCTGCATACAAACTACATCTCCACACCTGCTCCATAACAGGGGAAACCCCAGCAGAGTAAGACATTCACTCCTCTATACCAGGGGTACCGGCTGGCAACAGGGGTAGCTCATCTACTCTGGGGTGCCTAAATCTTGCTATACTTCACCTCCCCCTATTCCATTACATATATCATTATTGTCTGTCCAGGTCAGCTTACCTCAGTTAGATAAAATATTTGACTATGATGACATGGGCCTGGGGCTTTGTTGGCTAAGTCAGACTTCATAATAGTCAATTTAATGACCCAGGCTTTGAACTTGCTGGTACATGTCAAAATAAGCTTTTAATGTCAATCGATTTTAATCAAGTTAATTACTAATTAGTGTTATGAATCGCCTTGGTATGTGCTACTGATTACTCGAGAGGAGCTATGGCTCAGCTATTTGCAGATGCGTCAGAAATGCTATCTTGAGATATTTATGAGTTTGGCACCAACTCTGAGGCCGTGTGAGAAGCTCCAGAGTCAAAAGGATTGTAGATCCTCAGACAAACTTATTACATGCTCCTCTGGCAAAGTGACATTAAGAAATGAGGCGTCATGGGTAAGATGCGGTTAACATCAAACCCTATAAATTATCTCCAACTTAATATCAATAAATACAATTAGTTATTAATACAAGTTGATAGTTTAAAATACAAGCGTTTTATATCAAATAAATTTGCATTATATTAAGTCGAGATTTTAGTTGGGATCAGAAGGATCAGGGCAGCAAGCCATTGTTAAAGTAAACAACCGAAGAATACAGCTTCAAAGCGTCATTTTCAAGGATTTTATATTTGGACTATTATCACCGACTAGTGTATTATCTCCATACAATAGAA